>VWZK01019820.1:0-241415 GCA_013396935.1 Baryphthengus martii | reverse complement strand
CCGGCTGCGCTGAGGTGCGGTCCCAGCAGTAGCACAGCAAGAGTGAGAAAGAAAAGAGAGCAAAGCCCAAACTTCCTGTTCTTTTATAGAGTGTGGCAAGAAAGGGGAGGGAATACCAGCTGGCCTCTGACCCCTCAGGGTCCTAGAGTTACCAGGTGTTTGTCCCCCCCCTCAATTTGTTAACTCTGAAACCACAACAACAAGGCAGTTGTTAGCAGCTCTTCCTTCGGTTATGGTTTACAAAAACTCGTATGAACCACTCAGTTTTATGGAAGCAGATAGATCCAGACAGTGTGTAGGATGCGTTGGAAATGACCAATGGACCAAAGTTCCTCAGACTGTGAATCCCACTGAGACTGAGGCTTGAGCAGATGCCAAGCTTCTCAGCAATGTCACAGGGAAAATATGTCTGGTGTACGATTCTAGATGTATGGGGAATTCTTGAGTCAAAAAGGCAGGAATTTGTGAAAGTGAGCTGCCTGTGGTGATATTGGGAAGTTTCAGGAAAGCAGGCTTGGATATATGTACTCATATGCCCCATGTTAAACCCCACATTAAAGGCTTCTCTCAGTCCTGGCCCAAGTTGCTCATTGTTGCAGAAAGTTCATCATCAACAAATACAAGGCCTTCTCCATCCATGGTCTAGCTCAGTCTTTCAAGTTAGTATCTCAGGCAGTAACATGTGGGTACATATTCAGTTTTACTTAACCTCCTGTTGAAAAATAGAGATGGAAGCCTAAGAGTTTAATTCCAAATAAAATCTCCTAGGTTGGGGGTTATCAGGAAGCTTTATTCAGCTATTACTGTAGCACTGAAAGTCATTTTTATTGTGGATTGGGAGCTTCTTGATGGGTAAACTTTGATAATTGGTGCTGTAAAGGCTCTAGAGATGGTGATAAGATCTGAGGTTATAGGAATGTGGTAGCTGTTTGGTGATCATACAAATAGAGTGGTATTTCCACAGCCAGATAAGTAAAAATATCCCAGTAGGAAAGGAATTAAAATGCTCAGAATGCTTTAATCAGTATCCTCACAGAGTAATAATTTAATAAATGTATTTCTGATGTACAGATGAGTTTTCTTCAAATTACTTAATCTATAGGCATATTGATTAATGTATTAGTGGAGAGACAGTTATCCAATAAAGTGTCTAGGCAATGTGTAGTTAATAATTAATGTGCTGTTAACAATATTTAATGTATATTGTTTAGTTAAATGTACACTCATTAATCAAAACAGGGCAAGCTACAACAATGCTAAGTATTACTGTATCAGTGTATTGCCAGTTTGGACGGTGGTGTTAATTACAGGCCAGATGTTGATAATCTTGCTCAGATCAAGGAGTAGCTTGTCCCATCAGTAGCCTCAGGAAATTTTTCTACATTCACACTGCAATGTCCCCTGAGGCTGCTCCCAAGACCACAGGCACCAAATCTGCCTTTCCACTACTCAATTGAATGGTACCAGGCCACTGGAACTTAAGTCATCAGAGTGGTTACTGATATGCTTTTGACCTGGGCCATCAAGCACTTCCCCAAACAATTTCCTGGCACCATTTGGGACTCAGCAGCGGCCCGGGACTGTTCCCAGGTGGCCATGCGAGTGTGGCCACCCTGTTTGCTGAGTAAGAGGTTTTAATCCTAATGGAGCAGTACACTGTGAGATGGCCAGCTTTAATGCTGGAGAACGGGCCGATACAAGTGTCAATCATTAGTTTAAGTGCAACTGGGCTGCGCAAATAGCAACATTTGCAAGCACGGCCCCAGCTGTGGCTGAAATCTGTTTTGCAGAGTCCAAGGGATTCCCTCTCAGTTCACAGTCCTACCCCATAGCCCACCAGGCAGCTTTACCAGGTACACCATGGCAAAGAGGAGCTGGAAGGGCCAGGAACAACACTCTTTCCCAGCCACATGGGCTTTGGGTGCTGGTAGATACTTCTGCAGCACTGTTAGAAGTACACAAGTGCTTTTCCCTTTCATTTGTTGCAAACAATGGATTGTAGCAGTTCAAGCGCTTGAAACAAAGCCCGTGGAGGCCCTTTGAAACAGGACACAAGTGCATCCATTGCACCCTGTTGTAGCGTACATGGATATCGATTGCTAGTCCGCTCCGGTGTGTCCAGTGTGTTCACTCATATGTGAAAAGTCAGCTGTGACCGTAGTGCTCTGCAGATCTGAGCATGAGGTAACCAAACCAAATATTGTCTCTTACTTCAAGCACTGTATAAATATGTATGCATATATACACATATATATTGCTGACATGTAGCAACTGTTGACGGAGCAAGTTTTGATGCTGCTGTTAAATTGCACTGAGTAGTTAATCAGTGTCCCTATTTTATTGTTTTTGACATCACTTTCTAACAGGTTGAAGAAATTTACCTTTATAAGAAGCAGAAAGTTGACAGATGTAGTAGATAATTCTGTTATGCCTGCTTGGAAATGATTAATGCTAAACTTTTGAACAGGTCTGCCTTGAAAAGGAAATGTCACCTGTTCAAACGCAGCTTTGTATATTCTCCTGCGGTAATGTATTCAGTGCTTATCAACATGCTGATCTGCTGGTAGTTTCAGGGAGTAAATGTGAGTTTCAGCAACTGAAGCCCGATCCTGCAGGTGCTTGTTTAGGCAAAACTGCCATTAGTTTTAATGAGAACTTGCCCTATTCAAAAGTGCAGGATGAAGCCAGCAAGTGGGTAAATGAAATATGTGAGTGCAAGGGTGGGTTTTTATTACTCAGAATATATTGATGTGCCTTTGAGACTTCCCTCTCAAACTGTTTAGAGTTTGCTTGAATTTTTCATGCAAAACCAGTCATTGGAACATTTTTATGATTTATTAAATTCTCATTTTATTTCCCTCCCTTCCGGATGCTTAATAAAGAGCTTCCAGCTGTTTGTACTTTCATTTGACAGATAAAATAGACCCTTATTCTTCAAAACACTCAGGAATATGTATAACTTGAAGTGTGTGAATGGTATCCTCTGACTGTGATGAGCTATCAGTAGGCTTGAAATTATGCATCTGCAAAGAGCTAGATTTTCATAAGAGTACTTAGGTGCCTAAAAATATAGATCCAGTGCAATGGATTATTAAAGATGCTTAAACTTGTTCCTCACTCCCTCTGTAATGTTTTCTTTAGTACTCCATGTAGTAATTAGGGAATAGCAACTGCAGAACCTACCTGTACAATAATGTATTTCAACAAACTGCAGTTTCTGTAGTATAGGGAATTAGGAAAAACAGGTTAGATTTAACAGGAACGCCAGGAATAGATAGAGACTAAGTGATTGCAATACTTGACTATCATTTTGTCTCCAGAACTATGTTAACTATCTACAGGTTTATTACCACACTGCCTCTCAGACATACTAGGACCCCACACTTTCTGGTACTAAACCAAGTAAGAGGTCTTATGATCTATAAAGTTGTTTGAAGAACTCCCACTGTTTCTTCTGTTCATGATTCGCATATGAGCTGTTCACGTTTTCCATGAATTTGTCCTTTGTTCGGATTTGTATGAAATTTATTTTCTGGGAAAAGCCTATTAATTAACTAACCAAGGAACCAAAGACTGGGGCCAAAGGGCCAGATTTTCAAGCACTCACTAGGGAGAGTTCTGTTTATACATATTTCATGGGAGGGGTTATAATTTCAAAAATAATTGTGGTGGTTTGGAATTTGTAAATGCTTTGGGTGGATATTGTTACACACTAAGTTTTTGAAGTAACTAACATTCAAATTAAATTCTTAGTCATTTAACTATTTAGTATTTGAACTTCTCCTTAGAAAGTAGTATGACAAATACCAACACCATGGAAACTGTAATATTTATGTACTAATCGAATACAAATAGAACATTTCCCCTACCACTTATCTTTGTACAGGGTAGACAGTTCCTCATTCCAGATCTGTCCCTCTATCTATCTATCTATCTATCTATCTATCTATCTATCTATCTATCTATCTATCTATCTATCTATCTATTTATCTAAACCTTGCCATACTCAATTCTTAATGTGTATTACCAGCATTATCTCAATAAAATTTTTGTTCTACCCGCTTGTCTCATTTATCAATTTGTGTATCAATAATGCACTGATAGTCAGTTTGATCCTTCAAGTTTGACGCAACTGATAGTCAGTATGACTCCTTTCCCTTGCAAATAGGTAAGTTTTCCATTTTTCTATGTACCTATGTATTTTTACTGTGTCCAGTTTTTAGCTGGATTCATGGATTTTGAATGAGACTGATTCAGTTCTTATGTAGACATTTGCAGGCATTTAGGTGTTGCTGCTGGGGTGTTTGCTTTTTCTTTTTTTCTGAACATTACAAAACATACTAAATTAGGAGAATAAATAAGGATTGAGAATTTTCATTGCCTGTTATTGAAAATTATTAGAAAGCAAGCCTGGTAAATCTCTTACTTTTCAGAGTGTATCTGTACTTCAATGAAGGGTATCACTGTAGCCGGTGTTAATATCACCACAATAGCTGTAACTTAGCTAACAGTGTAATGGCAGCAGTACAGGGCTCTGCTTGGACTGACCACACAAATATTTACGTGGCTGAGATATACATATAGCCTGTACTAAACTTCATCCTGACCTTGCTTTCACTCAGTCTGGGTAGTTTGAAGTTCGGCTCTGTCCTACCTGTGCAAGCTGCCATCATATCGTCAACTGTGCCCTAACAAAGAGCTTTCGGTAAACTGGAGATTAATCGATGAACAAGGAGAGCTAGTTTGGTCAGCAACTGCTAGCCCGGAACAAGGGCTGGCTCTGACTGGTTTAGATGATTAAAACACTATTTTTAGAATTAGGAAAACTGTCTTCTAGAAACGTTGATATTAATAGGGTTGCCTGCACTAAATACACCAAAAGATGATCATATTTCTGCTGCAAATACACTGGTTCGAAGGATCAGTGACAGAAGATGACTGACTTGTTTTCAAATGAACCTGGCTGTAGTGTGTTTAGTAAGAATAATAACAAAACCAGAAAATATATTTTAGCCCTGAATCTCAGAGATTCCATGTATCCCCTAAGACCGTCCTCCAAACAGGAAAACAGGAATTGGTTTAATGCATCAGATGAAGTGAAAAGAAGATAAATCCTCCTTCTCTAGTGCAGTAAGTGATAGTAAAGTTGCCTGCAGACCTTACAGGACCAGTACATGAAATAGCTACTGGAATTTAGCACCTTATGTGTCACTGCACAGTGAGAAATCAGTAAGAAATGGAGGGCTTATGGGAGAGTTGTTCTTGGGTTATTTTATTCGCTTGGCAGGTGCTCTAGTATAGTAATGTAGAAAGACTCAGCTCCTTGCAGTCAGAAGAAGGGTGCACTCTGCACCTGACTTTTGTTATCATCCTTGTCCTTCATGTGGTATAATAGCACCATTTCCACTGTTGGAGACTTCCCATTGCTCTTCTGGAAAAGCCTAAAGGACTCCTAGGATATGCAAGAGACAGCCTGATTCACGTCCCATCCCCGTGTAATGCTAGGCAGAGCTGCATACCCTGTCTGAAGAACAGATGCAATCACAAATCACTCATTGATCGTGCTTCATACACAAGCATAAGTTATTATCTAATTTAAATTATTTACTAGGTTAAAATACTCTGCCTTTAACTGCTCATAGAAATAAAATAGTATTTTGTAAAAAATCTCTGAGAAAGTCCCTTTAGTGTTTTAACGGCCAGGTCCTGAAGTGTCATTCCAGGCGCTGATTAAAGTACAAACTAGAAAACAGAGGTTGTTTGATGACGATCTCTGTAATGATGCCCAGACATTTTGTTTCCTCTCTTGTTCTGTGGACCAATATAGACCTAGTGTAAACAGAAACATGATCTTTCATTACCTTGTATTCAAGCAGCTGCAATAAAAACTGCTAATGGAAGAGAAGGAAAGAAGAGGGAGAAGATCAAATGCCCTAAGAGGTATTTACTCAAGAGTTTTGTGAGCATGAGATACTATTTTGAGGTTACGCTCAAGGAGTGAAGAAAGAAACTGCACTTTCAGGAAACTTGGTGACAAGAATAGGTGGGAAAATAATTATGTTGCATGACTAGCCTTCTCTTTGTACAGGCACATTGTATGTCAAATGCCAAAGCAAACAGTTTATAAGTGAAGCGTAATTTTTATTCGTTTACTGTCTGATCAGAAGTATTTATACATTCCTGTAGCACGAGTGTCTTTATTTTTTAAATATATTTTTAAAAAAAACATGAGAGGTTTATTAAGTCACTCATAGGAAAGTTCAGGCATTTAGTTTAGAAATTGCTTGACTTCAGAATTTTGTTTACAATGTAAGGATTGTTGCATGATTCAGTGTGAAAGTATTGCATTAATGCTCCCTCTTCCTTTGAGTGGATAACTAACCTGCTGAAGGATGGGGGAACAACAGAGAAGTATTTTGGTGAGACTTTTCTGACACCATCTCTCATGATGCCATGAGCAAAATAAGAAGACATAGTCTATAGGAAAGAATTGGGAAGTAGAACAGCTTGAAGTACCTTTCTTAAAGAGTAAGCATGAGATTCACTACAAAATTGTGAAGTCTTTCCAAGTGGAGTGCTTGAAGGCTTTTGTCCTGGTCCCAGCCCTAAACTGGATTTCGATTAAGGGTCTAAACAACAGGTTAGAGACTGTACACACATAGTTAATGTGCAAATGGCACTAACGGGATGATGCTCCAAGCACTTTGGAGAAGAGCTTCAGAAATCAATTGGACAAAGTGGAGGGATGGCCTGAAACTATACCACAGAACAAAGCTAAGCAGGGAGGAAGTGCAGAGAACTGTTGTTTAGAGGGAAAAATCAAACACACAAATAAAATGGAGAATAATGAAAGATGCAGCAGCGTAACAGGAAAGGATTTGGAGTCAGCGGTCTGAGGCTGTTGTGAACAAGACAAATTCAGCACGATGTGATCAAGAACACCATCTGTGAGAGATGAGAGGTGACCGCTTAGCTCTGTTTGGCATTGGTGAAACCTCAGCTGGAAGACTCTGCCCACTTTCAGATGCTGCACTTGAACAAGGATATAAGCAAACTCCAGGTGAAGGTAACAAGCAGGGTAAGAGGTTTAGAAAACATGACATACAAATAAAAAGGGATATAGAAAGAGAATTACTTGGCCAAAAAGAGAAAAACTGAGGAGGGAATGTAAAAGTCTACTACAGTAAGAAGATTACCATAAAAAGATAATCTCGCTTGAGAGAAATGAAAAAAAAGATCTCCTTTTTTGGAGGCTTTTTGAGTTGGCACTACATGATATTTAAGGTCCCTTCCAAGCAAAACCGTGATTTTAAGGCTGGGCTAGAAAAACATCTGTAGGGATGATCTGGGAACACAGCAACCTCTTAAGGTCATTTCCAGCCTTCTATTGCTTTGATTCATTGACCCATCCCATAAAACTGCATCTGAAATCAAACATCTATTTTAAAATAGATTATTAGGAGATCTTCTGGGGGTGATATATTTATAACATGCCATACTGCTATTTTTTTTTTTTCCCACAGATAGATGATTTTGTAATTCTGATGTCAGTGTTTTCTTAGTACTTTCATGAATTGAAACTTCAGGAGGCCTTTGCTAAGTTAGAATTCTATTTCAAAGGGTTTCACTATTATGTTATAGGTGTTTGTTAGACGGCAAACACCTATATAATGTTTCCTCACAGACAGTTAATCACAGAGGATAAAGTTTTAATCTCTTATTCACAATTGTAACATTCATTCTTACTGTACATACTGATACCTAGTTGTAATACTGAATATTTTTTGTTTATCCAGTTTCTTCAGTTTCCAATTCATATCTCTAAGTATTGTTTTTTACTGGCACTAGGGAGGTTCATTTGCATCACATTTGTTTCATTTGCGTTGCTTTGCAATGCTTTTTGTTTCAGAGCGCTTGCCCTTTAAAAATATACTTACCTACAAGTGGTGATCTCTGGATGCTGTCCTCATTGCAGTCAATGAGACAACATTGTGAGAATATGTTACTTTCTTCTTATCCTGATAACATTTTGCTATCATTCAAGAATTTATTAAAAAGGAAACGTGCTGTGCGGGTTTCAAACTGAATTTAGTGTTCTATGTAAAAGAAAACCAAAATACTCTATATATTTTTGTGGTGAAGAGACAGTTTTGCTTTAGAAAGAAGTTGTGAACGTGACAGTAATTTTTAAAATGTTTTGACTATAATTCACATTTCTTTCAGCAAAAGTAGCTGCATCCCATCATTGGTGCTCACTACAAAGTTCTTTTGTTAGCAGAAGAGACACACATAAATTAATCCCTGACAGTGTACAAGGTTATGCTTGTTATCATAATAATGCAGGCTCTGTTGTGTGGGGAGTTAGGTGATAAACCATCTGCTTTATGGCATGTGAAGGATCAGATGTTGCTGCATCTGATGCAACGGTTGTATCATTTGCTACAGATTCATGGACAGAGGAGGTGCTGCAGTCACAGGATGGGAATTTATTTTATTTTTTTTTTAACCTAAGGTTTAATTGAAATTTTGCTGCATTTTCTGTGGGCTGCACATCAACACAAACAACAGGCTTCTCTTATGATAACTCGAAACATAAATAGCATCTTCTTCCTGCCAGTGTGGCTGCAGGTCCTCTGGAACAGAGCTCCAGTCCCAGCCCAGCCCACGGGCGACAGATTTCCAGCCTGATCGAAAAGGGAAGCCTGGTCCTGGAGGGATGTGGCAGCAGAGAAGGTGTTGCAGCCCTAGGGGATAAGCAAGGCAGGCCGTCTGGCAGCATGGCTCAGCAGATCTCTGAGGCATGAGGTGACTATCTCGGTAAAGTCACCCTATGTATATCAAAGCGACTGCTAGATTATGTCTGTGTATTGCCTCGCTTTTTGGCTTCATGCTCTCCGCAGGCCTGCATGGGGTGCTTCCTCTGCCTGGGAAGATTTTGCCAGGGATTCCACTTAAATTCCCTCTCCATCAACCCAAACTTGACTCCTTCTTGGGAAGAGTTCACGTGTGGTTTCACACACCTGCAGGCACCTCAGGAGAGCTGCTTGTTATTCCAGCTCACCTGGGAGGGTGTGTGTACACCAAGGATGCACCTCTTGTGGTTATTTTCTCTTTGAAGCAAAGGGGGTGAAATTGTTTACCTGGTACATGCCATTAATTTTCCTCGTGGTAATGGGCAAACACCTTTTTCTTGCTGTTGGCTTTCCTTGATGGAACCTGCAGAGCTGCACAGCTTTCCTCTATATTTACCCAGCCTATAGGGCACCATATTCTCATTCCATTCTTCAGGTTTCTTTGAAGTCATTGAAGCAGGACTGGCTCTTGAAAGCATAGAGATTGGAATCCAACCTGTATTCATATTGTATTGCACCTTGACTGTGCAGGTTATACCAAAGGATGCATCAGCACCAAATAAGAGACCTTTTTTTCTTTCTTTTTTTTTTTTAGATACAGAATTTTATCCAGTTGTTCATCCCAAAATTTTAGCAATAAATTTCTGCTAATGATTTAAAGTCAAACCTTGCTATACCACAGACCTAAGTAAAGAAATTATTTGTACTTTATCATTTCTGCTTGAAAATTAACAAAGATTCTTCCACTACTTTTAAATTGAAGTAATACTTTCCTTGAAACAATGTTACTTTGGTCACATTTGAATGAAATACAGAGAGATTATTGCTCTGTGCTCGAAGTTGACTACACTGGAGCACTTAGCTGGTGTAAGAGTGGTCTTCTTCCGAGGCTATGGCCAATATAGACAGGCCTCTTTCTGGTATGTGTGTATGTGTCAAAACTGGAAATCCAACATGTAGTGACAGAGCTGTCCCAGCAGAAATGCAGAGCACGGACCAAGCCCTGGTTGTCCAAGTAAGGCAAATGTTGCACTGAGGACACGTTGAGGAAAAGAGAATGAGCTTGACAGAGGAGGTGGGGCATTTGAACAAAAGATTAAGGCAGGGACCGAAACCTCTCATACATGCATTCAGAGTCAAGCATAAACAACTTCTATGATGAGGCACTGACAAACCATGAACATTCAAACATCCTACATCACTGAGAGGCAGGCATGCCTTTTTGCTCCATGGCTAATGTATATAATATACTCTTCCCGCTATGGCAACAAGATGCTATGTGTCATCCTTAATTTCCATTTGTATATTCCATCCTCCTTTTCCTGATCCTTCTGGCAGAGCTGTGTGTTTTCCACAGTTCCCCTATCTCACGGACACTGAACATTATTATTACCTCTGTAGCACTAATTGCTTGAGCTGCTACAATATCTGCCTATATCGCTGGAGTCCTTTTGTCATTTTCTCAAGAAGCTCTTTAGTTATGTCATCAAGAAAGTAGATAAACTCTTGAAACTGATTAAAATGTAGTGATCTTTGAACTATGGTACTGCATGCTTCTGATAGAGTATTGAAAGGTGGGGGTAAATTTAGGATACAGAATCTACTTTTGGCTGTCTTCATTTGAATGGCAACTGCATCTGACCTTGTTTATCGTAACACTTATACAGCAAAGAATTATGATGGTGAGTCTGAGGCAATTCTTCTTATCCCACTGGTGCTTCACTGAAGGCTGGGTGGACACATATGCTGATTCCTCTTGGTTGTCAGTTGCTAAACTGTAGTAAATCTCTGGTAAAGAAGAACACAAATATCTCCCAATACAGGTATTTGTCATTGGAATTTGGAAGGGGAATGAGCTTGGTTCTTGTTAGATTTCACTCAGATGGGTAGAATGGTGCTCAGCTAGTGCATCTGTGTTAATGCTCTGGAAAAGTGATTGTTTAGGTGCAAATTTGCCTTGTGTCTGTTCTTTGAATCACATGAGTCCACCCCAGGAGCCAACGCTGAAGAGCTCCATCCAGATCGCTCCACCAGCAGTGGTGCAAGGTACCCCCAAAAGGGAGAAAGCACATCTTCCTTATGTCCCTCAGCAGTTCACACTCTATGCAAGTGCAGGATTCTGTTAGTAACAGCAAAGCAGTCTGGGATGGTGGTAGAGAAATCTACTTTGCATTGCAGTGTGCACTTTGGACAGGCAACTGATATCAACTCCATTGCCAGAATCAAAGCTTTGTGGAATAGATTGATGACATTATAGATCTACTGGAATGAATTGCACCACAACATTTTGGTTCCACTATAATGAATTGCACCAAGTCAAGCCCTCATGTTTCTTTTTTTTTTTTAGGGAGGGGAGTGGGGGAAGAGTATGTGGGGTGCTCAACAGTAGCTGCTATGGGTGCACTCAGAGGGAAATGCTTTTTGTTCAATGAGCTATCCATGTTGTCCGAACACCCACAAGTGACTTCAACGGTGAGATATTTCAATGTTGCCAGAAAAATGTGAAGGAACACAAAGCGCATGCTTGACTGTGATCAAAACATCATCGTTTTGGCAACAACCACTTTGATTATAAGCAATGATCACTTTTATTTATGTTGTTACATTACAGACAATGAAGTCTAACTCTTACATTTTGACTAATTTCATGTGCCTACACGGCTCTGATAGATTTTATCTGTTAAAGCACCTTCTATTGTTGCAGGACAAGCTGTGTTTTAGACCCTCTTGTAAGATCTTTTCTACCACAGATCTCTCTTCTTTCCTGTTCTTCATTTTCTCTCTTTTTTTTTTTTTTTTTTTTTTAAACATCTTTCACATGTGGAACCTGCTCTTTTTCCTGGCCCTTGTCTGTTGTGATAAAAACTGTCCCCCTAATAACTCTATGGCTGGACCTTGGACTGGAGAAGGCTTCCTCTGTCTTCCGATCATAACCTGACTGGGTTTGACACATGTATAGAAATGTCTCCAAGAGCTTGATTGCCTTATTCAGATAATCCATATATTACTTATCAAAAGATATAGAGCAGTAAAGAAACACATCAAAAGCCTTGCACATCTCCATCTAAGCCTTAGTCCTTCCTTGTGTATTTTCCATATACTCCCCTTAGTCCCGTCCCACTTCTCTTCTCCTATACAGATACCCAGCAACTACTACTTGTTTCCCACCCTTTCTACTCCAGGCAAAGGGTTTTAACAAGTATGTTTCTTCTATCCTGGCCTTGGAAACATCCATCTATAAGCTATCATCTGGAGCCAGGTGGCAGACATTTCATTGCTAGCAGTTCCTGATCTTAACGACTCCTAGGTATCCTCTCTGAGATATATTAACCTTTGTCATGATTCTATTTACTATTTGTTTTTCTTAACAGTCTCTTTTAATTCTGTATAATTGAACAAAAAAATATCAAACAGATGAAACGAGAAACTTACGATAGTTATGAAAATAATAGAGATATCTCATTCTTCACAACAAGCAAATGAATATGAAATGCTTCGCACACTGCAAATTCACAATCTGGATTCTACACAAGTAAAAATAAATGTACACACCCATAAAACTAGTAAAACTGGCTGTTGCAGCTACGCATAGTTCCTTGTGTTCATTAAAATTCTATCTTTATTGAGCTTATCTTGATTGGCATGCAGATCAAAGTAAAAATGTAATAAATAAAAGAATATACATAATGGAATCCGTGGAAAGAAGTTATTCAGAAGATAATTCTGGTAGGTAAATTGTAAGGCAGTATTAAAAACAACAGTGCAGAAGCATTTGAAACATAACACGTCATACGCTGTTGAAGGGCTGGATCCTGAGGCCATTACTCACTTGCGTAGACACACTAACTTCAAAAGAATTACTCACTGTGAGTAAAGATAGTTGGAGTACGACTAAACAAGAGAGTATTAGCTCCTTTGGTGCAGCTGTGTAGTTGATCAACAGCTTTGTATGAGCATGATCCCATCAGCAATATCCAGCTTAGTTCATAATGACAGCTTCAAGCTCCCCTGGGATGTGGTGAGCACCTGCGTAGGGCAGAGGATCCCTGATCGAATGGGAAAGTGGGAACACAAATAAGCATAAATATGAAATTAATAAGTTTCCCTTCAGTTGTGCCCACCTGTGCTGCTTATGAAAATAATTTTCTTAGTTCCCTAGCTCTGACTGGCTTTGTGCAGCCCATACATGAAAAAGTAACCCGGATCAGCCTCGTCTCATCCATTATTAAACAAATAGCTGAACTGGAGCCCAGATTTCCATAGCTAAATTTTTATAGCTATTTAAATATATAGAGAAAGAGCAGTTTGACTTTCAGATGTCAAGGATGAGTTTTCAGAGCAGTCAACAAAGAACATGTTTGTTTTTTTTCACCTTAAAATGCTAACTAGAGTATTCTGATGTAGTCACAGGACATGAACGTAAGGTCTCTTAATGTCATTTTATGAAATTTTTATTGGCACAATTATGCAAATGAGATAAAGGATGATTTACAAGATTAGTCACAAAAGATGCACAAACCAGAAACTAGATGACAGATTCAAGACAACAGAATCCAGAAGACAGGGTCGGTATATTGTGGGCTATTGAACAGAATGAGTTCAAACTGGAGTATGAGAGAAAGGATATGTAGGAAAAAAATTGACAAAAGAAGAACCTGAAGAGAAAGATTTCTTAAATAAATTTAGAAAACTAACTGGCAACAGTGCTTACTATTCAATTCCACTGTTTTAGCATTGGACACCAATGAAAAGATCTGAGAATGTCAAATTTTGCTTTTCTGGACAACAAAATTGAGGGAAAATTTCTCCTGCTTTGGTCTTTTCATCGCTTTTATGTTTGAGCATTCTTATTATGTACTCAGTATAACGAAGAATTAGCCAGGTTGTTGTGCCATAAGGATGAGTTTCAACAGAGAAAAACATTTGTCTGTGGTTACAGACTGGCTCTCTGGGAAAAAAAACAAAACAAAAACTGGTTGCGGCAGTACGTACTGGAACTTCTAAAAGCAAAGCATGAGGCTAAGTTTACCTGTCTGCCTACCACTGCCTAGAGTGTTTTCCCAGGTCTCAGCTAGTTTATAACATATGGTTACCTGCAGTCATGTGAAAGTGTTTTCAACTAGCCTGGTGAATTATTGGCAGCCACTACTGTTTTATATAAAAAAACATTTCATGATATTTTGAAGTAGTAGGAGTCAGTGTCCCCTTCCTCAAAACATTAATATACATTTTGAGCTGAATCCACTACCTCTTTGACCCAATTTTGTGTTCATATGACTCAATCTATCCCAGTAGGATTACATCCATGTGTCGTTTTGGAATAAAACACTGGAGTGAATCAGTGCCCTTTGCTCATTTCTTCTACATTTTCCCACAACCACCATGAGAGATTCAAGGAAATTTTTCACATCTGGGAGCTTTCGAAGTACACAGTGGAAGATATTTGCATCCATAAAGCCTCGACAAGCATCTCAGAGATTGTGGTATCTATAAGACCAAAAAAATGCCACCCAGGTTATTTCAATACTTCTTCTTTTTTTTCCTTTTCTTGTTTATATTTTGTGAGCAAAACTAAATCCGATTCCAATAGCTGAGTGAAGCCTTCTCTTTAAATGAAAGCGTCTCCTCAAGCTCATTGAAGCTCCTAACTAACTGACACGGAAGTTAGCTGCATTATGTGGGCTTCAGGCCATCCTCAGCACAATCAGTCTTCATCAAGCCGAAACTTGCTGTGTTTAGGCAGGCTGGGATTTCTAAACAGGTCGTTCAACCCTGTTTTCTGTGCTTAGTTGCCCAAGGATTTGTTTTCTTCCAAGAGCAACAACAAAGTATTTGGCTTACAAAAGTTTTAAAAGAGTCAATCATTTTGAGAGAGAATTTTTGGCATTGAAAGGAGCAGTTCCACTAGGACAGACACCAGGTTTTCAAGATGGAAGGGCTCTGCAAACTATGAAGGTCTGGTGGGCTGTTACCTCTGTTTTCTCTTGAAACTGTGACCTTTCGGGTACGCTGTGACGCAGCAGCAGTTTGACGGGATCTGGAGGTCTAATTGAGGACATTTGAGGACTCTGAGGAAAGATTCCTCTTGAGTGTTACCAACATTTTACTTGATCATATTCATTAATGAGGTGCTTAGAGCCCAGAAAGCGTATGACTGTCTATTTAAGCCTAAATAAAGATTAATATCCTTTTATGTAGCATATAAGTTTGCATGGTATTTGGTGGTGTGGCTCTTTGGTATGAAACTAATATAATACTTTTCCACCATACCATGTTCAAGTAAATGTATACTTACTTGAAAAAAAAAAAAAAAAAAGACCCAAGACCTGCAGTAGATGCAAATTAATGACTCTGTCAGCATCTCTTTCAGAGCAGTGAATAATAACAGTCTACGCAAGATATAGTTGCTTCCATTGAAGGGAAAAAACCCAACCCAAGCATATATTCATGTAAGTAACTTGAAAATGAAATGAAGGGTCCATCTCAATTATCAGTACAGATCAATGCAATATACATCATGCAAGGCTTTCTTTTGCCTTATGACACATGTGTGCTAGAGACTGTTCTTAATGCAATATGTTGAAGCTACACGTTTAAGTAGCACTGTATGAATAATATCCAACTTATTCAACTTAGCAATTATGTTCACTGATGAAGTCAGCTTCATGCCTGTAGACTCCTACGAAATTCTTAGACATTCAACAGCTATGCCACCTTCGTAAGCTTTATACTACTGTAGTAGTTCAAGGAAGAAAAATTAAGCCCTCCAGTTTTTAGATAGGGCCTTCAAAAACTTACAGGGTATCTAGTGTAGCCATACAATTACATCTTCAAATCTACACAAGCCTGTGATACTCTCTGTACAACGAACATCCTATCTGCTGGAAATGTCATAGCAGTCCTCTTGTCTTTTTCTAGCTTCAAATTCCAAACAAGAGAGGAATCTGGAGGTGTTAAATGCCACATGGAAGGAGACAGTCCTTCCTGCAAAATATGTTTGAGGCTGCAAACATAGGAGAAAGAAAGTACCGTTATCCCTGTTTTATATGTACAGGCATCAAGAGATGAAAGGATCTGCCTCTGTTATTCGTGGAAGGATTATCACTGACTTCAGTGGGTGTAGTATCAGCCCTATAGCAGTATGAAACTTGGCATCTAATTACATTAGGCCCACGTAGGCTTAGTTTCAGCCACAGTTCATTTTTATCACCAGGTTTTTAACCTGTAAACCAAAAGTATTTCAACCGCTGACAGAGTCTGACTTGTGGTTCTAGGCTCCCAGGATACTTGACTAAGAGAAACCCATGTCCAGTCACGTTTCGTTTGTGCTCGAAGTATTTGGCTTCCATCAATGGCTTGGGATGGCCTGTTCTCTGCAGATTAAGAGGAAATAATATATGACGCACAGGCTTGTCTCACTCACTTCAAAGTGTGAGCAACAGTGACTCACCCATCTCCACAGACATCTTTAAACCCTGTACTGAGTTTCCTATTTTTCTTCTTGTGTCATAGATAGCGTTGCTGTCTTTTGTTTTCTCCAGCCTACATTCACCAGCTTTGCAGAATTTTGAATCCAATCTGGCAATGAGGTGGGGATTTTTTTTTCCTTTTTTTTATGATGCCTTTGGGTTCCCATATTTTTTCATATTTGCTTAACCAAACAGCATGTGTTTAAGTTTCTTAGAAACTCTGAGTGTTACAAAGTAAGAATAATCTACATAATATCAATGCGAAAGGGAGGCTTGTTATTCGCACTTCGTTATCATCTTGTCCCAACAAGCTGCTGTCACTGTTTGCCCTTTTCAGTGGAAATGGGCTAAATTCATCCTTGTCACAGATGGGGGTATGTGACTGTGGTGCAGTCCCCATCCATTTGGAATATGACACTGAGTTAGACTGAGTTATTCTTTTACAGAGCAGAGCAACTTATTGAACAGAAAAGGTTATTTAACCTTATTTTGGACAGAACTGGTCCATGCAAGACATCCAATGGGACAGGAAAATCTTCAGTGGATTCCTCAATACATACTTTGTTCAGAATATCATGAAGAAAAATAATTATCTTATTATAAAAGCCTTGCCAGATAACAACACGGCTCACTGGGAAGGTTTTCTCTGCTCTCGTGCTTGCAGTTCAAAGCCTGAATTCAATGAACTTGGGTTATCCACAACTGTGTAGGCTTTCAACCCTGTAGGCTAGTATGCAAAAAGTGAATATCACCACCACCAGCACAACTGCTTCTCCTCCACCACTCTTTTTGAATTAAAGTGACGGTGGCAGCTCTGCCCCGTGCTGAAGCCAGTGCTGTTGATATGCATTAGACATGATCTAAGCGTGCCTAGAAGATTGGGATCATTGAGGGCCTTAGGCAATGTAATATCTATTTTGTAAATCCCAAATGCACTGTGGAAAATGGCAGACTACATATGTAGTTCAGTCAAGGCGTCAGTGACACGATTTTAAGCATCAAAGTAAATTTTGTAATGTACTTCAGTGGGGCAAATGTTATTGGGAAAAATCACTTTTCTCTCTCTTTAATGAAGTTCTCCTCGGTTGCACCATAAGTGCTTAGGTGTTTTATTTGAATCTTGCTGAAGGCACATGCCTGTCTGAGCTTCAGCTCTTCTGGGTGTCCAGAGCTCTGCTTTGGCACATGCCCAGAACAGTTTAAGCAGCCTGATAGCTATCTCCCACCTAAGAAGCTAGGCATTCCTCTGTCAAAGTCTCCTGGGGGGCTCAAACCTGCAGACATTCTCAAAAAACACCAAATGCACACCCAGAAGGCTCCTTGGAAAATACTTTGTGGGTGCCTTTTTAGAACAGACAGTGAAGGAGGATCTGCCACCCACCTTTCATACAATGCTCTGTGGTTAAGCCATTTACTTAGGAAGTTAGATTCAACAATTTGCTCTGACTGAAGGGTTTGAAACCAACATTTCTCCAAGGAAAATGTCCTACCCAGGGGTGACATTGTTTAGAGGAGGAGAGATGGGGTTTCATGCACACTCTTGGCTCTTCCTTTTGAAATTCTTTTACTGTGTAGCAGAAAATTCAAAAGTCACTGGATAGGCACCACCACGAAAGTACTTTATTCTACAGTCTCCACAAAGTAGGTTTGGGCAGAGGTCCCTCCTTCAAGGCCTTTTTATATGCTTTCTTGTCAACAACCTTCCAATTCAACTCAGACAAGCTGGAGATTTGACACTTGAAAGACCGGAATAAATCAAAACCTCATCTCCCACTTTGTCTTCTACATCTTTACTTGTACTAAATAGACAGTGATGTTTTGATCACCAGCACATTTCAGAAGCATGTTTTTGGAAAGAGGAGATATAGTCACTTAATTACAGGTTCTGGTCTGTGAATGCGGCATAAGACATGTCTTGATCTTTGCATTTGCTGTAAAGCAGCCGAAAGTGTCTGAATGGTGAATATGGTGAAAACGTAGATTTGAATCCTTTCCTGGGGCACCCAGCCTCCCCTATGCTGTGTACCTAAAGCCACATACGTAGGTTCTGTTTTCCACTCCAATGGCCAGCCGCACAAGCAACAACTGTACTAAGTTTTTTTTATCTTTGATAAGACTTAATAACGCCAATTTGAATTCCTTTCCACCTTAACTAACAACCTAGCAGTTCTTTCATTTAGTGATATAATTTTGCTGTTTCTAGGTCCACTTGTCTTTCTGGACCCCTGTTTCTCAGTCAACCTCAATTATATGTGATCTGTTCTCTAGACCAGGATTTCAAACCATTCACAGTGGCAAGAAGGTTATATTCTACTGTAGCTATGGCTTCTGTCTTTTCTCTTTTTCATGCATGTATTATTTTTCCTTGCCCACTAAACAAACACCAAAGTGGATTCTTGGTGGTGAGTATGAGGTCTTCAGATCCCTGCCAAAACAGAGAAAACCCTAGGGAAATCTAGAAAGTGGGAAGGGTGAGTCAGAACGTGCCCTGGGTTTTGACATCCAATGGAAGCTCTGTCTCTGAAGTAATGGTGACATGAGAAGATGGCAACAGCACAGGAGGGTCATATCTGTGTGGAGATAGGAAGGGTTGGCAGGAGTCGAGAAACTTGGAGCAAGAGATTTCAGGTGATGAACCACAGGAGAGGATGGGTTGAATAGACAAGAAAAATTGGGGCTTTGAGTTTCTGGGGGTTTGGCATTTAGTCTGGAAGGATGAGAAAGGGTATTTAGAAAGTTCAAGAGGGAACGATTTCTCTACAGAAGAGTGGAGGGAGGGTTAGGAGAAGTCAGGACATAGTCAACACTTAAAAAAGTGTAAGATCTGGAAATTGTGCCAGGGCAAGAAATTTCCTCTCAAGAAAAGAATATCAGATATGTTGGGAGCTGGTGGAGGACTCTGAGCAAATACAGTGAATAGGAGCCAAATGCTTTGGAGAAAAAGAGGCTCTGAGATCAGACTGAGTGGAACTAGGGTAATGGGGGGAATCTTTCATCTTCCCCTCCTTAATGCTTCCACCTCCAGGGTCCTCAAAATTCCTGCACAGGAGCAGTGATGCATACAAAGGACAATAGCTTTTTTCTCTCTTTTATCAATCACTCAGCTGGAAAAGGCCTCAAGCAGTATTTGTGATATCCTGGAGATATTAAAGGTGAGGTTAGACAAAGCTCTGAGCAACCTGATCTAGTTGAGGATGTCCCTGCTCACTGCGGAGGGGTTTGGACTAGATGACCTTTGGATGTCCCTTCCAACCTAAACCATTCTATGATTCTTGATTCTATAGTTTCACCTTGAGCTGGAGGTTGCTGTAGATGACCTCCAGAGCTCCCTTCCCACAGAATTTCACGTGGTCCCTGGTTCTAGGAATCTAGACAGCTTTTAGTCATAGAGGCATCCTTACCTTTGACATCTTACACTATGCCATCTTCCTTCCATTTCCCTTTATTTTTACTCAAGATGACACATACATGTATCTGCATTATCTCACAACGTCGATGTTCCTGCTGACTTGCAATAATATATTCTGAGTCCACATTTCTGTAACAGAAAACAATATGATTCAGAGAATACAAAGAAGACCGCCCAAGGGATATATATGCCTTTTGCAGAATTCATCTTGCAGTTCGGATGTCTTTCTCATCTCCCCAGTTTGTCCCTCAAAATCATCACTCGTTTGACCTGTCTGTAGGCCAAAGGGCAAATTGATCAGGCTTCTTTCCAGCTCCTGTTAAAGGCCATTTCGGAAGTCATAAATGTAGTTTACTGAAGAATAAAAGCACCCCTTTTCCTATATGAATTGGTAATATAGTTACTTTGCAATGCTCATAGCTGAAGCTGATGGGGTGATTTGGACCAAATGTACTTTCCTTTCTAATGACATGGAAGTTTTTATGGAATCAGAAACATTGATCTTATGTTTCCTACCGAAAAATCACCCTCTGCTAACTGGATGACAAAATAGGAACAATTACCATATTTCATTGATTTGTTTTGGAAACCATGAAGTATGAGATAGCATCTGAACCTGCACTTGGTCCCTGCAGCTTCAGCTGCACCGCTGAGGCACCAGCATTATAGCCCAGCCACTGTGGCTACCTCCACTCTTGTGGAGCCACCAAGTCTCCCTGCCACCCTGAGAAAGTGTCCATCTTCCTCCTTTGACATTAGAGGTAGTCTGAGGTGACTAATCCCCTAATTTTCATGCCTTACATAGGTGATTAACGTAAGGTAGGATGAATTGTGGCTGCAGTGTATCATTGAAACAACTTACCTTGTTTTCCAGATCAAAGTATCTCGTGTTTTTGTTCTGATGAAACGGTTTGGTACTTAACAAGAGGAGCACGTAAACATTCGACATACTAATTAGACAAGCCAGCTGTTTACTGTATCTTTCCATTATCCTGCAATCCTGTGTCAACTAATATGCTATGGCATGTGTTTTATTACGGACTTCCACAATCAAGCCGTAAAATTAAGTAAATATCTGTAACTGTAGTTGTATAGATGATATTATTAACAATGAGAAATTTGGGGTTGGGTTGCAATCAGATTTCTCCTCCAAGTTAATTTTTAAAAAACAAATGTAAAAATTTTTATTCTGTGGCAATTTTAAAAATGTTTGGTCTAGTTGTGACTCAGCACCAAAACAAACTTTGCAATTGTATTTAACATGAACTATGTCCACAGTTTTAACCAGCCTTTCTGTCCCAGAAACAAGAAAGCCATTAAGCTATCAAGTCTCATCTTTAAGACTGAGTGACAGGTTGGAAAGTAACGAAAAATTCCAGTGGTCTTTGTTGGTAGAGGGTCAATGGACTGCATTACCACTAAGCTGTTGGATACTACCCAAATCACTTGGCTTTAAGATGCAAAAATAAGCTAAGTGTTTAAGGATATGATGAATACTCTTCAGAATAGTTCTAGGTCAACATATTCTAAATGGATAATAAATACGGCTGTTTACCAAAGCATTTTCTAACAATAGTAAGAAAGTTACCAGGAACTTATTCAACTTTTTTAAAAAAAAAAAAAAAAGAAAAGAAAAACCTTTCAATGGTTTAAATAGAATGTGAGCTGAAGAACTCGAACCAAAAAAAAAGAAAATCCATTTACAATATTGTCGGACTATGCAGTGTGCAACAAAAAAAATGTTATGATTGTTTGCAGAGTATCTATTCTTAAGCTAAATAAAAGCATGCTATGACTTGATTGACCTATGCATCAATGCATGCCAATCTGTTTGAGTTAGTTCACAGTTTCAGAACATTCTCACATAATCCTGTACGTATGCTTACATTTGTTTTTTGAGCTAACTTGCCCTTCTTTTCAATAGTACACACAATCTGCAATGTTCAGCTGGGAAAACAACTTATAAACAGTGACTTTCAGTAAAAAAAGCATCTCTGCTGTTTTTCATTGGCAGGGGACTGGTACTGATATCACTGAATTTCTTGTAAAATCCCAGTTTATCTGAGCAGCAGGAAATCTCTCATGCGATGTTAAGAGGAGATGATGTGGTTCTATCACAGACAACAGATTCAACTCAGCGGTGGACTGTGCTCAGGACTACTACTCAAGGTGTAAGCTGAGAAACGTTGCAGCCCATGCAGATGAGGTGGCTTGACATTTGGTAAGAATCTCCATCCTGCAACTGTCAAATCCACAATCACAATCCATCATGCAGAATAATGTCTTCCTCCTTCCTGTTCACTCCCCAGTCTAAGCATGATTTTCCATCTTCAATGCATCCAGTTTTTCACATGTTGTATTTTATTGCACACAATCAGGTACACACTATGGTGTTATTAGAAAGTAAATATTTATTAGTCTTAATACTCTCCGTATTGGCATATGATACTTGAAAGTAACCATTTATTTTATATGTCATGGCATACTTTGTGGTGTGAGAACAGACGACATTTGTTGATTTTTCAGCAGTGAGTGAAAGAGAGTGAGAGAACCCTTACTTCTACTCACTTGTCTGTGGCAGAAAAGGGATGGGAACGGGATGAAAAAGCAGAACTCCATTTCAGGTTTTACCAGTAAGTATTCTCCTGAGAAAGTCTGCAGCCCTGATGAGCTAGCAGTTTTTAGGATCTACAGAAAAATGTTTTACCCTAATGTCTAAAAGTGCTTGAAACATTATATACTTCTGGTAGCAAATATATTATAATAATCTAACTTTAAAAAAAAAAAAAAAAAGTCTAATAACAATACATATAATTTAGTATTCCCTTGAAGGAACTGCCTTAAAAGAAAACCCTTGATACACTCCAGATACATAGCGAAATGAAAGCTATGAAAGACAAATGTATTTATCAGCAGTCTCCAGGGAGTGAATTTTATGCTGAGTTAGAATGCAATGACTGAATGTAAATAATTTTCTAGTGCTAAGATACTTTCTCTTGATTTTTGGTGCTAAAACACTTTTTTTTTCTTTTTTCTTTTTTTCTTTTTTTGTATCTTTTTTTTTTTTCTTGATTGAAAGAAGGATTCCTCTGAGCTGTTTGCGAGTTAGGTCTGAAGGAGAATTAGTAATCAAACGTGTTTACTGCGTAAGATTAATTCAGTGCATGAGCAGTGGAACAAGAAGGATCATAAACCAGAGAGACCAGTTCAAACCAATTTTCACAGAACTCCTCCCTTTAGCAACACTACTGTACGTTACAAATATTACATCATCAGAACAAATGGTTATTTGCTAATCCATGATTCAGAAGGCCAACCATTGTTAAATAGCACCCTTTGGAAACTGGTTAACCCTTTGTCCTCCATTTACTACATTGCCAAATGTAAAGATGCAAAGCAAGCTATGAATGAGGTGTGCCAAGAGGACAGTGACTGCAAAACTGGTATACCCTCCTTTATACAGAGAACTGGAAAAAGGTGGCAGACAATCAAACCTGACATGAGAAGTGATTAAGACAGTCATAGACCAAGTACAGTGCAAAAATCTCACCATAACCCTGATTAGTTAATGTACTACATTGCTGACAATTCATTTTCCTGAGACTGTGCTGAACTTCTCATGAAGAATGTTAATTGCAATAACTTCTTTGATGGACATCTCTAATTTCAGAAATGGACTTGGGCAAGCACAGTCATATCATATAAAAGCACTGATACATGCATCTATCTGCCCAGACCTCTAATATTTTTTCTGTCCCAATGAATACTCCTGTTAGAGGAAATTACTGAATGTGTACAGTGTACAAAGGTATCCTAGGAACCATAAGCAGGACAAACTACCAAAATCTGAAGATAGGAGAATATGATGCTGTTTAAGGACAGGTTTTTATATGTGTTTTAGTTTGGGTTGGGAGTGCTACTTTGAGGAGAATCTCCTGACTATCCCTATCTAATATAGAATCTTAGAATGGCCTGGGTTGGAAGAGACCTATAAAGGTCATCTAGTCCAACCCTCCTGTGACGAGCAGGGACATCTTTAACTAGATCAGATTGCTCAGAGAACTGTCCAGCCTGACCTTGATTGTTTCTGGAGATGGGACATCTACCACCTCTCTGGGCAACCTGGGCCAGTTTCACCATCCTTAATGTAAAATATTTTTACTTTATCTCTAGTCTAAACCTACCCTCTTTTCATTTATAACCATAACTTCTTCTCCTATTACTACAGGCCCTGTTAAATAGTCTATCCCCGTCTTTCTTTTAAGCCCCCTTAAAGCACCAAAAGGCTGCAATAAGGTGTCTCTGGAACTTTTTTCATTTCCAGGTTGAACAGCTCAAACTTTCTCAGCCTGTCCTTGCAGGAGATGTTTTCTATTCCTCTGATCATTTTTATGGCTCTCCTCTGGACCAACTCCAACAAGTCCATGCCTTTCCTGTGCTGGGGGCTCCCGAGGTGGGTGCACTACTTCAGGTGGGGTCTCACCAGAGCAGAATAGAGGGGCAGAATCACCTCCCTCAACCTGCTAGCCAGTGAAGTTTTGGTTCGTGTCATGCAGCCTCTCAAAGCATGCAAGCTGGATTCCTTTTGGATGACACTAGCTAGAAAATGTACTCCAGAAGACTACCTAACACCCTTGAACTGCTAATGGAAATTCAGTCAACAGGATCAAACTAGAACTAGTCTGACGTCAAACCCCTGAAATGTGTGCTGTGTACACATTCCTCAGCATCTATTCTCATTGCTCCGTATTTGCTAATGCAGATGTACCCATAGATACCTCAGGTTTTGAGAAGCTCACTCCAGGTCTCTGAAAGGAGTCAATAAATGCTCCAGAACCATCTCACTGCAATTTACATCTGTTGCATTTGTCTGTGATATGAGTGGGAGAATGTCTTTTAAAATTCTGTCTGCTGTCTTAGAAAGATGTTTTGTTCTTAGAACCCTGAGAGCCTTTAGGAATGTCCATTTATTTTGGTCACTTGTGGGTGAGTAGTCTCCTATGCACTGTCAAATGTAATTAGGCTACAGATGGTGCTGATTGTGGTTTTCCCCATAGTACCTATGTTCCTTTCTTACAATTTTATGTCTTGATTTACTTTGCCGATGTTCAGAATTAAAATCAGAGTAAATGTATTGAAGGCTCCTGAAAAAAGTGTGTTTCCTTTTAGAGAAAGTTCCTAGGGAACATTTGAGCATTAGTTAATTTTCTTGGGGCAGAGTAAGCACTGTATGTGCAGATGATCCTCTTACTTTGTGTTTTTTTGGTTGTTTTTTTTATGCCAGATAATAATGGATTACATTAATGTGTCTGTACAAGAGACGTAAATTGCTTTCACTTTCTGTCTACAAATGGTAGGGGATTCTTCAGTCTATATGTAAGGATTTTATGTATAATTGCAAAGGAAAAAGGATCTCATGAGATGGATGTTATGAATTCAGAATAGTCCTAAATAAGTCAGCAGGTTAGTCAGGAAAACGTCTACAAGCACCAAAACAGAAAGTGTCTGTTTCCCTCAAGTCTACAAGCACAAGATTCAGCTCAGACTAATTTATGGTGTCTGCAGTGTAGGTACCCGCACCTCAACTGGGTGTTAAGCTCCTATGAAAGTTAATGGAGAGTCTGAAGGTTGCCTAAGCTTATCTTTGAGATGCCATCGAGAATATGAGATATCTGAATGAAGCTTGCAGATAAGACACAAGACCTTGGGCTGACCCATGCTCTTCAGGATCAGCCTAAGGGTGACAACACACAGCATCTAGCACATCAGTAAGACACCTATGTTTAGGAAACTGAATTGGATCTGAGCTCTGCCTTGACTCTGATCTGAATGTGGACAAACTCAGATATAAACACCTGTGTCACAGAGTTTAAAATTTAGGCAAGCTGAATTCTATCCAATATCTCATAATGAGTGTAATGGAAGTGGTAGACAAGTGCTGGCAGTGTGAAGAATAGCCCCATTCACAGGGGAGAAAGGACAGAAGTAGGTTGTGGTGCTATTAGTGAACAGAAATGGCATATTTATGTGTGCTGGAAATAGAACTGTGCAAATAATGGATTTTCAGGTTTGGTGGTTGAACTGAAAGTTATACAGTAAATTCCTTTCAGTTAACCTGGAATAGAACTTGTGTGTGTGTGTGTGTGTGTGTGTGTTTGTCAACTAATATAAGAAATGTGTATCTCATCTGGTTTGTTAATGACCAGTAACTGGATTTCTATGTAGCCCATAGCCATGGGTTAAGGATGGTATCTATATTGCTGTAGCTGTGGATTAAAAAGCTTAGAAAGGATGCTGGGCAGGAACCACTGGATCATGAGCTGAAAATTGCTATGCAGTGAGATGTCAGGAAATAATAAACAATCTTATTTCACAGCATGACTGGGAAGCTTATCTGCTATATTGCATATTTTATGGGTTCTACTCTGCAACTTTTACTTTGGATTGCATTCGTGTGAAGTGCCACGATACTTATTCACCAATGTGAGTGAGCAAAAGTGACTCACCATGTAAAATGATTGTGAAACTGGGCAGTATCTCTTACGTATCTATGTGTTCACCCGTCTCCAAAATAATCATCCAAACCCCATCATTTGAGGGGTATATGAGGCAGATTCTTATGCTCTGACATCAGATTTAAACCTGAAAGTTTGTCTAGTTTAATTATATTGTTAAACTGGTAAAATATGTCAGTTTAAACACAGTTTAAATCACAGTTTTGAAAGTACTGAAACTGCTGCAGGTTATACCCGTTCAGGATCTGGAAGTAGCTTTAGCAGCATTAAAATTTATGTGCTACCATAAGTCTATTTGCACTAGAGCACATAACTGTGTTCATAAAGTTGCTGGGTTTTACCTACTCTGAGTCAAACAGGAATGCTGACGTGAATAAAATGAATAGACTTTGAGTCCTGATAGCACAATCTATATAAAAAAAAATAAAAAATTAACTGTGATATTAAGTTTATATCCATGAACAGTTTAAAGATACAAATGTTGAGGAATTTATAAGTTGAATTTTTCAAAGAAGATACATGTTGATACTCCACATTATCACATGGAAAGTTGTGCAGTTGGCAGCAAAAGTTGCTTTTCTTTAAAAAAATAAAAGTTATATTAATATTTACTTGATTGCCTGATAAAAGTAATACTACAAAAGAATATTCCAAAGCCTCGGAGGCTTGGCATGCTTTTCTATGTGGGTGGAAAAATGTGCTGAAGCCAAGCTGGGATGATTCATGAAACTGTAGCATAAAAAATATACTAGAAGGTCTATATTTTTTAAAAAAAGATGAGAGCTAGAATATTAAAGCTGTGGGCCTTACAAGTATATGCAACATAAATACATTGCTGGAATAATATTAGGTAGCATATTATGCAAGACTGGCCTTGATTGCAAGGACAGCAGTAGGATTTTGTCTTTCATTCATAAGTTTAGGCTCTGAACTGAGATGTTGAGGTTAGGAGTCCCACCAACAAAGACCTCCTCCAGGAAAGCTCAGCAGAGACAGGCTTTCTTCTGCCTTACAAGTTCTAAAAGACATGTTAAGGAGCATATTAAGGGATGCAACTTCACATCTTTCACTGCATCTTCTAAATTGACAAGTGTCAAAATAACACCTCACAGGTTAACCCAGCGAGGCTGGCAGGTGATCAGATTCCTTTCACCTTTATGCTTCTCGTGTCTCACCATTTATGGGACTGCTTCAAGGAAAGGCACACAAAATTTGATTGCTATGTTGACACCCCATCTGTCTTCCTATCAACCTGATGTCGTAGTTACCAGTTTGAAATAGAGATGTGTGTAATGTCAGGTAAAAATAAGAATGTGTTAATCTGCTGCTTAAGCACCTGTGCGTATGTACAAAATGATGCTGTCTAAAAGATAGGTAGGGATCATCCCATCACCTGGAGGCCGAATGATGCCTGCTTTTGCATCAAGACTGTTTAACATCAGTCCTTTTTTTTACATCAGATTCATCCCAGAGACTGCGCGGAAGGACAATCTTAAGGACAGGGCCAAGGAGTGAGCTAAGATTCAAGTAGTGTGACCATCAAGAGGCTGGTGAATAAATTTGCTAGCAGACTATCTGTGTAAATGTACCTGCTGTGATTTAACGTATGTAAACAGGCATTGCAAATAATCCAATTCTAGTTATTAAAAGGTATGTTATGTAACTATACCGTATGCACTTACCCTATCAACTGTTCTACTTCTGTGTTTCTACTTTTTATAATAATTATTACAACATATTCACCAACTGACTAACATGGTAGTATGCTTAAAGCATTTACTAATGTGGAAATTTTTATGGTATTTGTAGAATTTAAGCCCTTCTTTGGATGGACCAAATGAAGGAAAAAAAGGAAGCAGAAATACCAGATGCACAGAGAATTAACTTCATTGGTTTGCTTTAGGGCCTGAATTTTGGGTTCTTTTTTTTTTTTTTTTTTTTTTAAAAAAAAAAAAAAGAGATGGAGAACTATTGAAATATTTTCAAGGAATGTTAACATTCCACTGAGAATGAGTAGTTTGGAACAATAAAAAATAATTCTGTACTCCTTTTTGAAAGGAGACAAAAAAGTAACAAAGAAGAGCAGACAGATGAACACCCAAGTAGGAGTATGCTCAGAAGCACACATGAACAGGAAGAGTGGCATGTGCTTGTGCCTTTGTAGCTGCTACTTGAAGCTACTTCTCCCTACCTCATGTATGTGTGTGAGTAAGATCCCAGGGATTTTATCATTCACCCTGTCTGGATTTGAGGCCGCTCCTCAGGCAGGCTTATTTGTCAGGAGCTTTGGCTGGGCATCACGAACTACAATTGGCCTCCAGGTCTTCACTTGAGGAATCTTGCTCCAAGGTCCAAGTTCTGCTGCTCTTGCTGTCATCAAACAGTCCCTTATTTCCCAATCCATTTACTATCTCTCAGGTCTCAATTTGACCCTCAATTAGTAACACAGATAAAGTATTATTTACATTACACTGCAATTTTTATTGTCATCAGAGAAATTCACTCTGGGTGATGTCTCCATGTGCTACCTCTCACAATCAAATAAATGAGTAGTTGTGAAGGGGTGTGGGAAGTTGAAGAACAAACTCTTGAGCTCCATCCATGTCTCCATAACTGAAGTACAGTAAGCTCTACTCATCTCTGATGCATTTGTGACTCTGCATCCATGTAAATATTTTAATTTATTTTACCATTGGTTATTTCTTATTGCCTTTACAATTCCGTAAGTATAACTTGCTTTAAAACATATGACTGGATTAGGATGCTGATGTTATTCACTATAAATGAAAGTTTTAAGACTTGCAGTGCTTGTATATGTGTTCACTATAATATATAAAAAAGCCTTTTCACTAATTTTTAAAAATTTCATATAAATCTAGGAAAAACATGTTTAGTATCAACACACAGAACGCATTGTAAAAATATAAATTCAAATAACATTAAAAAGAAAATGTGTAAGAAATACAGAGGCTAGAGAAATTGTTTAATCACAGTATTTTTACCAAACAACTTTTTTGATAGCTGTATTCAATCAATACAAGACTGGGAAATGAAGACAAGAAAGCATATGGATAGATAGAGCATACTTTCTGTAGTTAGCCAAACAGTAAATGTAACTTTACCTCCAGTCTAGTACTGTAATCAACTGCTTCATCATCATTGACTGTGAGCAACATTTCTTCTGCAGAGATAGTGTCTCCATGTTCCCTCAGGAAGTTCCCATAGGACTTCCTGATCATTTTAATTCTACTTTTTAGAAATTTTCTACTGTTTTCTTTCAGAAATTTTAGTTTACTCTTCTGTGTTTGTAGCATATTTGGCAGCAGATGAGGTTTTACATGTTCATTTGAAAATGATCCTTCCCCAAAGCCCACACACAATTTGTCTCAGAGCTTCGCATTCCCTATCTGAATATAGAATGTGAGGTTCAACTTCTCTCCCAGAACCCAAGGATCAGCAAGAGGATAAACAGTAAGTGAAATAGTTCATATTTGCCTATGTCTGAATGAACCACATAAACTATTAACATTGATTATCCTCATGGAAGGAGCTGAGAGATAGAATCCAGAGTTTTGCGAAGAGGTATCTTGGATACACCTCTGCCCTTTGAAGATTTTGCCTTTCCTAAGCTGGTACCGTTACTCTTTCATTTAGCAGTGGGTTCCTTGGTAGGAAACTTGCTGGAAAAAAAACCCCCAGAAACATATCAACCAGAAACTCCATCTAGTAAACGTAGTTGTAGAAACAACCAAAATGGGTACATCAGACAATAATTTATATGGGAAGGAGATTGTGATAGCATATACACACCCCAGACGTGATAACAGCTCAGAAATATGTAGTGACAAGGCAAATTAATTTCCCCAACTGTGACAAAGTGACACAGCTGGAGACAATTGCTAAAAAAACTTGAAGTCCTAAACAAAACCATTCAATCTGAAGTTCTGTAGATTATTAAGGAGGTATGTAGGGTACAAGAAGCTGCTAAAAGAGTGTAGAGAAGGTGTAATGCAAGGAACCTTCCTAAATTGTTTGTTTATTCAGTGATATGACTATGACATAAACACTTTTCTTCCACATCCACCTTTATCTGTGGCTTCAAAGATCTAAGAGCATAAGAAATGCTAGGCCAAACAAGACATATTCCCATAGCTCTGTCTTTGACACCACCCAGGAGCAGGTGCTTAGAGTAAGTTTCTATAAATGAGTAGGATACTTATTCTTAACACAGTTTTCTGTTTTTTATGATAAGAAGAGTTTGGAGTTGTCTCCAGATTATTGTACTTAACAGTCACTGATGAACTCTTCTGTCATGTTTGTTTACTTTCACTTTGAATTCGTTCACGTTTTTGTCCCTCTGCGTTACATACAGGGAATATGTAGTCAGGCATTGTATGAAAAAGTTCTATGACCCCTCTACTAGTGACTTAATTAGGTGGCCTCGGTTTTGTAAATTCTGTGGGAACAGTGCTTCCCTAGATCACAGTTCTAGAGGTCTGTATAATTTCTGCTCTTCACTAACTCTTCTTCAAAGGGAAGAATCCTTTGCTCTGTAGTTACAGTAGGGGGTAAGGAACGTAAAGAAGAATATATAATAATTACAGACGTAAGAACTGGAAGTATGATGAGTCCTCCAAATGCTGTGCATATTGCCATTATTATCCATTTAAATGAAAAATAGTTAATTCTTTAGTCCCAAATAGATACATTAGGTGCCTTGGTCCTACTTTTTTCATAGGAGAAGCAGCTTAAGAGAGGGCTATGCAAGATTTCTGTGTTGTGGTCTTGTCCACCTAAATCCAAATACTGCACCTTAATCCAAAACAAAGGCTTAAATTTCTTGTACAGTCAGATGTCTGTGGAATCAGTAGCTATGGAAGAATTTCAAAGGGACATCCAATCTGCTTAGGTTAGTCATGGCTCCATGCTTTTTTTACCATGTGAGGTGCTGTTTGTCATATTGGTGGCTGCTGCATGTGTGATTACCAGGTGCCTAACTTCTACATGCATCATGTAAGAAACATAGAACTTTATAACTTCTGCTCCAAGAACCAGAAACACTTAATTATGAATTTAGATCACTTGAATATCAGATCTTTCTTCTAATATAGTTAATGTAATCTTATTTACAAATAAGCATTAGTACTCCAGTATGAAGTCTGTGCCACTAGGTACATTAGGAGTCAATCCACTGTAGAGTTAAATTTGCATATTTAACTCACTTACGTTCCCATGATACTTTCTTTTTTTTCCTGTAACAGAATTACATGATAAACTTTTTTTTAAAAAGTAGTCATTAGAATATGTTGCCTCATAAACATTCTGACAACCTTGTGGTTAATGGAGAAGATCTCCACTGATCCGTATATGTTCTAATTCTGGTGAGCTTGTCCCGAAAAAGCATGAACTTGGCTTCCGGTTGTCATTACTGACCTTAAAACTACATCTGCACTCTGACTGCCCTTACACCTCACTGAAAGTTATGAGAGATGGAGGAGGAACAGCTTTCCCCTGAGTCTTGCTTATGACTCTGATTGCCAGATAGAAACCCTTGGCAGAGTCTTCTTTGAGCAGCAGGAAACCATTCTTCTCTGCACAGGAAATAATTTTTTTTTTAGTAAATATTTAGTTATGTGCTTGTTTAGTTAGAGATAGTGTTGGTGCATAGCATTCTGCTCTTCACTTCAAATCCAGAAAAAGCAGTTTTTGTAATGTTAGGGCAGGGAAATGTTGTTTTTTTTCCAGTATTGAGGACTGTTCTGTAACTCAGCAAAGTATTTTGATTTCAAGAATTGCCTTTCTTGACCTTCAGTGTTGCTAAAACAATTGTCCACAGAAGCACTTTTTGGCCTTCAGGAGAGGTATGTTCCAGAAGAATGTTCCATCTCCCATTCCTTCCCCGACAGATCATAGGAAGCTGAAGAATATTGCTGCAAACCTTTCCTTTCAGTTTAGAAGTGCTAGAGTCCACGTTCCCTTCCAATGTTTGCCACAGACCCAGTCCTTTTTAGCAGTCTTGATGTGAGCTTTGGGTAAAATCAGGCTCCTGAGTGACTTTTCTATTAAGAAGGTTTCAGGGCACCAAAAAGCAGCCAAGTCCTCCTTGACACAATATCCTGCCCGTGGTTGGAAAAAGCATTTTTCCTCAAGGGACTGAAAGGGTGGATTGCATTCCTTGGTCTCTAGAAGGGAGAGGCTTCATGTAATTCTCAAAAGGTAGCTCATGGCTCATACTTGGAAGGACAGCTGTAGGCAAAAATAGTCGCAGCATCATTCCCCTAAAACAGGTCTTTTGTTAGAGGAGCATTGATAACATCACTTAGGGCTGCTAACAGAAGAGTTTCACCCCCAGGCAGACTTTCACACTTGTATCCTCTGCAGTGCTGGGTCATATGAGATGCACTTTCTTCTTCTAGCACAGGCAGCCTGTGGTATGTAGCTCCAGTAACGAACCTGTTCTTAGTGCTGAAACGAGCACCTAATTCAGCCTGCTGAGGTTATCTCCTCTGAGAAGGAAACATTTATCATCTTGTAAACACGACAGTGAAATATTCCCAGGTCACTCAACTAACTCCTGCTTTTGATGGCAATGCTTGTAGACCTCAGAGAAGGATGAAGACATGCTGCCGTGGCCATTTCCTACCAAGTCACCTCCAGTAAAAATGTCAGAGTTAGGCCATCGGCACTGAGGTGATCATGAAACTTAGAGGGGGAGCTCTCTTTTATGATGAACAGCAACTCCAGTGAAGAAAGGCATGACAAGGATCATCCGCAAAATGATGACCCTGTCGGTATGTCTGCACTGTCAAATATCTTACCCTCCACTTTTTCATCAGGTGGGTCACATCATATGTTAATTCACTTTCAATATCTCTTCTGGACTGCATCAATTCATTTTGTCTGAGATGATAAACAGTTTCGGACATAGTTCACTGTTGACAGTATGGATACGTACCTACCAAATGTGTTTCCCTCTGTCTTCCACAGTTCTCCAGAACTATATGCCTCAAGCATGCCCAAGTGATTACATGGCATATTGCAGGATGTGTGACAGATACCCTTAGAAAGCACAGTTTCTCTGTCTGTACTACAGTCCTCATACCAGACATGTTGAACCGAAAAAAATACAAACAAAAATGATTATTATGCATGTTGGTTTTGACTGAGATAGAGTAAATTTTTTTCACAGTAGCTAGTATAGGGCTAAGTTTTGTATTTATTCTGAAAACAGTGTTGAAAATACAGAGATGTTTTATTTATTACTGAGCAGGGCTTACACAGAATCAAGGCCTTTTCTACTTCTCACATTACCCCACCAGTGAGTAGGCTGGGACTGCACAAGAACTGTGAGGAGTTAGAGCTGCATCAGCTGACCCCAACTGACCAAAGAGATATTCCGTATCACATGGCATCATACTCAGCCCATAAAGCCAGAGGAAGAAGAAGAAAGGCGAGACATTTGGAGTTACAGTTTTTGTCTTTCCCAGTAACCGTTATGTTTGACAGAACTCTGCCTTCCTGGAGATGACTGAACACCTGTCTGTTGATGGGAAATTGTGAAAAAATTCCTTGTTTTGTTTTGCTTGCATGTGCAGCTTTTGTTTTAGCTGTTAAACTTTTTTATCTCCACCCACAAGTGTTCTCACTTTTATTCTTCTGATTCTCTCCCTCCATCCCACCAGGGGAAAATGAGCAAGCAGCTATGTGGTGCTTAGTTGCCGGATGGAGTTAAACAATGGCAGCATGCTTTAGAGCTCCAGGGGAGCAGTGGTGTTCCCACTTGATTCAAAGGAGGCCCAAGCCAATACGGCCATGAAGCACCCTGCAGTGTTAGCCTGATGGGCCACAGATCTCTCTTGTGAGAGAATGTCTTTGACAGATGTGCCCCATGAACCGCTAAACCATCCTTTTGTTAGCCTCAAAAGAAGTTTGAATTCCTGAAATCCTCATTTTGACAAGACAAGTAGTAAATATCTCAGGACTATTTTCTTCGGGTGGAGATCCTAAGGAATTCCTAGAGATGATGCAGAGACAACCCTGTCTTACATCCCTTGGATGTCCTCACACACTACAGTTAGTTCACCTGGCTAAGCTGATTAACAAATGTTTGCTGAAGCTGATGAGAAATATATGTTCGATGCTGACAAATGTAATACTAACCTCTAAACCAGATACTGTTAAGAAACCATTATGAAACTCATGTGTTTTTATCTTTTCCTTTGTCCATGAAATAGAGAAATGCTGGCATGGCAAGGCCACTGAATTCCACAAGGACAGAGTCATGTTTGTGTCTCACGTTAGAGCTTTTACATACCATGGTCTCCTTCTTACTTTTGTACCAGATTGTTTGTTTATTTTTTTTTTTCAAAACCTGACTCTGACACAATGAAACCGAATTGAATGTTCTGGATATACGCAGAGCTATTCTTCAAATCAGGGTAAGACCAAAGTTTTCAGTTTCCCCGATGTTGTTTGCCAGTTTCACAGATAGGACAGAAAGTCAGACAGTTAGCCAGAGGCTATTTAGGTGGGTGTCTAATTGCAGTAAGTTTGTTATGAGCTAGCCAGATTAGATCTACCAATTCAGGCTAGAGATCATGCCACCACCAGAGTGCCGGCAGCTTCTGTGGCTTCCCTGAGAAGTGTGCCTATCTCTGAAATCTGGAGGAGACTGGGGATCACGTCATAGATTTACACAACATTATTATTTGGTCAAAAACCTAAAACTCGAAGCTTGCATTCACAGAGCTGTCCTGTAGCCACTATTTAAGGTAGTCTCCAAGTATTCTCACCTCCTACACATCAGGTCATTGCTTGTGACTCACGGCAGCAGAAAGCATGAGGATGTCAGGAAGGGATGTCAGCTATGGAAATTTCCTTTGTTAGGGTTTCCCTTTGGCAGAATAAAATGGTTGCAGTAACTATGAGGATTCTCTGAGATGTTGCCCAATCTGCTCTCCGCTTCACTACCGTGAAATTTTATAACACTTGAATTGTGTAATGGCAAAAAAAAAATTCAATCTTAGTGTGATGGATGGGGGCACTTTAAGGTACAGACTCAGTGGATGCAGATGGCCAAAACAATTCAAGTATGTGAAATTCAGGCATGCCAAGAGTGAAGTGCAAATGGACAACGCATCTGAAACTGCCATGGTTACTGCAGGGTAAGTAATGACTTTGGGTTGCCAAAGGGAATCCTACTCACTGAAATTTTCCGTAGTCTTCATCATCTTTCTTGACTTTGTAAGATCTGTGCCAGCTATAATGAATAATAATTGCATGGTGAACCTTGGATTTTATAATCTGTTGTTTGCAATCTGTTGTGTTGACAATGACATACAATAAAATCAACTGACTTGACCAGTCTGGTCTCACTCATAAGCCTGCTGAAAGTAACATGTTTAAATGGTGCAATCTGCATCAGGAAATCAAAAAGTAGAGTGCAAACCCCCCCCCCCCCCCCTCCCCCCTCTTTTTTTTTTTTCCAGACTGAGACGAAAATTAGTTGCTAACCTCACTGACAGCAAATAATGGTTTCTGCATTTTTCTTAGATGTTGTGTTGTTATTGGATGTATTTTCAATGCACTGTATGAGGTAATGTTTAATGTTTCTTAAGAAACAAGCCCGGGGCATGTTCATAGTTGGCATGCTGGAGAATATTTTTAGTAGAGAGGGTGGTAGTGTGCTGATGATGTACATGATAAGCTAAAGGGAGAAAAAGTACATTTTTCTACATGTTTAAACATTTTAAATTAGAAAATACAATCAACTCGATGTGATGATTCACTTGAAAAATGAGACTGGGAAAACAGGCCCAATTTATAAATTGTCTTGCTTTTTCTACTGCCTCTCCCATGAAATATAGGTAAATAGAATGTACCATACATGCTCTAAGAAGACCTATTCTTCCTCTTACCATCCTGTTAGTGTCAAATTTCATGTTGATCTTCAGCCATGTCATTGTCAGATCTTACAGGAAAGCAAGAGTAGATGGGAAACTCTTCAGGAAATGAATTGTGCAGAAGGAAGTGATGCTAATGACTCACTAAGTTGCAGTTTTTGTTCTGAGTCAGAACCAAGCTGGTGCTTGGCAGGCTCCTGAGAGTGCGTTTGCTGCTGGATTGTCACTTGTATGTGAACAGAGAATCCCATAGTGCTTTTCAGAGTTGTAGCTCCCAGTTTCAGGATTACATGTAGCCTTTCCTACTTAAAATTCTCATGAATTCTGAAACAACCATTGTCTATGTCTCCTCATTTCCTCTCCTCTATGATCATGTCACGTCACCCATTGCTTAGAACTAATTGACCCTTGTCACTGTTCTTCCATGATATCTCTGATTCAGAGACTGTCAGAGTCAATCAAAAGTCTATAATGACCTCAGCAGCTTGTGGTATAGGTCTAAAGTATTTTGCCAAAAGACAAAGGAAAATATTTTAGTGCTCAAATGCTTTCTTCACTATACAGTGCCGTCTTTGAGAAAAGAAAAGACCAACAGCAAGTACCTTAAAATAGCACTTCAATTCCAAAATGATGCTACCTAGGCCAAAGACTGCCCCTGATCCTCCATGCAGCCCTGTGTTCAGACGCTGATTATCTTCTCTCATCATCTCTTTCTGAGACACAGTTTCCAATGCCAGTGAAGTGCTCCCTTTTATTTGTATCTCTCTATGTGTCTATATACTTGACAGTTGCTGAAGTGAATGTATGAAATCCTTCATTACCATTCTACACATAAAGGCATATTTTATGGTTATGCACAGACAATAATCTTTCTCAATTTCAGTGCCAGTCATAATATTAATAACTCTCCATTCCTTGACAGATTTTTACTGTATCAATAATGAAGTTCCACATTATTATTTGGACTTCTAGGTGACATAGATTACATAGACTTTTCTATTCTGAGCAGTTCTTGTAGATAAGTTTGACATAAACACATAACCTTCAAACATACTATTGCATGCCACCTGTTTCAGAAAGGTTCTGGTTGGTCAAAATTCTGTTTGCATTTTGATAACAGAGGTGACTTACTTACTGTCCTTTCCTGAATACTTGATGTTCAGACAAGTTGTTCAAGTTATTTTATATGTATTGTATACACACTATGTATTTATATAAACATGATTTCCTTCAATCTATCACTCAGTCCGTCATGGTGAGTATAAAGAAAACCTGTTCTCCCAGCTCTGCAGATGGCAGAGAGAAGCATAACAGAGGTTAGAGCAATATCAATCTTGTGATTATATTTAAACAGTTTGAGCCACACATATGGTAAGCCTTGACTGGGCCTTTCAGTCCTATTGAGTTGGAGTCAATATGGGTTTTATCACTCAGAGGAAACAATGAAAGGTCTTTCTTCAACCTCAATGCAACCATCAAGCCTACAAGAAAGTTTGTGAGGGACTTTGTATAAAGGCCTGTAGTGATAGGACAAGGGATAATGATTTGGAACTGGAAGAGAGTAAGTTTAGATTGGAAATAAGAAGAAAATTCTTCGCTCTGAGGGTAGTGAAACACTGGAACTGGTGGCCCAGGGAAGCCGTGAATGTGCCATCACTGTCTGTATTCAAATCCAGGTTGAATGGGGCCTTGAGCACCCTGGTCTAGTGAGAGGTGTCCCTGACATGGCAGGGGGATAGGAACTATATGATCTCTAAGGTCCCTTCCAACCCAAACCATTCTACGATTCTATGACCATTCTGTGAGCAGACAGCAGTGTCATTTGTAGTACAAAACTCTGCTATCTCAAAAGTTCACATAGTCCTTGCATTATGAGTAAGTCTCTGCAGAGCTGGAGCTGAAATGTTTTACTCTAGCATCTTGAGATTACAACAGTATGAAAGTGATTTCTCTTAAAAGTTGACTAAAAATTTGATCACTATACATAGGATTCAGTTGCCTGAACATAGCTGCCTAGTGCTTTTTGAGGTAGACTCAAACACTTGAGGCATCCAGTTATCCAAGACACCTTGATGACACTAGCAGATACGGGATATCTGTGTTGTTCTGCAGTAGCAGCTGTTGATTGGGCAGGATAACATATTATGTTTGAGTGGTGCTAAATGTCATTGTTTAAGCAGTAAATATGATTCTCATGGGCAAGATTCTTGTCATAGACTCAGATGACTGAAGGTAGATGTCTTCAGACAGGTATTTAGGTGGAAGCCTGCTGGTTATGTTCCCAGTGTAGTCAAGGTTGCTTAGTCTGGCTACTCGAAGGTGGGGCATTTATAGTCACATGCAGATATCTTGAACACCCTAGGGCACCTCATATTGTTAGAGGCTGTGTTTGTGTGCAGGTGAATGAGACTGGACTGTTCTCTGTTCCTGAGGGCAGGTGGCAAAAAGTGTCTCACAAGCATGTAACTTAAAGCTTCTCCATCCCCAAAACAGTGTAACTGCATCCACAGCTTCCTTAACGGAACAATCCTTGGACCATGTTATGCTTAAAACCTTGTCCAGGCCCCTCCTGGCAGGTTACAAGCCTGGACTGAAACAAGACTAAGGTGTATCTTAAATCATAACACAGGACTGTGACAGAGCCCACACTTGGACCACTTTTGAACTTCTGGGGTGTAACAACGATGTTGTTTCAAGCAAACACATTTTTTTTCCCATCCTCCTGAGAAAAGTATAAAGTGTGTTTCTACTTTAAAAACTCGAGGTATTAATATCTAACGTATTTATTTCTCAATTTTGATATTTTCTCTGTTCAAAAGCTTTAGGAAAGCTCATTGCCTTATACGTATGTAGAAGAATTGCTATACAAATATAGCTACTATTGTTTCTATTTATATAGAATATTGTGACTATATATATAATATAGACATATATAATATATAATATAGACAAATATATATATTATATAGAATCTTGTGACAAATAATAATTACTATTATTTGTCACAAGACAAAGCAAACAGACCACCACATAGCCCTTAATGTCAGCATTTTATAAATAATAAAATGTGTATATTTCTAGTCCCAAAATCATAATGGCTTTATGTATGTTTCTTTTTATACATAAAAATATAATATTGCGAGTTAATTGGGAATCTATTCTAGTTACTTTTCAGTTGTATCTCTACTGCCCAATGACTGCATTTCAGAGATGCTGTTTCCACCAAATGTCATGTCTTCAGATCTTAAGAACATGTACTGTTGAGACCTAATAGCTACCTAAGTGAGCTAGCATAGAGAATAGGAACAGGCATCCATACTAATTCAGTCTGTCTCTAAACAAATGTTATTAGTTTATAAGCAGAGCTGCATTATTATTATTACCACATATTTTCCAGTTCTAGAATGAGCTTGGAGAGGATCAAAGGGTCTTTGCATAACACTCCATTGCATCATGCAGATAGACCTTCAGTGTCAGTTACAAATTTACATTGGGAGTAACTTGGGGGTTTCACCATATGAAAATAATGTAACTAAGAGGAGATTCAGGTCAGTAATTCTTTTAAATGAAAGACTATTCCCCTCTTTTCTGAAAATGACTCTGTTGCTGTATCTCAAGATTTTATTATGAACCCTCATGATAGTTTTCTTTCTTCAAAATTCACCTCCTTGAAGTGTTACATTTACAGAAGAATCTCAGTTCTTGTTTCAGATGAAGTGGGCTTGCACAAATGCATGAAAATGCGAACGCTGTATAACTCATATGTAACTGATCTAAGTAAAAGGGAGCTTTCACCACCATCAAAGTATGTCATTCACTCTTTCAACATCCTTGTGTGGTTTTCATAAAGAGAGAGAAAGAAAAAATGTATTTTGGTGTAAGATTTTGACAATGTAATAGCTCAATTGATGTATTTGCATTAAAAAGTTACTGAAATCTTAATTTCAGACAGAGAATTTGTAGTAATTGACATATGCAATGACTTATTGACAGCAAATGAAATAATTTATTAACAGAACTGCTCACTGACAGGAGTTATGCACAAAATCCTGATTTAATTCTGAAAGTTACATATACTGTGGTGGAGGTGACATTTTACTTGCTGGTCTAAAAGAAGAAAAAGGTACAAGAGACAGTCCTATTTGCATCCTTTTCATAATTATGCGGTTAACTGTCATGCTCATCACATTGACATGTGAATATGGTGGCTGCATAATGAGATATGCTGGCAAAACCAAGCATTTTATATAACTGCAAATGCAGGAATCAATCTCTTAGTTCAAAGTATTTTCCCCCATTATTTTCAAAAAGCAAGTGCATCTAATTCTGCTCGAGGCAGGAGCTGTGTAAAGGCTGGGCATAACAAATCCGTGTATTGTTTTCCCATATAACTGACTTACAAGCCAAGATATTAAAGGGCATATTTCTGAAGTCTCCAGGGGCTCCCGGTCATACTGACAATACACTGGCCCTTTCAGAGGGAGATGTCTAGTCTATACCTCCTAAGCAGGCTCACCTTCTGTGTTTGTCTGCCTCTCGCAGACTGCTTTGTGGTTGGCATCCACACCCCTGCACAGCCATGCCAGAGCACCAAATAAACAACGGGATACCCTGGCACTGGGAAGAATATTCATAATGATGAAAAATGAGGATTTCACAGACAGTGTGACTCAACTTCCCACTTCAAAGACGAGTTAGTTGAAGTCTTTATTATGGCCAGACATTGCCCAACCCTACATGAGAAAAGTGGGGTTGCGGGCAAAAGCAGCTTACTTTCCTGGTGCCTCTCGGCACAGTCTGGGATGGAGGAAGCTCACAGCCAGTAAAGGTATCCTGTCTGCCTACAGCTGACTGGAAACAGGTAAACACAATAGTTCGGTAAACAGAGCAAGCCATGCTGCCCTACTCCCTCCCAGAGAAAATCAGTCAACAAGCTCAGTAACAGCCTCCTTCCTACCTGGCTTGCATGAGCTGGTTCTTTCCCAAACTCTTGCCAAAATTCCTGAATGATACCGTCTCTACCGGGAGGAGTGGCAAAACTTGAAAAGTTCAGTTCAGTAAGTTGTATTAGGGCTTGATTCACAAGGGACTGGATATCGGGACTGAGAGGCATATGCTAAAATCAATTACATGGAATAATTACACCGAAGAGAAGACTCTCTCTTTCTGTAGAGTTGTGGAGGATAAAACATATACACTTTGTTTACTAGTATTAGATGAGATTCAACTATGTAGCATATATTTCTGTTTACCTGTTGGGAAATAATGTCCCATTACACCTGCACTTACTTATCTTTGAAGCTGAGATGCATTACTCCAAACAGATAGGAGTAGAAACAGAGAGAGATATCTGATGTGGTAACCTGGAAGTGTGGTGTCAGGTGCTTTACTCCTGAGTATTCAAGAGCACTGTTTCACCCATAGTTTATACGGTCACACTAATTTTTACTCCAACCCCATAATGACAGTTTAGTTTTGAGAGAAAGCATAAACCTTAGCTGACATTAAATAAACTCTGACAGCACTAAGATAACGTCTTACAGAACATCTCAAGGTAAAAATGTTTTAAATGTGTATGATAGAACAATAGACAAATATCTTGATAATACAGAGGAATTAGTTTAGTGGCTCTGATGATGAATTATGTTGGCTCAATTCTGGAGGTTTATGACATTCCTAAATCTAAAACAGTGAATTTGTTGTACACGGAAAGTTTTTACATTTATATAAGTGAGAAGCTTTTGTAGTCTTATATTCCAAGTATGATTTCAGGAACTATAGCAATACTTTGAAACTGGTTTCATCATTTTAGAGGAATCAGTTTGCATAACTGAAAGAATGAAACTGGGTTCCCAGGCAGTAGCATCATGACATTGGACATCATAGTGTCAGTGGCTTCATATTCCCTGTGCCACAATTTTAGTCTTTCAGATCATTTTTATGCACTTTATGTTATCTGGAACACTTGGCAGAAAGAAGAAAATGTGCCATGCTCATGAATATGAGTATTCCATATACTTTTCAATGGAAGAGCTTGGGCGTCAGCATAATAAGTGTTTTAAGGGCAATGTGATAGGCCAAAACACACAGAAATACTACTCCTTGTCTTGCTTCCTGCAGGTGAGGAATGAGTGGGAAAGAAAAGGAGACAGAGCCTCTAACCAGGAAACATACATCACCCTGGGTACAGGGTCACTGCAAGGTTAATCCTCTTCATCATCATCCACAACAAGGGTACTGAAGATGAGCATGTTCTGATCTTGTAGATCATCCCGTCATCAAGCAGCTCCACGGCATGTGCCTGAGGCTGCTCAGCTAAGCCTTGCTCCATGCAGGGAGCCTGTGGCAAACCACAGCTTAGCCCTTGGAGGAGGTCTTTGCTTTTGCCTGGTAGTATCATGTCCCTCATGTACCCTATTTTGCTGAAATGGCAGAGTTAACATTTAGAACATCTGAACAAATACATGAGCCATACTTGAAACCTTGTGGACATTGCTTCTCCCACCACCCATGAGTGAAAGTTCAGACTGTTTTCAAACTGCAGGTGCATTCGAGGAGACCAAAGTGTTACTGACATTCAATCTCAGGTAATGATCTACCTTCCTCTGCTTCTCCTGGTGTGTGATTCAACCCTACTGACTTTAAATAGTATTTAATTGTCTAAATCTAATTTTATTTTGTCCTTCAGTGGAGAGAAATAGGCATGGTCAACTGGTGATTCATCTGCCTGTCTCAGATTCCTGTCTTTCACAGGGTTGATTTGTCTTGTCTTCCACCATTCACTGAAGACAAACTCTAAACAACTAGCTTCTGAACTTTAGTGGTTTAATGTTAAATGAGATTAATCCATGCCTAGGTGATTATTTGTGAACTATTTGGTTATGGATCATAGTGTGGAACAAATATTATTAGAAGAAATAAAATTCAGGTAAAAGTTAAAATGGCTTTTATGTTGAGTTTCAATGTTGTATATGTGTAATGAAATTACTAAAAATTCATTATTAAAAATGTCATGAAAAATGTAAAAAAGCTTTTTACATGCACCTGTGCATATGTTCATGTACGCAACAAAATTAAGGTGTGTTAGTTAAGCTAGCTAGCTGCTGTAGCTGAATAAAAATGACAAACTTTCAGGCACACAAAGCCCTTTAGTTTTCTGTATATATATATATATGCACATCAAGGAGTCAAAATGGAAATGTGGAAACCTATTTGTCTTGTGACAATGTACATCTAAAGTCCAAGTATACATTTGGTGTTCTTTAATGATATATGACAGTACAGTTGTGTATATCTATGGTTGATTATTCCGTATACCTAATCACGATGTAGTGATTACGTATATGGATGTAGTGATCATCCCATCCTTCATTACTTGTTCACATTACTTTGCAACTAGAAAAGAGCCTTGAAGGTTTCGCTGAGGATATCTTGACCTGAGATTGTGAAAGACACTGTAATGAGCTCTAAACCCCTTTCTGTTCACAGTGTCAACACCATTTGCAAGAAGACAGAACAGATCACATGCTGCTTTGTTACATTGCCAGAGAACATGCCACCAAGTCACAGAGGGATGTGGGCTTAAAACCAGCCCAGGTGGTCACAGTGAGATTTGACCATTTTCAGCACTGACCCTTTCCAGGACTGGAACAGTGACGACATCACTTTGAACAAATCAAGTACGGCTGAGGATTGAGCATCATCAATGAGGGAAAAAGACAAGTAAAACAAGAGTATGCTAGTCATGGAATAATTTGTTTGGAATATGTGCCCAGATCTTGTAGATTTAAACAATTCCTTTTTATTACATTTATTTTATGCAGAAACTGTCTGTGTTGTGAGTAGCGAGAACAAGAACTCAATTAATTGCTTAGATTTGAATCTGGACTTTAATAAAAAATATTATCTACACCGTAAACTGTTAACTTCTTGTAATAATATAGATAATCATTAATGTATAAGCCATAAATAACAATAATTCCAGAAAGTAAATCAGCTCTTTTCTTGGCTGTAATCTTCACATTCTCTTTCATTTACTTTTGAAAATGTACCAAATGTTGCCCTTATGTGTATCTGTCTCTGAAGTCAAGGGAAACTGTGTGTGTAGATCTGAGCTTAAAATCTGGACCAGCAGAATGGTTGTGTTTTTTCTTTTATCTTGCTCACAGAAATCCCATATGTGGAACTGATCCAAAAAATTTTGAAATCAAAGGAAGTTTGCAATGTCTTCAATGGATTTTGAAATGGAACAAAATTATCATTAGATGTTTTTAATTGATTAAAAAAGTGCAGTTCTTCAAAGCTAAAATTTTTCACGAGAAATAGCTGGTTTTAATATATTTAGAATATTGAAAATATTGATATATTTAGAATCTTGAAAATCGTTTGTATTTTTTGAAATGTACAAAAAAGCCCCAAACAACAAAAACCCTGCTTTTGCACTATTTTTTTTTTTTATTTAGAAATATTGGCTAAAATAGCAATAATGGTAGTCAAAAAGGATTTTACATGAAATATTTCATTATTATCAAACTAAAAATATCAAAGTCTCTGAACTGACTGTTCTTATGTTTTCTTTCAAAAATTTTGTGAAATTTGAATTTTCCATCCTCATCCTTAATGGATTCTTTTTTAAATCATGTGAACAACTTTCCTTTGATTCAGGCTTTTAGTAGCAGAATGTCTGTAGAGCAAATTCATACTGTGTGATAATATCAGCTGTACTTTTCATTATACTGAGTTAAGCCCACTGAAATGAGACAAGAGTTTTTTCAACAGGAGCTATTATATTTTGTGCTCAAAAAAAAATTAAGAAAAAATGAAAGTAAACTCTTTGCCTCTCCCCAAACCTACAAAACTCACCTGCTGACATATTTCCTATCACCAGAGGAGACAAGCATTGATAACTCTAATCCATCAGCTCCATCTTCCAGGTTGCTGATGAGCCCTAATATTCAGCTGTTAAGTGTAAATCTGATGGACAGACCTTCCAGTCTGCTCACTGCATTACAGAATAAAGTAAGTCCTCTTATTGTGACTAAATGCTGTCTGAAACACTTCAACAGAACAACTAATAAAGTGATTACTGATGAATACTCTTGTTGCAGAAGAATTCCCATTCTTTATGTAAGTGCATTAATAAACAGATTTAGGCTATATCTCATTAAATTGAAAGGAGATAACTGTCTTGAGTGATAGAAGTTCAGTCAAAAACTAAAGGAATGACAAATATTCCAAAATACAGGTGGATTATTTTTTTTTGTAGCAAACCTTAATTGAAATGGACATCATGATCACTATGAACTTCCACCAAAACCCCCCCCCCCCAAAAAAAAACAAACAAAAAAAAAGAAAAGGGGGAAAGAAAAGGGGAAAAGAAGTCCAATGGAACTGAGAAGGAATTGCAATAATGAAAAATAACGTCCATGGTGTTTTAACTCCTAGAGCCAAATCTTTGAATTAAAAATTATCATATACACTGAGATGCACTGATTGTATTGTGGATGGGCCTAGAGATATGCATTTTTTACTGAACTGAATTCGAAATTCAAGCTTTGGAGGATATGAAATGTTTAGATAAGTGATAAACTTACTGCTCTTTGGATGGACCTCACTGACTCTCTACACATATACTCTCAGTCCATGACCTACCAGAATTAACATGATTTTCAGTCCAGTCTGTAAAAAGGGAAGTTGAAGTTTAGTTAAATTATTTGACAATTCTCTGACCTATTACAGTGTGCAATATGATCATGCAAAAGTTTGGATTTGGTATGATACTCAATTTGTATGTCCTCTGAAAATCTGTTCAAGTGGTATGAAGACAGGACAATTCCCTGTAGTACTTGAAATCCGCCAGGCAGTTCTTCGTTTCTTAAAACAACATGGAGGAGTTATTTTGCCAACATTTTAATAATGTGGGCTAATGTCATGCAGTTGCACTTCATATCATGTCTAGGAGTGGGCATTTGACATTTTCCAGGGCATTTTCAAAAAATACTGTTCAACAGATATTCACATGATATGAACAAAGGAAAGGAAGTATTTGTTTACTAGAGAAGTTGGCTAACAACCTTTAAAATTAGGCTTACAAACTTCTCTTTGTGTGATATAAAACCTGAGAAATCCAGGGGAATTCAGGGGCTGTCACTGGATCAGGTCTTTTAAAAGATATCTACATTTTATTCAGCTGGTTATTTCAACCTAGTCCCATATTTTAGGATGTAAAAAAGCAAGGAGAGGTGTTTTAACTGCCTGACTAGATGTAATGCTGACACTGTAGAAACCTGGTAGGAATGGGGAAGAAGACTGCTATGTCTTGAGCCCTGAAAAACATTGTCGGCAGACTTGATGTGAATGCTGAGAGTGTTTGGGATGATGTGTACAGGAATAGACCTGCTATCAAGTAACCACAAAAAAATAGGACAGATTATTCATCTGACTTGTCTGAGAAATTTTGAAATGAGGCAAAACGATGCCTAAAATTTTCTCAAGTAGGACAACAAGACTGTAAAGTTATGTAGGTGCCAACACCAATCTTTGCTTTAGCTGAACGGAGTAGAGTGGGTACAGTAATTGAGAATCACAGCATCCAAAAGAAGTGCTCTCTGGAAACCTTTAGTATAATTTAGGTCTCGAAAAAATTGCATTTCATGATTTCATTCAAATCCATTTCTCCACAATGCAAAAATACTAACCAAATAGCATTATCCGTTACAATAATCTCCTTTGTCTCCCCTGAAGACCAAGACTGAAGCAGTATTTGAAATCGAGCTCTGGAGTTCTTATACTACCCATTATTGTGGGTTTTACATGCATTATTTTCAAGATCAGAACGGACAGAAAAAGGAGATGCTTGCTACATGAGGTCATACACTCTATTTGTCAAACCTGCATCAATCATATCTCAGGTCTCGCTGGATACACTTACACTACCAAAGAACTTCGGTCTGTCATTCTCGGGTCCACATTCCCTCATAGTCCATGTTGCATAAATTTTCCTTTGCTGCCTCTGTAGCAAGGCCAGGAGTTCCTCTAAAATAACACCCCTGTATTGTGGGTAAGGATGATACTGCATCAGGTTTGCCTCCCTCTGCCTTACACAGTCCAACAACATCCCTGCAGGTTTTGTGGTCCTACCAGTGCCCTCCTATCACACCTCAGAACGTACGATACCCACTTTCCATATCATGCTAAAAGAACAAAAACTCAGTGGATTCCGAAGCAGATCTCAAATTACATTGATTACTTGTATATATATAAAATGCTAATTGTATTTAAGGACTATGGGAGTACCACAAGACAGCTGTTTGTTACATCAGATCAGAAGTGCCAAGCTTCCTCTTTCAGAGACCACACTCGAGCTGTGCAGAACCCGTCATTCTGCATCACTTGGCTGAGGATCCTGCTGTCAGTCTCTGGAGCGAATGTATCTGTGTCACACTATGCAACGCTTTGCAGAAATACCTCAGCTGGCTCTTAATAAACCCTGTTTTGACAGAAGAGTGAGGTGATATCAGAGGAATTAATGGTTTCTTCACTTAGCTTTTTAGTAAAAAATGTCTTATCTTTTCATTCTGAAAAGTCTGAATAATGAAAGAGAGCAAGCCATGCCTTCTTGTCTCTATTTCTCATCAGATATCCCATCTACCATCTCTCCTGCAAGGTTTTCCTTAAGGTGGCTAGAAAAGCACAGGCGCAATAAGGAGTCAACTAATTAATCAGGGCCATAGCAACAACTAAATAGTGTTTCAAATTTTCCAGAACAAAACTGTTTCACTAATATTCCCATAATCTTAAAAAAAAACAAAAGGCCTGATATCTGAAAAAAGCGTAAAAGTTAACAGCTGCCAGATTCAAATAAGGGAAGATACAAATTTGAGAACATTATGTACTAAGAGTGAAAAACATAGATGAAAGTTGTGCCCATAGATATTATTATACCTACTGATTTAGGAATTGCCTATACATGGGAAGGGCTGCATTTTGATAGCTTGCCCAGAGTACACATTGGGTGGTGCCATGTCTCTCTGGATTTAATAATTTGTCTCTGAAGAAGTGCCTTCCTGGCACTGTTCTCCTTTTCTTTTTTTCCTTTTTTAACCCCCTTTCTTTCTCCCTTGGGATGATGTGTCTCTACCCATAAAGTGTTATGTCAGTACTGAGTATCTAACTTTTATGAGAGTAAGATATTTAGTACGTAGTTAAACTAGTGAGCAAGGTACAGGACTGTAAGAGAAGTGTAAACAAGAACTTTGAGAATGAGTGTTTCCAGTGGGCTATATTTAATTCAAAGGTCTAATTTACAACTTAAATAGTAATTATTGTTCATCTGGATACTGAAGAAAGGTTCATCTTGACAAACACATTCTTAAGTGTCAGGGTGGCTTAATTTGACTAAATGGAGATGTTTCTGAGGTGGGTGTATCCATCTGAGCTAAGGTCAGACTTAAGGTAGAGGTTGAATTTTATTAAATTATTATAGTTAGGAAAAGAAAAGGCTTCACATCTACAAGGTCTTTTCCAAATCAAAAAGACTGAAAAGTCCAGAAGTTCTGCTGCTTTTACCAATGTTAATAGTTGTTCAAATAGAAGATATTACCTCTGCCTACAAACTTCGCTTCACCTTTGTCCTTAGACAATGAAGGGCACAGCAATATCTGAGCTAGTCACCACTTTGTAATTAGTTGAAGAACTTTTAAGGAACTTGATTATTTTGACCTATATCATATATCTATAAAAGTATGAGATTAACCTTTTACTTACATTGTTTTACTTCTCTTAATTTATATAACGAGAAGATGAGGATGACTAACTCATATAGAAAGGTCCCAAGCTAACTGATATCAAACCCGTCTGATACATCTACACTACAATGTAAATCTAAGCCATACTAAATACAAGAAATAGTGTAATTATGGTAAAATGGAATTCGATGCAAATAAATTTATCCTATGAAATTAGACTTCTAATTGCTAACATTAAGAATATGAACTTGCTAATCAGCATAGCCTGCTGGAAATAATAATGTAATGTGCTGAAAGCCGCTGTGGAAATAACTGACTAGTGTTATATGCTTCGTGACTATTGGAACAAGGAAAAGCTTTAAAAAAATTATAAAAAGAGCTTTTTTATTCACTGCCAGCTGTATTGAATGTTGCGAGTTCCTAAGAATCTTCTTTATGAGTCATCTTCTCTTGAAAAATATTTCCTCTTCTATGTCGTTTATCACAAGACAACATTGAAAGAAAATCCTATGATCAAAGGGCTTTCAGGTTACTGAAGGTCGATAGGCAGCAATTTTGTTCTTGTTTGTAAATAGAAATAATGTATTTTAATTATTCTATATTATTTTGAATATTATGTATTTATTTTTTTTTGTACATATCAAAAGGCAGGTAAGTGTTCTGTAATAGGGCTGGTTGAAAAAAAACATAAGCAAATTATTTCAGATCCAGTCCAGGGCTTGAGAAGTCGAGGTTCCTTTTTCAGCAGGCTTCCTTGGGCACATAGCTTAGGTCTGTTTTTCAAAGGTATTTAGGCATTGCTCCAGTCAGTGTTGCAATGATTCTGTAATCTATCAAAGCTGTTACATGAACTAATAGCTCTAAGTTAAGTCAACACAGTTTAAGCAGAAAATAAAATGAAGTTTTTCACAAGCTAATTAACCCTTGTTAGTAACAGAATATAATTGCACAGGAGACATTTTCCAGATCTCCAAGTCTAAAGTAAGATGGGAAGATTTTTTCAAAGGATGTACTTACTTCAGTAATACTTTAAAAAAAAATAAAAAAATCTCAGTGCATTTTTGAGCCTACGTAATGAAGAAGGTCACACTAGCTGCCATGGTTTCTTCAAGCTTCAGAATCTACCTGTCTTAGTTTCTCTATCACATGACTGCTATTATCTACCTCCTTCTATAAGGTACCTATATGGTTCTGTCTTTATGGCTGACAACGTCTGAGATGATTATCCTCATAAACAACCTCGTGAAACTGAGAAGTATTGCACTCATTTCACAGGCTAGGCAACAAACAGCTATTGCTTATCTTTAAGATACATTTAAGATTTATTCAGATTAAACATCACAATGTTTCTCTGACCTGTGTCATATCTATACTCCAGAGTGACACAGAAGCAGGGGCTCTTGGCCAAGTTAATAGGCATAGTGAGATGTAAGAGTTTCTCACAAAGCATCCCACAAATATGTGTACCCAGCTAACAGGAGAATGAAGCTGATGTCTCTTCTCTACTGGAGGAGAACTGAACCTCCAGTCATTCCTGAGCTGGGATCTCAGAGAGTGGGAGAGGACCCAGGAGCCGTACATCACAAGGCCTAAGAAACCCCATACCCAGATTGTTTCTGAGAGGTACTTAAATTTCTAAATCAACTGCTTCTACAGTAGCTCATAATGAGCTCCAGTTTTTAAATTAGAGACCTAACGGAAGCCCATGTCAGGTGGTTGAAAATTACTGTGCTATAGAGCAGCCCAGATGGCTGTGCAGCAGAGCTGTGCTATGAGATTGGAAGCATGGCTTTCATCTGATTTTATAAGGCATATTTTCTAAACCGCAGGTCACTGTGCATGAATCCTCACCAGGTTTTCAACATCCATTTCAGTGAGGGCAGCAAAATTAGATACAGGAAATGTGACTTTTCAATGTCATAAACACAAATAATGCCACCAATCAACTCCAGCTTAAGAAAAAAAAAAAATCTACTTACATATCTGGGTAATGTCTTAGTTTGCTTTTGCAACAACACATATCAGGAATCATATTTAGGTGGTTCTGGACATTGACCTTTGTGTTCTTTTTAGTGTCACTGCTTTCTCTATTGCAGTCATCTAGTAAACATGACTACTCTTTTTTATTTTTGTCTTCCCTATGGTTGTATGGCAATTAATATTTTTAGATCACACCCAGCCCTATGTGGCTCTTGATTTTCGGTTCAAAGAATTTGAAACTAGGTGAAGAGGTATAGTTTAACTTAGATACATCCCTGTTTGCCCATGGATAAGGTTAGTTACTGGCTGTAACTTTAACACAAGAATCAGAGTACAGTATTCTTACCATTTCCCTAAATCTGCCAACCTTCTCTATCATGTTATCAGGTCCAAGGGGACATATGGGAGCTGATGTACAGTTATTGGTTGTAAGTCACATTCCTATGGCAAGGTAATAAACTTGAATATGTATAAATAATAATATATCCTTCACATAGTTTATTTGATTCACTTGGGATTTCATCAACAATGAACTTGGAAAGACAAAACACTATTACTGAAGAGGCACTTTCAGGATACAGTAGATATGGGGCAATGCCACCGTAAAAAGTTTGATTCTTCTGTTCCCTGCTTTCCTGCCCAGCTTTGGTCCCAGAAATGGTCTGGGTTACGGAAAAGCTCTGATAAAATGGAGTTCAGGTGCCAGCCTTTCAAACAATTGTGCTGGTAGAGCAGAAGAGACCTGGCCCTGCAACACTGGAAGGAAGAAGGAGTAAAAGAGGAGTGTAACACCTTTTTGGGGTTTTGAATGTGAAATATTTTCCCAGGTCAGTTTGTGGCAGTGACTCACACTCGCCCTGAGCCCTTCCTCACTACTCTTTGTCCTTTTCATATGCAGACATGAAGGTTTGGTGCGGATCAATGTGCATGATGGCACCTGGGGAATAAGGCAGGTAACATTTTTTCTCCCAGTTTCCTGTTTACTTTCGTAAGTTAATCTCTAAAGGCATAATATAGGCTTTGTATAAAGGCTTTATATCTCTGACAATAATGTTGTATTTTTTATGTAGTGAAAACTGTTGCCTTAATCTAGGGTGCAATATTGTTCAAAAGTCCTGAAACTACTTTAGGTAAGCAAAATGCGACTTCTCCCATTTTAAGAAATCAGGGTTGTATTTTTTTTTAATTTTTTTTTTAGTGCCAGACATTAGAATTTAAGTAAATAGTATCTGGATACTTAGCTTACAAGTATTTATATTTAGTTTTGAAGATAGTGTTCTGTTTTAAAGTAGCTTTTCACGTAACTGAGCTGTCATCACTTGCAAGCAAGGACTGAACTTACAGATCAAGTTTGGACATGTGGCTTTATACAAGGTCTCACAAAGATCCTGATAGCATGAAATATTCCTGAAAGATTACTTTGACTTTCACTCAATACTTAAGTCTATTTAGTCATGTTAAGGATTTTGCCAGTGGTCTGCACTGAGTTACCAGCTCTACAGACTGTCTACTTCGTGCACATGCAGAAACTATGCAGGTATGGGAGGCTACCCAGACTTGGCCTTCACATCTGCATTCAACAGTTTTCATCTTATCTCAATGATAAGGAATTTCGCTGATAAAATGATCAGGTAGAACCAATTTGACCAGATATTAAGCAATTGCGGTAGATATACTAATCTTTATTAGTTCATTATGGAGTGACTAAGATTTTGAAAGAGATCCTGGTGACATAAAAATCAAGCAGCAAATAAATTCAATTAAAAAATATGGAAGACATAAATTCTTGTGTGTGTGAAAGCATAAGAGAGCTAAGGAAGTATTTTCATTACATTTATTATTCAACAAGGACCTACATCTGTTTCCAGTTTGCACTGATTATTGACACATCTGGCTATTTGGCCTTAGGAACTACAAGTTGCTGTTGTGGCATTATTCTCTGAATCAACTTTTTAGACCACCCGGAAAATAATACAGCAAGTGCTGTGAGAAGATTGTGTTATTTGTAATAAGATTACCTTTTGGCATCTAGATGTATTGTACAAATGGGATTCTGTCATCTTCTGTTTTATAAATTACAGTTTTGCATTTTTTGCACCTGTGGGGAAAATAAGGCTGTAGCCAAAGGTCTTACTATTCGACAAAGATAAATCAGGATGACCTGATAGAGTTTCAAGTAGATGCTAGATACAGTAGTAATTACTTGCTTTAACTGAAAAATACCTTTGTTTCAGTAGAAACAAAATATAGCTACAGTCACAGAACTAAGAAAGATGTTTCTTTAACCTATGGTGATATGTATTTTTTCTGATTAATATCCCACTGTTGGAAGTGAATACTGTCCAAGTCCTTGACCCTTTTTCTGTAACAGTTGCATTTTTTTCATCAGTGGTTTGAGAGTAGTCATCTAGTCCAAGAGTATAAAAGACATATATTGTGAAGTATATGGTGAAGAGCTTGAAAAACCAAAGGATAAGATCATAGGACAGAAGAGACCACCTAGATGAACAAGTCAAATTCTTTACAACTGTATGCGAAAGGATAGGATAGTCCTGAAGGATTCACAGAACATCTACTCCAAACACCCCCTCAAACCACAGGCCACAAAACACTTCCAATACCCTGTCACAGATTTAAAACATAGTAGTAAAATATCAACAGCCATCAGCTTTAATGTGCCACAGGAAGGAACATAATGAAATGCTTATTTGTTTTATTACAAATACTTTTAAACTAGGGTAATTTGTTGTTTTTAAAGAATAGTCTAGATAATATATATTGCCATATCAAGCCACTATGCAGCTTCGCTTGCTATGTTTAATTACATGTGGAATTAATTTGACCTTCCGCATAAAATTAACATAGGCCTTGAAGATGCACAGAATAAAGATATATAGGAAACAATTTGATGCTTTTTGATGAATCGCAGGATTGTAAATGTTTTTGTGTGCTTTCTCTGAGAAAGTTTAGAGAGTCTTAACAGTTATTTCCATTCCTTCGGGTCAAGGGTATAGTTTTTAATGTGCATTATTGAATTTTTAATTCTTTTAATAGCTAAAGAATATAAAGTACAGAGGGCAGGGCAGCAGAATCACCGGGAGGCAAGAATGGGGAATGAATACTGTATTCTTTGCAGTGCTATGCTATACTTTGCTATTCTCTTTGGGCTTGCTCTTTGCCCTCTTCAGCATTGTGTCTCTATGAGTGGTTTGATTTCTCTTGATTTCTCCTTCAGAGAGGAATCTGAAGGCAACCTTCATGGTTGGGAATTGGCACCTCCTGCCAGGCACATTGCCATACAGACAGTCAAACTGGTCTTTTGCCTTGCCACATCTCCTGCACACCTTCATGGCAATGATGACAACGTCTTCTCTTAGTTGCCTGGCCAACATAAATATCTGCAATTGGAGACAGTATGCACAGTTAGGAAATGACTGTACTAGTGCTTAGGTTGCCATCAATTAAACATATGGAAGAATGATTGAGACAAACCAAATATGTAAAAACAGAAACTAATTTATTTTCCTGTGCATTTAGTGTACTTAGAACTTCTTCAAGACTTTTGAAAAGTGATTTAGAGCCAGTTTCATAATGCTTGTTTTTGAACATTGTCTTTGCAATACCTACAGAGCTTCTGCCCAGTGCCCAGGGAACAAGTCAAAATACCAAATTAGGTGTTCTGGCAGCCCAGCTAGACAAATGAGAAAGTTAGGCATCTTCAGAGGATGATTCAGTGTCCCACATGCAGAGCAATATCTTGCTTGGAGCTCTGAGGCCTCTCAGTTAGGGCACACTGCAGGGAGCAGGGAGATGTGTGTTCCCCTCCCAAAGTTGTTTGTGCAGTTTGCATCAGATTGACATGGGACTAAGAAGAAAGAAAAGACTCTAGGATCAGGACCTGAACCAGGTTTCTCCCTCCCAGCTCAGTGACCTAACCAACAGGTTCCTGAATTGTTTGTTGTTCTCTTTCCAGCAGTAAGGGAATGATCTGTCTTAAACCTGGATCGTGCTTAAAAAACAAAGCCTTAACAGGAGGAAAGCAAAGTGCCTAGATGAACCTGGTCTACAGCATGAAGTTTAGGGCACAGGTCTAGAAAGGAGAAATATGATTTGACTCACCTCAAGAAAAAAGTCTCAGTCATGCACATTTCTTGCATCCTGCATGGGTGCTTAAACCAATAAACTGTTATACAGAAGGCAGGTTGTATCTAGAAAAGCAAGCTCTGCCTTTGTGAATGCCTAATCTCAGATTGAGTACAGCCATCCGAAACTCATGTAATTAGGAGTGCCTTTCCCCAAATCCTGGGTTAGCTGCCTAAGCTCTGGAAAAGGGACAGGTCAGTGTTGACTTCCGCTGGCTGGATCCCAACTATTTCTTTGTCAGAAAGAGAGCTGATTCATGCAGTCCAACCACCTCATTTTATCCACGGACTGCATTAATCAACTCAGCAATCAAGCAGGCTTCTCTAAATCCCTTGGGAATGGTTGTCTTCTTACTAGGAGTGTGTCTAAACACCTATGAGCCTCAGAGTTACCATACATGGAGACCCAAATTATTGAAGTGCTAAAATACTTGAAGTTGTAGGTAGGATCTTCAAGAAATACGCAAACACACTATTGAAATTGAGACCTAGGCTGCCAAGTTACTCAGATCTGGAGGACATGTCTCATAAGGAGCAGCTGAGGAAACTGGGTTCGCTTAGTCTGGAGAAAGAGAGGCTGAAGGAAGACCTTATTGCTCTTCACAACTACCTGAAAGGAGGTCGTAGTGAGGTAGACATTGATCTCTCCTCCCAAGTAACTAGCGATAGGACAAGAGGTAATGGGCTTAAGCTGGGCCAGGAGAGGTTTAGACTAGACATTAGGAAAAATGTCTGTACTGAAAGAGCGGTGAGGCATTGGAACAGACTGCTCAAGGAGGTGCTGAAGTCACCATCCCTGCAGGTGTTCAAAAAACGTGTGGACGTGACAATTCAGGCCATGGATTAGTGGTCATGATAATTTGGGTAGATGATTGGACTCAAAGATCTTGGAGGTCTTTTCCAACCTTAATGATTCTGTGATTCTGTGCTTTAGAACACTTCTCCTTGAGATGCAATCTCTTAAAGATACAGATGTCCCTTATTGCACAGTAAGAGAAGACTGACTTTCTTCTTTGCAGGCTATTTTGATGTCACTCTCCGGGTGCTGCCAAATACTTATTCTTTTGTGTTCTTTGACTAATAAAGGTAAAGATAACACCTCAGAACTTAACATTTTCAGTCAGATGGCAAAGGTTTGAAGCATTTTAGCAAATATCAGGATACAGTTATCCTAATGGGATCGTATCCCAGAACTGCTTTAGTCAGGATGCATAAACTGTTGGGAACAAAGTACTGTAAAAACCTTCAAACAGAAATTTGGAACCTTATACAGTTCTTGGAAACAGGATCCATCTCCTTTCTTCTGAATTCAGCTCCTGTAGCACTCTGTTAACCATCTGGTATCTTCCCAGAAAGGAAAAATGTAGATTATGTCTGTCCTTTTCATGATATAGGGAAAAAAAANNCCTTTTATAGAAAAAGGGAAAAAAAAAAAAAAAAAAAAAGGAGCTATATTCATATCCGAAAAAGAACAGGCTCATTTCAACTTTGGTGAAAGTTTTGTGTTTCTTAACCATTAATGGTATTCACACAGTGAAAATTCTCTTTGAGTTATTCTTATATACAATTTTATTTTCATGTACTCCACTCATTTGCATGCATACAAAAAAACCTGCAGTCTCTCTTACTTAAAAAGACCATCCTGGATCAAACTATTTGAAATATGAGGCCGTTCACTTGTGTTTGTGCAACTTACAGTGCTCAAGGTTCAGTGTACAATTTTCTGCTGAAACTCCTAGCACATCTTGGGGGGTCTTGCGGCTTCTATGCTAGCAACAGTCCCAGATGTGAGTGTACAAAAATTAATGATGTAATGATAGTTGTTCATTGATGATGAATAGGTGCACTGTGTATAGAGAATGGGTGGGATTTATATTATAATGGACTGTAGAGAATTCAGTATGTGATGGGACCCTTGAGTTTTAGTCAATGAAAAAGGAAATCCAATAATGGGTTTCCTTTTATCCCGCATGTATTCTAAGTTTTTGTTCCTCCTTTTTGCTCAAGAATTGCCTTTCAGAAAGTTGAATACCACATCACTTCTCTTTTCAGTTCTCATTAGTTTTGACTGGAATTTCCCTGTCTTGTTACCAAGGTTTGGTTTACCCCAGAAAGAATCTGTTTCATGGCAGCATAACTGTAGATCTTTATAAGGATCTTCATTACAGGCTCCACTTTTTTGATATCATCTTTAGAGTTATCCTGGTATGTGAGAGGGCTGTGCTCCAACCTCCAACCCCTCCAACTCTGACATGCTCCAAGGGACAGAGGACCTGTCAATGATCTCCTGAATCTGCCCAGCTAAGTGGTCTGTAGTGATACCACTTTAATAGGCAGCAAGAAGAAAACCGAGCCCCTACTAGAAGACTGGGAAGTAAGTGGCCAAGAAAGCAATGCTTTTTCAGTGCTAGAGCTGCCAATGGAGTACGTTTGTTTACATTTACCTCAGAAGTACTGGTTGAGCAAAGAGTATTTAAAGGGATCAGAGAGAGAGAAACATATGATGAACATATCTCATGGAGGGGGGTGGAATGAGTGGGAAGATACAGCATGCACTGTAGGGGAGGAGGATAGTAAATCTATGCTTTCATGATCACATGTGACTCTACACTGAGGGTGGGATTCATTTGACAAAAAGGAGATTTTTTCATCTGAACTGCTCACACTCTATGCCTTTCATAGGCAGTGGAAAGAGGTGAATGTATTTTTAAACATTAGTTTGTATTTTTTTTGTGGCTTTATTGGTTAAGAAAGAAGAGTTAGTTTTCCACATAATGCAAAGCTTTTGCCTAATCCCTAAAGAAAGGATTTATTACTATTTGGCAGGGAGCTGTGCTGGAAACTCTCCCGCTTCAGTTCCCTGGACAATGTCCTCCCCTGAAATATGATTTGACTGTTCTGAACAGTGCATTGCAAATTCACACACAGCAATATTGACATCTGGCTTTAGCATATGGGATACAGATAGTCCTTGATTGCTAAACAGCTGTGCTGCTTTGAAAAGAAACAATTGCATTTGAAGGATATGGAATATAGAGTAGACCTTGTCCTATCCCACACATCTTGCTGACATTTCTTTTTCTACATTACTAGTCTGTTTATTAAATTTCCGCGGTATAAAAACACTAAAATTTAAAAGAGACTGAAGTAGATGGTAATATTGTCAGATATGCCAGCAAACAATTCCTTGACAACACATGTTAAGAATCAGTCCCATTACAATTAGTCAAGAACAATGCCAGAAAATGATGGGACTGAGTAGGAACAAACAAGTAAACACAAGGGAAGGGACGAGGGAAGTACTGAAGGTTCAGAAAATGTTCCCATTGATTTTGCATGTAAGAAAACACTTTGATGAAGAAACCAAGGATTGTGTTTTTTTAACAATCTCAACAACTGTAACATATTGAGTTGATTTAAACAGCAATAAAGATTGCTGCTGTAAGCTGGACATCAGTTATCAGTTCCTCAGTTATACAGGGAAGGAAAGTAAATTTTTGCAACCCAGATTTATCCCAAGAAAAACAAGGATGTTGGCATATCTGTTTCCAAATTATGCTTTACATAGAACATTGACATTGAATGTGATTTTTCAAATTTTACTTTATTTTGCAACCCACAGTATATATCCTGGTACAATTTGGTGATTGCAGGTCTGCATATTCCATTGATACACATTTCATATACTTTTTCATCTAGTAAAAATTTTTGTAGCCGGACTAATTGGAGCCACTTGCCATCAGTCTTATACCTTATGGCATGACTTCTGGGTATGTATATTTAAAGATCATAGATGCCATTATGGATATCAAGTGTGTTAACAGTTTTCATCAGAAAATTTGTATCACACCCTTGGTGGCTGCTTGAAAGATAGTGCATCTTTAAAAATAGGTAATTAGTACTGATTTAAAGATCTCAAGACCTGAATTAATCCCACCTACTGGCCTATATTAGCAATTATTTGAGGCTTTCTCAGTGTTCAGTGGAGAATAGGCAGCATTGTGCTGAATCAAGGTGAATTTAACTTTCAAAGGTTTAGAAAGTTGTTAGCGTCTTATGTCAGCTAGGTGCTTGAAACCTGGATGGGAAAAACTAGGACTAAGTGGGCCAAAGTTATTGTAGGCTAAGTTCTAGCTAAATGAAAATTAAGTTAAATGTTGTGGAATAATGCATTGGCTATACAACAGAACCTCCTGGCAGCACAACCCTATGAATCATCAGAATAACTAAAAATGGATCGCAATACAGGAAAGTCAGGGAATTGTTGAAATAGAGAAATAATAGTGATTTTTCAGAGAAAAAAAAATAAAAAGATGTTTTTTTATTCAGTTCGGGGTAATGTGAAAGAAAACAGATTTGAACTGTTGTAGCAGGTCAGTCCGTGACCAAAGCCTTTTAATGCAACAAATCCATTCACAAAATTTATTTATAATAAAAAAAAGAGTGACAAAAAAGATGATACCAAGCAGACAAACAAACCAAAGATGTATTTTCAAAGTCTTTTAGATGTGTTTTCAGAGACTTTTATTTTCTTACTATTTCACTCCCCAGCTGATAACCATTTTCTCTTACTTCTTACAAGTTCATGCAAGTCAGATTCTTCTATTTTATCTTTATTCCTTAATAATTTTTCTAAAAATGTGCCTTTGTTTTCAGTATCTTTTTGGAAGCTTTTTACTATACGCTTTAAATATATGGGACACACCCTTTCCAATTCTCTCCCTACACCAGGCAGAGTGGAGCAGAAAGTCTGCAGCGAAGAGACTAAATGTCTCTTTCATACCATCTTCTGGGAAGAAATGTCACCAGTGGTTCAACCTTCACATCCAAAGTGACACTAATGGATTTGGCAGATGGTCTCCCTGAAATGTCAAGTCTTTTCATTGCAGAATCTGTGGTACATGTAGTTTTAAAATCTTCCATGTGTTCTTCCAAGTTCAGTACTGCATTGTGGCACAGTAAACATCTGTGATCCAGAATGCATTACATTTTATTTTTTTTTTTACATATTACAAATACAAGAATAAAGGGGAAAAAAAAAAGTATACAACCCAGACTCTAGTTTTTAGAGCATTGGCATACTTTTCGCTCAAGATCTTAACACTTCCCTACCAGCTTGCGTGATTCATGGCTGTGTTGCTCTGTTCTCTGTTTTGACACTTGGCTGTCCCATATTAAGATGGTTTGAGAATGTGCCATGATCTCTCATTTCACTGAAACATCACAGTATACAAAGGCCAAAGCAAGAGATGAGATATAAGAAGCTTCGTATTTAGCTGCTTCACTTATCTTGGTACACATCCCCTGTTTTCTTTTCCACACCTCTTACTGGTGATCAGATCTCCCGGATGAGCTATTGATTTCTTAATGACAAAAACGAACACTGTAAGAGTTATGTATAATTGAAAAATAATAAGTAATAACCAATATTGATGCAAAATATTGACTAGTCATTGTCTTGAAAAGCTATTTAAAGTCCAAATCCCCATAGGCACAGAAGCTGTTTAAATTCAAGCCAAAGCAGGATTCTGAAATTAGGGGTATCGATCATGGGCCTGGGCCTGTAAACACGGACAAAATACAGCCAAATGATTAGCTTGGGTATGCTTTTGTACTGTACACTACTAATGAAACTGTTCTGTTAGGTGAGCATGACAGACTCTCTTTGACAGAGGGCAGAGCTGGAATCAGGCCACCCACATGCTTAGCAAAAAAACCTTTTCTGCTGAGGTCCCTGGTTTCAGCTCTCTTTGCCACAGTTATTTTACTTGGGATAAACGTATTTTGAAGTGGGGTTTTGTACCTGGATGTCTCATCCCCTGAGGTGAATTCTCTCACCAGTTACTTAGAAAACCAGTTGCTTTTTTTGGTCTTAAGCAGGCAGTAATTGACCCCAAATAATAACTTTCAGGATCTTGCTGTGTTTTGGTTGATGGGCTAACTACACAAAACCTATTCTGTATTAAGGAATTACAGAGTAAAATCAGATCCCAGGAACACATACACCTCTCTCCTCAGGCTGGCTTTCTTTGAACCTTCTGGAACATTTCAGGCTGTAGAGAAGACATATTCAATGGTCTCAGTGGTAGAGACTGACATTAGTGAGGGTCACATGGAAATTCATGTCCAAGCCATTCCGATTTGAATGGATACCAGTTTCTTACTGCTTTACTTGAGACTTTTTCAATATCCTGATGCTATTTTTTTCACTGGAGTAGAGAATATTTTAGAGGAGATTTAAGGAAGGCTTCGGGTATGAGTGATTATGGCATACTCTGTTTTGCAAGGTCAAAGCAGAAGTTATTAAAAGTAGGAATTTTATTTAAGGAATGGATGGCATATATTTTTAAGTGATAAGCCCATAGGATGCTAAATATGTCCTCCTGGAAATTTAAAAAATGTAAACTATCATTACTCTGTTCTGTTCTGCGGTTGCAAGCGTTGGTGCCAGAATTTTTTTATGCCTGTGGTAACAAAATCTCTCTCCCTCTCGCTTTGCCCTTAGCCAGCCTTCCCAGGCCAGGAATTACAACTGATTTTAGAAGGGGGCATTTTACATTTGTTGTATACACAGTTGTGTGTACACATACATAAATCTGTATACAGCACAACGGTTATTACCTAAGTGGGCTTGGTCTTCATAGTCATTCATCTAGGGAATTGGCAAGAATGTCCTTCACGAAAAGATGATTTTTTTTATAATTGAAGTAGTAAGTCGCTTTACAAACTGAGGAAAATTTGGATTTTTATTTCTTCATAGCGAGTTGTTCCTGCTTTATTTAGTTCTTCTGCTTGCATTGTCATCAACAGAAGTACCATACGAGGAATGCATCTGGCAAATGAATGTTTCTTATATGTAGGTCTTATTACTTTTTAAAAATTATATAAAATTTCAAAAAGTCTTTCAATACCCACTGCAGTCATTGGAAAGACAGTTATTTACTCCTGTGGGCTTCAGATCAAGCCACAGTGTTGGGAAATGGGTGTACTAAAACCCATTAACACGGAATTGTTTTTCGGACTTGGCATTTTTAAACCCTCTTCTTTTTGTTTTGTGAGCCACATGGTTCATGTGCAATAAAAAGACGTTATACTGTTGTACATTCTGTAACTGAACCAACAACTTAAGTTGCACTATAACTAATTCATAACCTTTGGACAAGTTACGAGGAAAATGTATTTGCTTTATTGATTTTTAGTCTCTTCTGCACTGATTGATCATTTACTTTGAATACAAAGACTGAAACAAGGATATGTAAACGCCTAGTTTTTTAGTCTTGTTATGGAATTAGGCAGGGACATGTTCTGGTTTTTGTGATATTTTTTGTTTTCTAATGAACATAACCTGTATTGTAGCAGGGGCCAGAAGTCTGAGCCAGCCTAGGGGAAAAGGTGTCATATGTATGTTACAGAATTACTAGAAAATAAGATTTTTGTCCTGGTAACACTGCAGGCTAAATTAGGATAGTTGCATTGACTACATCTTTGCTCTCTTTGTTCTCTATAGAATTATTCTCTAATTTTATTGAGATTAAACATATGGTGCTGTTTCTGCTGTTTGATTAACTGCAACATTTTTGAAGAGAAAAGAAATCAAAGAGATTTCAAATTATCTGTGAAAATGCTTGCCCTGCACTTCTTTAACAAATATTTGAACAAACTTTTATAAGGAATTTGCAGGAAATTATATCATGTGTTTCTTTAGGCACCGTCATCAATCCAAAACAATAACCTTAGGAAAATCTATACAATCATATATTGTTCTTTAACAACAGAGCCTATCTCCATGACAAAGAGTGTTGCGCAAAGAAGCACATTTTGTCTCAAGAGCACTCCATGCTAACAGAGCCATAAAGCTTCCAGGCAGAGCTGCCTTGCATTCAGCTTCCTCTTGGTTTTGGCAAAAAATTATCTCACGACTTTTGCATGTGCCCATGTAAACGCGCATGCACATGTCAGATGTGGGAAATTGTCTGAAAAGAACTGCTGGTCAGCGTGGATTGGACAGTAATATATTGTTGCTCTCAGAAAACCCTTTTGCAGGTAGCACTTTTACAATATCTATAAATAATGTGTCATTATTATTTGATAGCATTCTGTGGACATTGAACAGATGTGTGTGCCTTTAAGACCTGGTATAAAACATTATAATAATATTCAGGAATAAAAAAAAAAAACAACCAGATGTTCTTAAACAAAAGTCATTCTATATTTTGTTCTTATCTCCAAACCCAACATTAACAGATCACACAAACAGCTGATTTAGAGGGAAGTTAAACTCAGATGGCAAGTTGCATGAAGGGGCTCAGAAATAGCATATGTTTGAACTCATAGCTATCCATCTTTCTGTAATGTAGATAAGGCATCCACAAAAAAAAACCCAACAAAAAAAACCAAAACCAAACTAAAATAAGTTAGGAAAAAAAGGAATAGATTTCTTCGCAGTCCACTATTACTCTCAGGTGCACTTTATTCTGTGTGGCCATGTACTGTGCTCCCGATGCCGTGTTTACTACTGTTGTATCTATCTGGTAACTACCTGTTCAAATGCACGATCCTAGAAAAGCACTGTCACATATTAATTTAGTTATACGTATACATGTCTAAAGTGATGTATTTTTAGCACTAAACACTGACGAGCACTTCAGAGACTTTCAAATAGTGAAAAAAACCCAAACATTACTGTCATCTTCCCAAGATACTGCGTTGTGATAAGCCTCTTTATTCTTCTTCAGTCTTCTCTTATTATCTGAGACAAATGTTTGGATGTTGCCCTTGCTTCGAGAAATTACAGGTGTCTCCTCTTGAGTGCAAGTAATAAGAGGACCACAGGTTATTAATAAACTAACAGGAGATTGAACATTTACTTTTTGTTAAAAAAAGACCTGGAAGGAAAATTAAGCTTAAATCATTAAATTGGCATTGTAGGTTAGGAAAGAAAAGCATGAAGAGATATAAGATACTCAAATATGAAACAAATAGAGGACAAATGTTTTTGCAGCCATTTTGCAGGACAAAATACATGCATCTTGAGGTTCTAATAATGATTTGCAAACATAGCTTTTGCTTAAGTTGGAACTTTCTACAATCTAACAGTTTCAACTGCCTTGTGTGTGTAGTAGTTGAGACTTCTTATCTCACAACAAAGTTACAGATTTTTTTAATATAGCACAAGGGATTCTAATCGATTCTCATTTTCACATTATAATTGTTACAGTTATTACTTGCTGAATGAACATGCTTATATTGTTATTTTAATCTTATTATACAGAGAACTTTTCATACTATGCAAGCAGTTTAGCCCTCTCTGGTTAGTGACTCATGTATGAACTTACCCTTTTTCCCTTCAGAATTATTCCAATCTGTAAACGAAAGAAAAACAAAGGGAGTGGTGGAAAACTTTAATTTCAGGCTACATGTTGTTCATGAGCTGTTTGTTTAACTCTATTTGTATTGGTTGGGTTGATATCTGTGTCACATGGTAATTTTTTTTCCTCCCTTATTGGAAGCTAAAACTGAATCACAAAACAATCACTAGTGACTAATAGCAATCACTCACATTTTTATTATCTAGTCAAAATAGCAGCTGAGAAACTTTTTTGTCCCAAACATTTTCAGAGTAACCTGGCAATTGTCAGCATTCTCAGAACAGAGAATGTGATTGAGAATTAACTACGTTGGCCGTGTCTGTTCACACACACAGATGTTCATGGATATGTAGATCTCTTTGCCACAGACCGATTTTTCAAATGACAGCTTTCCTGCCTCATCCATTTCACCACCAGTAACTTAAGGGTGCAATTTGATGACGTTTTCATATATAGCTCAGTGACGTAACTTATAGGTCCAAGTTCTGTTTGCACAAGCAAATCCTGCAGGAAATAATTTACATCAATGACAATGCAAAATCCATTGTATCTCGGGCTTTTGCAAGTGGAAACCCCCTGGGAAGTTGGTACTGGACGATGTTCAATGAATTGTCTGTTAATTATTCTTTTTACCTATAGACACACTGTGACTATTATTTGTCTCCGGTAAACATCACAGTGGAAACTCTTAATAACTACCTAAAAGATGCCCTGTACCAGGAGAAAGATCATAACGTGGGTCAATGAGTGCCTCAGATCTTCTGGCACTACCAGTCCTCTAAGAAGGCTGTTTAAAATCTGATTGCAAGCTGTGTAAGCTGCATTTTTTTAATATATATTTGTGGCTCTGCCCTCACAAATCTATGATTCATGACAGGAATGCAGCTTGGATCTCTTGCAATGTAAGCAGCTGCAGATACTTGAAATACTTGGGTACATGTGATCCAGCAGCTTGCTATAAATTTGCCCCTAAAAATAAAGTAACAAGTGATTGAACAGTGATAGGAATTAAACACGGCAGTGAGTGAATGGAATGCACAAGTCCTTACCTCAGAAGCTTTTATTATGGCAATTGCTATAATTAAAACCAAAACCAAAAAAGAAACACCCTAGAATGCTATCTTTGAACAAACTCGCTGCAAGATTCCTTTAAAGGTTTTTTTTATATTGTTGGACACTGAAAAAAGGTACTTGGTGGTATGCAATGCCGCTGAGCATGATATTTATGTTGTTACATCATCCGAGAGTCAACTGCATTTCCACTTTCCGCAAGTTACTGAACTAGTTTGGTTTCAGATTTCGCCTAACTTTTTATCATGAGAACAAAATAGGCAACCTTGAGCTTTTGATATTGACATAATAATTTGCTGTGTGGTAGATGAGGAGATTGACCAAAAGATTGCAGGATAAACAGAAGAATTCCCAGACAACAATCAGTTTTGGATCTGTCTCTGGTAATTGAATGTCCCAGTTTTCATAGCCTTTTATATCTGGATTTCTCATTTATTTGCCCTCATTTTAAGACTGACACAGTGTTTGGCAATCCACATAAAACAGTATGTCAGAATCTCTCTGAACTGATACTCCCATGTCATCTCAGTTTTCAAATAAAGTTTTAATATGAAATATTGGAAGATACGGAAAATTTTAGAAGAGAAATTTCATGGTCAAAACATGTAATGAGATCCCATTAGCAAATCTCAGAATAGTTAACTGGAGACTTAGTTGAGAATTTCAACATAAAAGACAAAGAGTAAATGAGAATTGGATTTATCTATACCGTGGATCTCATTTAGAGAAGAGATTTTTTTTTTTTTCTTTTTTTTGCTAAGAGAATCATCAGAGGAGCTGTATAACCTCCTGCCTACACGTTTCCTCCTCTGCAGGCCTTTTGCTTCTGCTGTTGTCAGATTTTTATCTTACCCACGTACATCAAGAAAAAAGTGCAAAACTGCCATTTTTGAAAGGGGACATATTAGATCCAGATATTTCAAGTACTTGGGTGCCTCTCCTTGTAGTTTGAAGTGGCTGAACATGAAATTCTAACTTCCTTTGTCTAAAGGCTGGACACTTGCTCTGAGCTTGTCTTCCAGGCTCTCTCTTCACCAAGAGAGAGATGAAGGCACCTCCAGAAGGTATGACTCGTGTGTTGGGGATTGAACTGGGACTGCCAAAGAGAAATTAAACTGGATGTTTAAAACCAGTACTATTTCCTAAAATCTTTGTTGAGTTAACTATAATGCAATTCTTAAACTGACAAAACAATTTCTGAACTTGTTTTGTTTAAAAAAATTAATAAATCTGCCTTGATACAGCATGTCCAATTTTCTGTTTTTTTTTTTCTTGAAGCTCTGCTTTTATCTCCGTAAAATCTATGTATTACTGTACAGTAGCAGTATTACAGTACTATTTCAAATATATGTAATATTGTTTTTTTTCTGAGAAACACCCTGTTCATGTGTCTCCATCAAGTGTACTTTATATTTCCTTCTTTAAATGTGAAAGGACAAGGGAAAAAAAACCCACTGTTTATTTTGTTCTTGAATTCTGCATGAGCTGTGTAATACGTTTCTTACGAATTACCACTAAGAAAGGATTCCACTTTTAAAAGGAAGCTTATGAGGATATAGGTAAGTGTGAGTGTGGTCTTTTCAGAAGAATGTTTGATTGAAGACCTGTTTTTGGACACAGGGTAAGGAAAATGATCACTTAACCTCACTTGAATAAGTGGAGATTAAAGGTTAAAAGCTTTAAAGCTTTAAAATGCATTAGCAACAGAACAGTAAATACAATCCATGGAGACATGGAGGAATTAGCAAAACAAATGTTAAACTAAAAAATGCACTCTAAGATTCACTGGAATCTCCACACTAAGTCTGAATGCAGAGTACATTTAAATGTTTCACTGGTTGTCTTAAAATTATCTTTGTATTCCTTATATTGACTCTAATGGAGATGATAGTAAATCTTGTCATGAATTATGCAAGCAATTTTTGTGTGGATCTTTCCTTGTTTTAGCCTCCTTGGAGTTTTAAAGGGTGATTTTTACCATACACATCAATTAATCTATTGCATATTGGCTGAGTTTGTCCCACTGATATATCATAATGGAGTCAGAATCCTGTTCAAAAAATTCCTGTACAGTAATAGGGAAAAGAAAGCTACCATCACCAGTGATGTAACCTTATTATAGACACAATATGTTTTCTTAATGAGTACAACATCTGCTTAACAACAGTATTTGACTTAGATATCTGTATTTTAACTCATATCACGTATACCTTTGGAAAATGCATTGGTTCCTTGTTTACCTTGCATAGATCAACAAACTGCTTCTCACAGCTCAGTAAAACCCACAAACAATGTGCTGAACGTTTTGTGAAAGCACAGCTACCTCCACAAAGAAGAGGGATGATCCCCTACAGGATTTACTGCAACAGCCTCGTAGTACAGTAGGGAAGCTGTGTATCAATAAGGAGGATCTATCTGAGAAAAGGCTGAACAAAAAATCAAAATGGAATTTTTAACTATTTCCACTATTGAAACATATAGAATCATACCACAGAATCATAGAATGGTTTGTGTTGGAAGGAATCTTAATACCACCTAGTGCCAGCCCTCCTGCCGTGGGCAGGGACACCTCCCACTAGATCAGGTTGCTCAAAGTCTCATCTAACCTGATCTTGAGCACTTACTGTGATGGAACATCCACAACTTCCCTGGGCAACCTGTTCTTGTATCTCAGCACCTTCATAGCGAAGAACTTCTTCCTAACTTCTAATCTAAATCTACCCTTTTCCAGTTTGAAGCCACTACCCCTTGTCCTATTGATTCCAGCTCCTGTAAAAAGTCCCTCCCCAGCTTTCGTGCAGGCCCCCTTCGGATCACAAGATGTCCCTGGAGTCTTATCTTCTCCAGGCTGAACAACTCCAACTCTCAGACTTTCTTCATAGGAAAGGTGTTCCAGCCCTCTCATCATCTTCATGGGTCTCCTCTGGACCCACTCCAACAGGTCCATGTAGTCCTTGTGCTGAGGGGTCCAGAGCCGAATGCAGTACTCCAGGTGGGAGTCTCATGAGAACAGAGAAGGAGAATCACCTTCCTTGACCTTCTGGTCATGCTTCTTTTGTTGAAGCCCAGAGTACAGTGGATTTTCTGGGCTGCGCTTGCACATTATTGGTTCATGACGAGTTCTTGCCAACCAGTACCTCCACACAGAGGCATCTGAATTCCAACAGAACTCCCAAACTGGCAGTCCCCAACTAAAGCACCCAAAATCAAAGCCTTTACTCAATCTTTTGCGTACAGGGTAAAATCTTAATGAAGATGGAAGTCCTGTGCTTGTAGATGCAGCAGATTAGGCATTACCACATAAAGAGTGAAATTCTGTCCCCACAGAAGTCAGTGTTAAAATTTTGATCCACTTCAATCAAATGAAGACACTGTGTATAGATCAGCACATAGATCAGAGAACAATCAAATATTAAAACCACAGAATATATTTAATAACCTGTGAGTGTAATTATAAACTATGATATTTAAAAGCATAAAACAGTAGAAATATATGGAAATTTTTTGCTAGCACAAGCAGCACCTTTCTAAAATTTGTCTTCTTAAGGATTCCAGTTAATATATAACAAATTACTCTCATTGCAGAATGTTCAGATATAAGAGCTTCTCAAGAGTGACTGAACTTATTTTGAACTTTTATTTTCATTTAAACTCTCCATTAAGGAATTTGGGAGGGTGAGCAGGGAGAAAGGCATTTGTTTAGATTCTGCTTTTAATAAAGTTTTAACACTTTGATATCAGTCTCTGATTAGATGCAGCATCCCACATTCCAAAGTGAAGAGAGTCTGTTTGCTCCTTCTCTCCTCCACCCAACACATATCTTACTCGTGTCTTTTAAGCAGAGCCTCTGATTCAGCCTAATTATTGTCATTAACTGCAGTTTTCTGTGAAGCAACATTCCTTGACATGGCCTCTCCTTTTCAACACAATAAAGAATTATTATAAACCCCAATCTAATAGTCCTATTTGCAGTTATACTGGGGGGGGAGGGGGGAAGGATACCAAATTCTCTGCGCCCACATTCTCTGTGTTCTAAGCTTGAGCCAAAATAATGGATTTTTCTTGGTGTTTATCAAGTTACTCTCTAAGATGCCTAAGGATGGGATTCATCTGCAATGTAGATGTCTGCATCTATGCAAGTCCTGGTTCCTTTTATAGTCAATAGATATCAATAGACACTCTGAGTGTGTGATTCATCCCATCTAATTTAGGTCAGGTGACTCACTCCCTGGAAGTACTTATTGACTATAAAGGGAATCTGAATGACTAACTCAAAGATTTTTAAAGTGATTTTTAAAGTGAGGTGAGATGAAACTCATTCTGCATGCTTGATATCTTCTGGCACAATGTCTTCATGACCCTTCTGCTCCCTCAACAGTTATTCTCGCTGTAAATACACCCAGATGCTTCACAGGACTTTCTACCATTTTCCAGCTCTCTGCTGTGAAACCTGGTCGCCAGTACTTCGCATCTGGGTAGATAGACCTCAAACCTTGACAGTCTTTTTTTTCCCTGAACACTTAATGACTCCATTATTCATCCTTCCTTGTCTACTTTCACGCAGGACTTCAGCCTTGGTATCAAATTTTACTTTATCTCTTCATGCTTTCTTCCTGAGGCAAGTTTGTCTTTTTCTTAAGTTACTATCAACTCTAAGAAAGAAAATGTGTTTCTTTGCTTAATATTATGAAAAGTAATAGAATTTCAAAGTTTCATAATATTAAATGATAATTAATAAGAAATATTTGAATTTTTTTTGGTTTTGTTTTACATTATGAATTTTCATCAGCCATTTCACTGGTTGCAATAACTCTCCCTGTACGTGGCTTTCTAACTTTGTCAATTTGGTCTTACCTTCCTCTCTGGCTACACTGTTATTCATCAGGGAAATCCCAGTGGAACTTGTATTTGTATTTTCAAAAATAAATAAGAGGTTTGAATTTTGGCCAAAGTCTTCCTCCAGTAGTGAGTGAGTTGCTGACTGAGAGTCTCTATCTCTCATGTGGTCACATAAATAAGAGTCTTGATCAACGATGACAAGCATTCTGCTAGCTAGACAAGCATTAATCTGGTTAACTCCCCTTCTTCCCACTCCTTCCTGTCACAGAGAAAGATGTGCCTTTAGAGAAAGTCTGAGATGTGTAGGTTGATTTTATTGCAGCTACAACATGGCAAGGGGGCTCCAAACGGCTTTGGGAGTTTATGAAAATTCCAACTAGAAAACAAACAAGCTACAAGAAGCATAAAGGGCTGTCTTTCTTTCTTGCTTTATTTTTACAAGAAACAATTAAAATAATTATTATTTTTTGCTTATAATAACTTGAAAAATAATTTTTCCACACATTCAAATGAATATTTAAGTCTTCAAGTCTGAAATTCTGAGTAACTTCCATTAAAATAACTTTACTTTCATCTATATGAATAATACGAGCAACCGTATCAAATTTTAAAAGATAAATTTTATTGACCACACTGAGCTGACAGAGCTGTACTGTTTTCAGGTGCTGACCTTTAACTTCCCCCGACTGCTCTACTGTGTCATTGGCCATACTTGTTCGTGTTGGTGCTCTTTGTGATATTGCAGTGGGCAATGCAGATTTATGCAATGTAGCCCCAAAGTTTCACCACAAAACCTATCTGGAGGACATAGTTTTCCAGGAGCTCGTCTGACCTTCAGGATCCAAACAATGTTAAAAAACCCACAACTTTTCCTGTAAATAAAATGAATTGTCATATTTAGGAATAGATTCTTATGCTTTTGTTTGTATTTGGTAGCAGTTCCTTCAGATACTTACCTGACAGTGTTGCTCAGGATGCATACTGATCCTCATACTTAATATAATGATACACAGCCTGTGGATAGTTTCTTGGAACTTAGGAGGCAGAGAGAGCATCTGGAGGTGAAATCTGCTGTAGTCCTTTACTTATCAGGCACGAGTGTTTGCAATTGCTTCACTCCCTTTAAGAGTTCCACAAACTCCTTATCAGGGGCTCTGTACAGCTATCGTCTTCACTACCAATTTAAATCACAAAGTGATGCTGGCACTCTATAAAAGGCTGAAATCCAAGGAGGTGCATTCTTCAGCCTACCCCATTTGTCACGTATTTCTATATGATTTGATTTTTTAAGTACCTTTCCATGAAGGGGAAGAGTTTGATTTCTATTTTTTTTTTATGCTAGAGCAGTATTTTGAAGATTCCATATACAGTTGACTTCAGGAATGAAAAAGTATTGTTTTGATCCAGAAAGAGTTTATATAAGGGATAAGGAAGGGAAAATATTCTTGAAAAAACACCCCCCTCCTCTTAGATTGTGTATCTTGGAGCAGAGGAAACACAATCAGGATCTTCTGAGAAAAAAACCAACAAAATGTAAAAATAGCAAGACAAAGTTCATAACATTTGTCTAATTTTCATAGCTCATTACAGACATTATGCAAACAGAGACCTGCCACCAGCAACTATTGCTTCTTCCCAGAAATGGTATAGACACTATATTTATAAAGAGTGAGCTACAAGGTGTCTGTAGGATAAATTTCAAAGTTACTTAGGTTTAAATTAGGCTATACAAAGAAAACAGCTAAAAAAGCAAACCCAAGTCTCCTCCAAAACTCAATCCTCACAGCGTTCCATTATTCCATTCTGAAACATTGTCTGTTTTAATTATGTTTTCTCTGCCTTCTTTTCATCTTTTGTCCAAACCAGAGACATTACTGTCAAATTGATCCTAATGTTGAACATCCTATGTGGTCTGTGAATAAATTGTTGAAACCATGGCCTTTTTGCTTAGATCATTCTGGGTCACTTATCTGCTTGTAGCTGCCTCTGAATTCCTGGGGCACTAGAGAACACCCACTGTTCTCAAAACAGCAAGTTTCAGCCACTGAACAATCCCTTTACCATTTAAGCCCTGACACCATCTAAGTCCTGAGAATAGCAAACTGATAGTTATATAGATCATGACAAAACCACAGTTACTCTTTTACCCTTTAGCTCAGGTATTAGAGCAGCCCTCCTTGAACTTGTGTTGGAGCTATAACAATTATATTCCTATAAAAAAATAGCAGTTGTGCCACCAACATCACCACTACCATCAATTGGTGCCGTGTTTCAGGAGAAAGTGTGATCCTTGGATTTGAATCCTGAAAATTACCTTTTTAAAAGCCCACACTCAGTGTCTTCCCATTTACAGGGTTGCCAGATCTTCACGGATTCCTTTGGTCAGGAACTTCAGAGATCTACAGCTATATATGAATGTGCAAAATACCTCAGCCTTGATAGAGCAGAGCAGTTTGCTGCTCGATGTTCATTCTTTTGCTTAGGCTTCAGACAAATCTCCACCAATATAAATCCTCAGGTATGTTGAGAAACATCATGTTCCCTTGTGAATACTATACGGGCTGCTGCCTTCTTCTCAATCCCTAAAGAAGACAGAAATTACACTAACAATTCCTTGCCTCTTTCTAGTTTAGGGAGAGAGCGACATAGGGAGAAAAAATTACAAAAATTTGGTGAGATTTGACTTCTGAAAGTCCTCTGATCCAATCCCCTGCTCAGAGCAGGACCAGCTCTTAACGTTAGAAGGGTCAGGGTCTTGTTCAGTTGAGGTCAATACATTACCTGCTGAATTCTGTCTAGCAGATCATCCTTTTCTTGGATTATCTCTTCCTTATATTCAGAATCAATTTCAGCTTAATATTAGCCTAACACACATATTTCCATCTTGATGGCATTAGCAATTATCAGCTAAAAAGATCTGGTAAACTTTCCACCCTTTGTATTAGAATTTTACTTACTTCAGTTTCTCTCAAGCAATGAACATGCACTTTTAGTCTTCATTTATCCTGCTCAAATGAAATTGCTACCGATTTCTGATCATCTTTGCTACATTTTGAACTCCAGAATGTGTTTTCCAATAGCTTGTAAACACAATTAACTTATTTATACTAATGGCTGCAACAAATTTTCCATTGAAAGCTCTGTCTTAGAAGTTGGCCACCACCCACTTCAATTAAAAAAAAAACACAGTAGGTTTGAACAGCACATGCCCAATTTGTCATTTCCATGTTTGTGGGATACAGCCTTACTCATTTGCACAAGACCAGTGGATGAAAGCCTCGTGCATCTTGCATAAGATTATAGTATGAGGGCAGCCACACTGAATATGACTATAGATCCTCCCAGCACAGTATCTTCTCACAGAGGCCAATAATAAAAAAACAACTTCCAGATGAAAACCATTCATGATGATAAACAGGAGAAAGGTCCTCTGAACGCTGCTGGAAAGTACCATGGTTTTTCATTGTGTAAGTACAGGCATTGTGACGCTTGTTGGCAAAAAAAGGTAATAAACAGAAGAGAAGGTGAAAAGAAAGAACACTTTATTCATTTTAGGCGTAACACCCGGGAAAGACTACATTTGTCCTAACTCAAGTCTGAATGTGGATCACCCTGGTAAGTCCTACTTCCTTTCCGAAAATGATTTCTCTCACATGAGCCCTTTCTCAGCACGCAGTCCTGCACCACTATGCAATGCTCAGGTTTTTCCTTGCAGAGGAAGACTATGCGGAGGAAGCATTTAAAGTTTGGTTTTTTGGATTCGTAAGCTGTATCATTTCAATATCTCTGCATGTAAGTTTACTGTCTTCGAGAGCAAAATCAATTCCTACTGAAGTCAATGAGATACACTGGGCCTGAATTACTAATAACTGAAGTTTTTTTGACTGTCAATCGAAACAATTCAAGAGTGTTTGGAGTACACAGTTTTTCTCAGAATTTTTTTAGCTAGCCTTTTCTTTATTTTTATTTTTTTTGTATTATTTAAATAATTTATTACTATATGCTTAAGACATGCATTTTCTGTCCCATGGAGTAAGTGTCTTGTTCAAAAGGGAAATCAATTACAGGGGCTACCTTCAGCTTTGCATACTACAAGTATACATGTTTCTGAGGCAAATATCTAAACTCCTTTGACATACAATAGATTAATGGCAAGCAAGTACTGCTTTGTTTAGGACAAACTATTTTGATGTGACTAGGAATTTCTTAACTAGACAGAGCAACCAATTTTTCTATTTCTTACAGCATTTGCTTTTCATGGATTCTTTCCCAGTAGCTTGGTTATAGATTTATGGGATACTTAATATCTTTGCTTTACATTCCAGAAACAGAAAGCTGATATAAAACAGAGATTAAGATATCAAAACCGATTCTTTCTACTTTTTTGCATAAACAAAGATAGTCAAGAATTTAGTACAAATTACAGTTGACTGCAGAAGATTTTTACAGTATTTATTTGATTTTTAATTGCTTTGAAGACTAGAGATTTGTAAGTGATACCTCAATTGGGTCAGGGACTCTGTCAATGTACTACAATAATTTTTTATTTAGTAAGCTAACCCTCAACTGACATTATTTAGTATCACAGATCTCTTTGACTCAGGACAATTTTAAGATGCAGTTGTACTTCTTTATGGAGGGCATAGGTGAAACATCAAAGATCTTCAGCCAAAATAAGTCCCTTACCAAATCACTATTGTATGATGGAAAACTTAGCGGAGTACGCCTGCAGTGCACAAATTACTGCATGATGCAGATACTTACTCAGGTTTTAAGCAGTGCAACCACACTGACATCCTTCTTCTGCTCCCTGTAGCTTAGAGCAAGCATGGGGCCATAGCTGGCCTTTGCTGTCTTGTATCATGAAGACATGCCTCAGGGCCAAAAGGATTAGCATACTGCATCTGTGCAGGAGTGTGAGAAATACCACAGGGATACAGAGGAGATACCGAAAACCAGAAAAGCTGCCAGAAGCAGCACCAGGAGATAGATGGCAAAAGAGACTCAGGACAGGGTGCAGACCTTCTTTCCCTTGTTTGAGTCCTCCTAAGTGTAGGAAACAGCAGCCTGAATATTTGCCATAAACAGGGGTGCAAAAAAAATGTGCTTGTGCAGATCATTAGTTCTTCATTAAGTGCAATGAGGTGGCAGAATTTCCACAAGTGTCTCAAGAAGAGGGACAACATTTTGAAATGGAACTGGGAGAGTGTCACAAAGAGAAACTAGTCTATGAATTAGCTTATGCTTCTTCCTGGTAGTCGCATTTTTGAGAATTTTCCCAAAGAAAATGTTATCCATTCTTTCTGCTCGGATTACTCACATTATTTAAATCTTTCAGCTAACCATCACAATGGAGTTACCCTTTTCAGTTACTCACTTTGACACCTGTATTAGAGGGAATTAATCCAATGGAAGGTGGCAGGATAAAACATGCACACCAAGCTGATTAGATCAGCTTTCAGTCCTGCACACTGTGATTGTTCTGCTAATTAATCTTGCCCCATAAAACAAATTAGCATGCATGCATTCCTCCTTCAGGCCTGTACACAGTCTGCGATGCCATATTTGTCTCCAGACAACGGACTGGTAGTGTCATAGCAAAATCTTAGGGAGTTAGATAAGCTTCACCTGGAAGCCTGTCTAAGTAACCAGAGTAGCTCGGTTTGGGTTTGCCTGAGTTACAGGTGGTGCCAGAGCCTCTTCAGACATCAAAATAGCCATGTTGAAACCCTCTCCTGAGGTATGATGGAGTGGTCAGAAAGAGCAAGTGATCTCCCACTGCCTTGTCTACCTGCGCAAAGGTCAGCTATCTCCACCAAGTGCTCACTCGCCTCTGCACAAATTGCTCTTGATCAGCATCAGTTGGCAGTTCAAAGGGTGCAGGACCAAAGAGAGACTGCATAGGGTGGATGAATAATCAATAAATTATTGATCATTGGTGCATATCTCCTCTCCACACAAACTACTTGTTATACTCACCAGAAGACCAGTGTCTCTTGTGGAAAATACTTTTGAAAATTGATCTACAGTGTCTATGACTTAACAGCACCTTAAGACCTACTGTTAGATCTGTTAAAAAGGAAAGTCTAATCCTTTTCTTTGAAGACCCAGCCTTTGTCATTAGCAACAGAAGCAAAGAAGGATTCAAAGGCAGTGATGGTATGAGAAGTCCAAAGCTTTCTCCCTAATTACTGAATAAATGCATGCTCTTGTATTTCAGAGCTTTTCCCTCCCTTCAGTCTTGATGATTCAGTGCAAGTAAGCCATATTCTGGACTACAGCCTCCAGGTCTTGGATTGCTTGTTCCATCCATTGACCTTGCAGTGAGAGATTAGTCTCTTCTCCCATGGGAGCCAGGTGGTATTTGTCTCACTAACCATTAATCACCTAAAAATTAAAGTCCAAATCTAAATGATTTATCTTGGCTCTCTGCAGTCAATGGAAAGAATGGGATGCCTATAAAGGGCAGATCATCTACCTATCTTAGACAATGATAGTAGAATAAGATGAATTGCTGCTTCCCCATTGACTTCCCCAGAGAGAATCAAGGTGACAAGTTTAGATAAGACAATTCACTTTTAGATGACAAAAATAAGGAGAGGAATCTCACCCCACCAGAATCATGTCCTCCAGCAACCATCTATTTTCCTAAAAAATGTCTCTTCACTTGTCAGTGACATTATTTGTTTTTTTTTCCTTGTGTAAGTCAGATAATGTCAGAGTCGCCGATATCCCAACTGCTTCAAGCAATGCAGGATGAACATACAGTAGGGTTTCATGGCTGACATCCAGAACGTGGTCTTCATATTAGTGTCTTTTTAGTATGACTTTCTATAGTCTTATGTGTAGCATGACCAGTAGAGCAATTTACAAATATATATTTTGAAAATCTATTTTGACCTTTTCAGCTGTTCAGTTTTTCTCTCACAGATCTAATTCAAATGTGCATGTGCATGCATATGTGTGTGTCAAAATATATATATAAAGAATAAAAGACACTTGCCTTCTACAAATGTTTGCAGTAGGTGTGATTGCTGCCCCATCGCACACAAGCAGTAATGTGAACTGAAACTATAAAGGCTAATCAATGTTTCTTTATCACAAAAAAACCCACAAAACCAAACCAACCAAAAAAAAAAAAAAGCTCAAACAAAAATACACCTCACCCCCCAAAAAAACACCAAACAGATAGCAAAAGCTGATTTTCTTCTAATGACCTTTATTAATTCTATTTATTATTCTATGATTCTATGGCTAATAATAACCTGCACACTTTTTCAGTGGGTGTGTTGCTGGAGTAATGATTGAGAGTGGAATAGAAAATTTACTGGTAGATAAGGTCTGTTTTGATTCTGAGTAGTTAGAAGTATAGCAAGAAAAGGGAAAAATTATTCCATGAAAAATGTTGGCTTAGTTTTCTGATGTTAAAATTGCCAGTAATTCCCCATTTCAAGATCTGTAATGTCAAAAGGACAGAGCTTCCTAGCAGTGAATGTCTAACAGCACAGCTAATGTGTATTGCTCTGCTCTTTGTGATGCCTGCCAGCTTTTCAACAATACTTGAAAGGCCAAGCAGGTTTTTCAGATTAAGCAGGGGCCAAGATAAGGTTTGGAAATTCCATCATTTTCTTCAAATACTTTTTTTTTTTTTTTTTGTAACCGCTGGCTAAGTGGATAAGTTGACTTGAGGGTACTTTTCTAGCATGAGGTTTTCTTAGCAGCAACCACATAGGATTGGGATTTGAGAAACTTTCAGGAACGTTACAACAGAAGATAAATCAGAGAGAAATCCCCGCTCCAGTTTTCCTAGACAGCACATGGTATATTGTTGAATGACTGCTGCTTTCTAAACAGGATTATAGTTAATTGTAATTAATCAGCTTCCATCACCTTTGACTAAGAATTCTGTCAAGCCTGCAAAACACTATCTTGTGAATATGCATTCAGGGACATTTCAAATGTTCATTATTGATCCAGGGGCTATTAAGATCTAATCTTTACATATTTTGACACAGTAATGGCTTGTGATGTAATTCTATACTCAGGAATTTTTACAAGATGGCATGTATTGACTAGGATCTTTAGGATATATTTTTAAATCTCACATAAAATGATTTCCACTTGTATAAATGTACATGCCACAAGCTACACTTCTAATGCAGGAAAGAACACAAACAAATCACATGCATTTTCCATAAGAGGCTAAGAGGTCAGTGAGTCATCTTGGAAGATTCTACAGATGAATTAAAACTCCTCCGTTTTAAAATATGCATAACAGCATCTCCTTCCAGTTACATAGCTACACACAGAATAGATTTGATTTCTTCTCTTTCAACTGTCAAGTTTTGTACAGTACAGTGTAGCAGCAACCCACATTACTAATAAACATAATTTAATCTACATGCTATAGGAATTATGGGAGAGATCCTATATTTAGGCTGTACACTACTTTCCATTACAAAAGATTCTTGTGACCTTTTCATGAGAAGCTATAATATCTCCTTTGTATATCACAGACTTTGGCTTTTGGCAAGGGAAAGAAACGCGTTTCTGGAGAACTGACTGACTTGTACACTACTAACACTTCCCACTTTCCTCCCGATTGAGCTCCTCATGAATATATTTGCTGAATGGCAAAACAACAACAAACTGCACAGCCCCATCTAAAGCTGGTCTGATGCCACCAATGATGCAGCAGCAGTCAGGGCTGCACCGGGAATGCCTGAGAGATGCCAGTGGGAAGGGAGCCAGGTTGCAGCCTTACCAGTTAACCACAGTGTGCTTACCCATCCCGCTACCCAGCCTCCCTCCAGGAATGCCACATGGGCAGCTCTGGAGTGAAAGAAGGAATATGGCTAACAGTCCAGATTATTAATTTTCGTGAGTTTTTCAAGTGGTTTAGAACACTTTCTATTGGGTGATGGCAGTGATTTAAACCTTACCTAAAAAAAATTTGGGAGACGGATTCTCAGTTGCGTAAAACCACCGCCACTCATTTATATGAAGGAGAAGATGACCTAAACTATTTAAAGATATTCAGCCAGACTTTGACACTTGGCTGAACAATTCAGTAATTCTGGAAAGAGTATTAAGACTGATGATACAGTAATCTGCAATTAGTACACTGGCACATAATGGATCAATAAACCTAAATGATTGTGTGTGTATCTACACATCTGAGTCCTCTGCGAGTAACATTAATGATAACAGTATGGTGCATTTATATACAACTTTCCGACCATAAAGCTCCCTGTCCATTACAAATCTGTGCTGGTAGAACCTCACAATAGCTTTGCGAGGTAGGCCAGTTTCATTATCCTGAAATTACAGGTGAGGAAACAGAAGCACCAACAGTTGAAGTGTCTTGTGCAGGGTCCAAGCCAGGAACAGGAGCCAGGAAGCAAATGTACCTTTGATTTAAGGTGGGTGTGCCTCCAACCGATTACAATTCGTGTTACACCTGCCTACGCCTGGGGTGCTTGGCTCCACATTTTCTGATCCCGATTGGGGCTAAACCACAAGACCATTCTTCGGCATTTGAATGATAAAGAACAACAAGAGGAAAGATTTTCTGGTGGTTAGGGTGCTAGCCAAAGCCTTTGCAAGACTTGGGTCCAACACTCTTCTGCAACTCAGTACCTGGCAGAAGTCCTCAAAAATATGTAGCTGGGAGTGGGCCTAGGTGGCAAGCTTGCACTGTGTCCCAGGTGCCTAGGCGGTTCTCAGAATCCTGCTAGAACAGCTTCCTAGGTAAATGCCAATGGCTGCTTGGTGCTTGGTCTGTCCCAGAGTCACTCGAGAGAAGGTCTGATTCCCCCCTCTGGACTCCCCTGGCCCTGCGAGGGCTCCTATGTCACTCGTGTCTGTCGGTGCATGGAATATATGTTCAGTATGGGTACTATGTAATTCCAGGCACAGTATGGTTGAATGTCAGACAGCAATTTGCTAGAAGGCAGGGATGTGTATGGGGAGGAAAGAGGGAGGAGACATTCCATTTGCTCATTATTTTTATAGTTGCTGAAGAAAGTGCTATTTGCTAATTAATAACACAGCTCTGTGTCATGTTTCACAATTTACTTTCAAGAAGACTTCCTTGAATCACATCCTAAGCTTTACTGCACATCAACTTCATCGTGTGCTTCTTTCCTGTACTTTCTCTCAGTAAAGCAGATGAGTGGGAAAAAAACACAAAACAATCCACAACATTATTCTCAAATCCATATGGGATAGATTAGGTTCTCAACCCAATTATGGTGAAGTTTCAAGTACAGCATTGTGGAAAAGCTAACGAGAAGTTAGGAGATATTCATCGTTTCGATGAGATTTGATATCCATCTGAATGGGAGCTTGGCTTTCGACTCCAGTTTGGTTTTGAAATCCACTGAAGTTCCTGCAAATGTCAAATGAGCCCAGATTTGAATCTTTGGGTTTGACCCACCCAGAGCAGTGACACTAATTTTGTGCTTCAGGCCACATTTCAATTCAAAATAGAAAAATGGAGTATTTGTGACTTATAAAGAGGAAATGATGGTATCAAAGGGTACTGAAATTTGTCCATTGTCTTTACAGTTACATAAACTTAAAATAAAAAAAATATGCACATATGTAAGTGTTAAAAAACGGATTACCATGAAGGAATGAGCCATTGTGAAAATGCAGGTAATGCTGTTCATTGCACCTTGATTTCCTTCAGTGCAAAGAGGGACTACTGATTTACTTTCCCCTGCAAGGAATAAAATGAAAGAATATTGCTTCTGCTTTGGTTCAAGATTTTGCATGTTTGAAATTTCAATGTCAACTTTCATGCTTCTTATTCACATCTGAACATACTAAAATCTCTATGACATATACTGACAGATGATCCTTTAACAACATCTGTGTCATACAATAATAGTAAAACTCCTCTGGCTCTGTGTGGGGTGAAATGACTGACAGATCCATCTATGTTATGCACAATATCTCTGGTATACACACCCTTACGGTAACTACTCACAGTCATTATATTGGATTTTAAGTATGCGTTTAAGATATAAATGCACCAGAACAGAGTTCCTTCAAAATAGGTGCTGAAGTCATGGACGTAGTTTCTGGATGTACTTTGCTGCAGGATGAATATAAATAGAGCAGTGCTCAAAACATCTGCGCAGTGAAATTCTTTGGAAAGGATGAACTGCACATACAAGGCGCTGTAAGATACTTAAATATGACTATTTCAGCACCCGTGTATATTCACAATATAAACCCCTGGCAGACATAAAAAGTACCAGGCCTTTTTTTATTCTGAGACTTCAAAACATTTTATATAACATGTTTACACTGTAATTCCAGTGAAGTAATAGTCAGAAAAGAACATTATGAGCTCTATACATAAACCGTATTTCAAATGTACTTATTTGATAAACCATATGTACGTGCAAGTTGGACAGAGCTGCAATTGTTTGCACTTGCCTCCAGGGCCAATAAGTGAGTGTTTTGCTATCTCACTTTTTATCACTTTGTGCTAATTATCAAGTCGTCTTGCAGCACTGAGGGGAAAGACGTGCTGATACCGAGACCCTTACCAAGGAAGTGTAGTGTTATGGAAAAACAATTCTTGAGGAGGCCTCTGACATTTCATAGACAAGCGCTTAAAGGTGTACACCCTTTGCAGATACTGTTGACAGTGCTCTCAACACTTCCCTTGTATGCCAGATCATGACTAAAGAATACTTATTTTATTTCCATGGCTGATGGGAGCCATGTCCGCCATACAGTTAGGTCAGTTGTTGCAAGGGAGTATTTAAGATGGACTGTGGCAATTGGCTTTGTTCTAGAAGACTTTTGTGCAACCCAAAATATGTCAATAGCATAAATTATTTCCATATATACTGAGAGAATTTTTCAAAATTTAGGGAACAACTTCTGGAGACCCTGAAATTGAGATTCTTAGATGCCAAGAGGCTAGCTCACAAGAATGAGGGGAAAAGGACCAAATCTTTCTGTTCTTGAAATAGCTGGAGTTCAGCTGTCAAAAAGAAAGGTCCAGATAGAATCATAGAATCACAGAATCGTTGAGGCTGGAATAGACCTCTGAGATCATCAAGTCCAGCCTATGAACCCAACACGACAACACCTAGCTAGACCATGGCACTAAGTGCCACATCCAATCTTTCCTTAAACACCCCCAGGGATGGCGACTCCACCACCTCCCTGGGCAGTCCATTTCAGCACCTAATGACCCTTTCTGTGAGGAAGTGCTTCCTAAGATCCAACCTAAACCTCCCCTGGCGTAGCTTCAGGCCATGCCTTCTTGTCCTGTCACTAATTGCCTGGGAGAAGAGCCTGACCCCCACCTGACTACAACCTCCTTTCAGGTAGTTGTAGAGAGTGATGAGGTCTCCCCTGAGCCTGCTCTTCTCCAGGCTGAACAACCCCAGCTCCCTCAGCCTCTCCTCATAAAACTTTCCCTCCAGTCCCTTCACCAGCCTTGTTGCTCTCCTCTATATGTGTAGCCCTTCTCTGTAATGACTCTTTTGCTGATAATTAGGTGGGGAAAAAAAAAATAAAATTTACCACGTGGCTGCAAAAGGATGAAAAAAATAGTGTCCTGGAGTCCTTTAAGTATCTAAATGAAGTCCTGACTCAGAGTAGTATTTATAACATGATAATGAGGTAGATAGAAATGAAGAAAAATCTAAAATGAAAATCACCTATAATAGCTCATTGAACTCCTAATGCCTTCTGTTTGTCCCTCTGCTTGGGAATCTTCCTTCTAAAAGCTGCTGCATCAGGTCGTGCACATGTCCAGTTATTTTTAGGTTTGCAACAGGCTGTTTACTGGGGATTTGAAGTCTGGCAATCCAGATACTCTAGACACAGTTGGAATGCTCTTGCTCACACACTCGCGCCTCTCCACAGGTTACACTTGGAATTAAAAACTGCGATGTGGCTCTGTCATTCAAACCTTACAGTGTCTGGCATTGGGTATCAAAAAAAATCGTGATGAAATAGAGCACTGGTTTTAATTTAAACTACTTAATGCCAAAAATATTCATGGACAACTTATTGGCCAGTGGGCAAGCAAAAACTTTTGGGTGATCTTCCATTTAAGGACTATAGCTTTGGTTGGATCAGGAACTGAGTTCTTTTTTTTTTTAATTTAATAGCCTTTCTTTCTTTTAAAGTAATATTTCAGAGATGCATTTAGCAGGCGCTTTTTGAAAATTGGTATTCACTCCCTCCTCAAGCATGGATTTCAGCAAATTTCTTATTCTCCATTACATGTAATATTATATCTACCCACAGGATCACTGTATATGAACTGACAAGATCAGCATAACACGACATTTTAAGTTCTGAGGTACTCTTTGCCATTATAGCTCTACAAACTTTTACAGTTCTATATCCCCATTGATTTTGAAATCCCTTTAAAAAATGAATTATAAATTATTTATAACATTCAATGCATGCAATTTATTGTTCAAAGCATTATACTACTTGAGGGTAGTTTTTACTTTTTTTTATTTATAATGTACATTTATTGTTAAGTTATAAAAAGCAATTATTTTTTATGGTTTTTTTTTCTTCACTCTTCAACATTTCCAGGTTATGGAAAAGCAATTCTTAAGGCATCTTGGATCTAGCATATTGAGGAAAATGAGGAAGGTAAAGTCTTATTCTAATTAGAAACATTTAGAAAAACAGAGTTGAACTCTTTCTTCATTCTGTAGCTCCAATATCTATTTTTCTGTGAATGTATGTCTGTAAATGCAATTCCAATTTCCATCTGCTTGTTTCATGTAGTCCACATACGGCTTTAGCATTTGTAGGTGCAATTTGTTTCAACAGTCATAATACGACCAAAGACTATAATACAGCAAAAGAATTTGATGCTAGTTGTTGGATTTTCACCCAGAAACACAAAGTAGATACGATGTTCTTCATACCTGCCAAATGCTCTGCCTTGAATTCTGTCATCACTGTTTGCAGTAAGTTATAAGCTAGAAACAAATGGAAGTTTAATGTTGACTTTAGAGAGATACAGGAAACACGTTTATGTACTTGGTTCTAAAATGCTGAGATTTGAAGCCTGAAACCTTAAAGAGACATGAATGGGAACTTACCATCTGAATGTCTTAGAGAATCTGAGTTTTGGTGGTGTAAAAATGGAGCTTTTTATTCCAAAGGTAGGCCTAAGACCACTGTTCTGATTTTCAGATAGCCTCCGTTCACTTAACAGTCTTCATTTTTGTCTCTTAACAGGGGCTGTGACTCCTCACCATGTCTGATGTTAAAGCTAACTACACACTGTGGATGCCAGAATACAGGTTTAAGGTCCAAATGCACTTACCATTATTTGACGATGTTGGTATTTTAACTCTGTTTCTGAAATACCATCACTGTCAGAGGCAGTGTGTAGGATGGGAGCACATGTACTTTGCTTTGTTTTCTCTCTAACTTGAACTCTGTGTTGTGAAACACAATCAGTCTGGTCATGGTCTACACAGCTGAGCTTTCCTTAGATGCAGGAGCATTCCTCTGAAGGCAACAAGCGCTTAAGATAATGTAAGGGAGTTTCTGACCCCCTGTGGGTTAAATTGGAGGACAAAATGAGGACTGCTTACCTTCTCTGACCTTCCAGAAAGCCAAGACAAAAAGTCTAGGGGAACAAAGTTCCTACTAGAAGGACACAAATAAGTTTAACATGCAAGCACTTGTACAATATTGCTATCTCTTAGATATTCTTCTGCTGAGTATGGAGAACTTCTGTGTATACAATGTATACAGTGAAAGTAGCATCTCCTGGTAACTGAGCTGCTCCATCCCTATCAAGCACCTCTGACTGGGAGCTTGTTGCCTTGTGTAGCTTCATGCAGTTACTTCACCTTGTGCAGATGTCCCTCTGTCAGCTTCAATCTGTGCTTCCTTCCCCAGATGCTGATAGCAACTATGCCCTCCTAGCACAGAATCCGGCATGAGTTAACCACCCAAATATTTTGTGAGCTTTTTGATCAGCCTTTGCACCTTGCCCCATGTTCTCTGTTGCCACAGATACATTGCTAGCTTTACCTGAGCTAGTGAGCAGCTCTGGCATGTTTACCTGAGCTTTAGCCCCTGAGACTTATCCTCTGTGCATCCCTTCCTCTCTTTATGTGTACTGTGCAGAGTCCCTGGCAGGTGGGCAGCTCAGCTAGATGGTGACAGAACAAGGAAGGGCAATAGTCTTCTCTGTCCCCAGGATTATGGCTGCTGTAAGCACTTGCTCTGAAAAGTCACTCAAACCCACATTGATTTCTGGTTTGTCCTGTCCAAACCAGATGGAGAGGGCAGACTTAACAGTGTGCCACTGTAGATAAAGCAGAGCAGAAGCCTAGGTGTAAGTGCCCCGCACCAGTCCTGGAGGAATGGTGAACCCTGTTAAAGTTAGCCTATTTGTGTACTGCTTTTATATCCCTGTGTAGCAGTCCCAACACTAGATACTACCCAGTCCTCATAGCTTTACTTGAATCAATCTTTTTTTGCACTGTTTCTCTTGATAGTCTCATGTGTGCTGAGAAGGAGCAATCACTGTTTTGACATGAAAGTATATTCTTATCAATTAATCCTTTATACACATTCAAATGGCTACATGAGCAGAGCTATGGCTATCCTATATCTAAATAAAAGAAGATACTATCTCATCATGACAGGGCCTGTGGAATCTTACATGCCTACAGACTAGTGAGTGTAAGGATGCTTGAAATACCTGTGAGATTCTCCATGCACTACTGAAAATGCTAGTGCCAGGACACCTGTTTCAAATGTTTTTTTGAGAAAAGGATCTAGATTATCTTCAGCAGAGAGGAGTGAGTTAAATTGTCTCCTACAGAGAAAGAAGCTACAACTATCGTATATGGACCTGTAGCTACCTTCATGCTGGCTACCATGGTTTCTTGTGACCAGATATCCAAAGAAAAGGGAAGCACATTTTGGTGACACTTTCTTCTGGGCACAGTTGAGCCAGGGTTGTCCAACTGCTACAGGTATGAAGTAACCTCAAAAATATTTGTGAGTCAACAAGAAACTTGCTGTAAGTGACTCCTGGCTTGTAGGCACTGAGCTGGAAATCCCTGGTTGCATAAAAGGGGATGAGACTTTGCTCCTGGGAAAGAGCAGCGACAGGGACGAATTCTACTGGAAGGCTCTGCAATGTTCTCTAGAGGAGCTAACAGTACATGGGGTCCATACCATTTTTCTGCTTGTTTTCTGTGCTCCTCATTCTGCATTGCACTGGAGTTAATGAGTCTAACAGTGGTATCATGAGTGTATCACTTCTTTGTAGTGGGGTTCAGGTACCCTGTAGAGATCCTTTGAAGTGCAGTTCAGTCCACATTAACAGCAAAGTAATAACTTTTATCCTTCACATATCCAACCCAATTTGTTTCATCTCCAAGGTACACCAACAGCTTATTGTCTTCTGGGAGTATAGTTTCAGTTGCCTTTTCTCAACTGCTGCAGCACAGAGCAGGGAAAGAGGTAATCCTCAAGATAAACACTTGTCAGACCTTTCAGGAGTTTATAGGTCAGAAAGAACACTGTCAATCTGAAATGAGGAAGTTGTGATTACAGGTCTACATGGAGGAAATGCCAGAATTAATGTGGAGTCTGCTCCACCTTCAAAAAATTCAGCAGGCTTGGCTCTGAGAGGTCACAGAAGCAAGTTATTTCTAGTCCTGTGAGGTTTCTACAAGGAATGTGCTGCTGCCTCTTTCTCATCTTGAGGATACAGAGCAACGGTGATTTTCATAATTGACCAGAGAAAGGCAGTATGGGACATCGTGGGTGAGATAGTCACAAAGACTAGAGAGCTTTTACAGCTCTCTAGAAAGTCACCGCCTTCTTCACTACATCTGTAACTTGGTTAGGTGCAAAATTCAGGTCTAATGTTAACTCAGAACACGATGCCACCTAGAACTGAAAGCAGTTACCCTGCCTTTGTTTCTTGCAAAATTTAGACCAGAAGCAGGCTACGTACCCCTGGGTGTCATCAAGTCATCTTCACTCTGACGAACATCATGCTGAAAATGTTGATGACCTGTTTCACTTACCAGTCATGCTTTCCCAGCCACCCAGGACAGGGTCAGAGCTCTTCAGGGCAAAAGGTTCCCTTTTCTGCCTGAATAACTCAGACTCACCGACACGTGTTGTGAGTGTGCTGAATAAGCTCTGCCCAGGCCCCAGTAAAATAGACTCTGGCCTTTCTGCATTATTACAAGCTGGTGGAGAGAAAGTCAGTCTGTTGTTAATGAGTACTATTAATATCTCTTTTTGTGAGAACAAGTCATCTAATACCCTGAAGCTAGAGGCAGTTAGGTTCTTGCTTGGGAGAACATATCATCCTATTATCGTTTTCATCTGGCAAGGAAATACAAAGAGCTAGAATGAAAATGGCAAATTAATTATACATTTTCACTGCAATTCTTATCTCATTAAAACTTTTGCAGACGAGACTGAATTGTATGGCAAACTCAGATATTTATTTCTCATTAAAGGAGATCAGATCCTCAAATCTGAACCTCTCTGGAGGGAGGCACTGACTGGCTCAGGCTGCCTGAATTGCTCTGCACAGGGTAGTGCTGGACATGCTCATGGGTCCACCACTGTGTTCGCGTAAGATTTCTTCCTCCTCGTGTTTTTGGGTTTGCCAGGTGGTTGTCTCTCAATTTGAGTGACTCCCTATATTCCTCCTGTGACTTTTACATTCTGAGAGCAAAGTCTAGTTAAATAACTATTTGGGAAAAGTGGTTAAATGAGTGATGGGAGCTTGGTGCTCTCAAGGAAGCTCCATTAGGAGTGTAGTGTTTGGTGTTCTGACAGTAATAAGCAAGTTTTGAAAGGAAAGCAGAATCTGCATGCTTTCATGTAGCTTATGGTTTCATTTCCTTGTTTTTTAGCCTTGATTTGGATACATTGCATATGTAGCAGCCCCATGAGCTTCACAAGCAAGGTTTCTGTGTATTAATTATTTCCTGGATATTAACATCAAATTCTTAAAGTGTCATCTGGATGCCAAACACTTAAAATTCAAGATGTAATATGTTTAAGAAAGACTCTTATCTTGTGTTATAGAAATCATGCTTTTTCTCTAAGGCAAACAGTTATCGCTGAAGTGATTTACAAGTAGATTTGTTTGGTTGCCTTAATCAGGCTTTTTAATATACATGCAAATTGTAGCACCCAAATGTTTGGATACACAAAAACAAGAAATAAGTATACATACTGTATTTCTTTCTAGATACTGTGTAAGCACACAGTGAATATTTTCATAAATACAAGCATAAGTACACGAAAAACACTCTCAAAGGTCATTTGTAAGGTAAGTTAGGATTTAAAACCTCACACAAAGACAAGGTAAAAGTGAAGACTAAAACCACTGAAGAACCCGGCATTGAACGATGATATAAAGCATTTACAAAAAAAGGGACATTTTGTAATTTCTTGTTTTGAATCTTAATGTGGGTGGAATTCTGGCTCTGCTGCAGTCAATGGGAGTTTTGGCATTGACTTCAATAGGACTGTGTTTCACCCTGTATTTTTAGGATAATTCTTCAAGGGATTTATGAGATATAATTTTAAATCATAACAGAAAACACCCACTAAGGAAGCTACTAAATATTTTTTTGGGAAGAACAAATAACTTTAAGATGGGAGCAACTTAAGATACTCTTCCAACTAATTTTCATTTGCTTTTCTTTTTTAATGCAGCTTGAGTTTTGTGCCACAACGGGAATAAAAAAGTCAAGTGAGTGTGCACACTAGAGAATTCTTCTCTTATGTGACTTCTAGAAAAGTTGCAGCATTCAAATTTTTTTTACTTTTATAGTCGATGAACTTTAATGAACTCCATACTCTTGGTTATTAGATAAGAGTCACATCACATGTCATCATTAGTCAGCTAGATAATTAATGGTTGCAACTGCTGTAATAAAACCTGATATTAATCAACCCTTCCATGGTCTGTTTAGCATTGTGAGGCAATATGTGTATGACAAACTGACAGCAAAATATGGAAGAAACAGAAAAGCCATTCATGCGTATTGTTTGCTCCAATGAGTGACATTTTGCATTGGTTAACACCATCTGACACAAAGCAGGTAGCCAAGTGTTTTCAAAGGCCTGCTTCGACATCTATGGCAGACAAATAGGAGCCTTTGTGTTGACTTCCGTGTGCTTTGAAGTCACTAATGAGTATGTTTTTGAATAACATATAGTGTGAAATCTCAGCTGAAGCACTAAATACATTAGCATTAGGGTGACTATATTCCATGCTTCCTCCTTACCTGTACTTCCTATTTTTGTGGTTTTATGATGTTACATCTTGTCTGTGATTACAGTATAAGCTCTTGGAGACAGGAAGACTGTCTACTTATATATACACTTATCTACATGTTTTTGTGTGCCTGTATTTCTGTACGTGACATCTCATCAGTGCCCTTTGCACACCCCTGTAAATGAATTTCACGAAGCGCAGATATATGGTTCTGGTGACAGTAAGTCTTTTAGTTCCTCGGTTATAAAAAATAGCTTTTTTTATTGCTCAGGAGCTGCATTTTGGTTTAATGCCAATTGTGTTAAAGTGTGAATCCTGCGTGTTAGCTAAGATCGAGGTAATTTTTAAGGAAGTGTTTGCTTAAGGACCACAGAGTTGTACCAGGAGACGGGTGCAGAGAAGAGTTCAGATCATCCTCTTCAACTGTTTAATAATACCATTCATCTGCAGCTTTCGCCAAAGGGGTCTGTTCATTGAGATCAACATTTTCAGCCCAGGAATTAAATTTAGATTCTTCAGTCTATATTTATGTATCTAAATATAAACGGTTTCATTTTCAAAGGTGCAGATTACTCTGGACTGGTGCTGACAATATCTATTCCCATCTTCCCTGGTGGAATTATTAACAGGCATCTTCATGCTGCACAGTGCCAAGTCGGGATTCCTGACATGCAAACACATGTAAATATCATGAGTGCCATCTGCAAACGTAAAAAATCCAGGATGAGGAAGGTTGTATAGACGCACTTCATGGAGAATGAGTAAGTACGCACAGGAGTTGGGAAGATCAGAGTGAAGACTGATTGTTAGGCTTGATTATTTATGGCAGTGAAAATCTGGTTAGACTACAAGTGAAAATGAGTCAGTTGATCCAAACTAAATCTTGAATAATGAAGTGTACAATTGCTAAAACACCTTTTTAAGGAAATGTTTGTTCATGTCAGAGAAGAGCTACAAAATGCAATAGAGTTTGTTGACTTCAGCCTCGGAGAAATCTTAATACGGAAGGGCAAAAAGCTAATTGTCCATGTCCAATTTTACTGATGCATTTAAATAAGGATGGGTACAAATCATCTGATCCAATTGAAACTGATCATCCTTTCCTTTTGTAGCGTGAGGTGGTGATAGCCAAGGCTCATCAGGCAAAGTGTGTAAAAATACCACAGAATGTAGGTCAAGCGCCTTCTGACTGAAGTATTCTCACTGACTTTAAACAGAATAAACAACATTTATGCTGCTCATCTTGAGAGGGCTTAACTATATGTCCTCTTATATCTAATCCACCGCACTGTCAGGATTTGCTATTCATATGCACAGTAATTGAGAATAAATGAAATAAGGTATCGGTTCTTCAGAGAAAATTGGCCACTTCAGGTAAAAACGCTTTCAGCTCCAAACTCCTGTACATACATATTACTGTTGAGATTTGCAGGCATCTTTGTTACTAGGCATCTTTGTACTTTGATTAGTCTCCTTTTCCTTAAATCATTCCCCAGTTTCAGTTGCTTTATAAAGGTAGACTATAATACCTTTTATTTTTTTCCCCCTAATTCTCTATTATTAAAAACCAGTACATGTTCATACTTCAGATGAGAAATTGTTACCTGAAAAATGCTAGAGGTCTTGTAGTCTTTGAGGGTATTTGGAACAAACTATTACTGTTTGCAGACTAATTGTTTGGTGAGAATAAGGCAAGCTACCTTAATGACAGCTTGTGAAATAACAATCTATGATATAGTACTTGGATGTAGCAACAACTGTGTTTCAAGCCAAGTGAAAAAACTGTCAGTATCTTGTGCGTGAGAAGCTTGTAGATACCCTGAGGTGACTTCATATAATTCTAAACGAGCAGGTAGCTTCTTGCATAGCTAATCATGGCATCAGTGCCTGGAGCAAGTGGAGGTGGTTGACAACGTACTTTAGTTTTAGATGAATTCAGCTCCTTTTGAGTATCATTTTAATTCACTGTTCCAGTTTCTAAAGTAGGCATTTACATGCTTTATTTTTGCAAAATACAGAAGGTAACCTTGAGGAGAAGAAAGCATAGTTTATGTTAAAAAAGCTCAACAAACCCAATCCCCCAAAAAAGTCTGATTTTGGGAATTTTAATTAATGTCTTGTAGAGCTGGGAAAACAACTCTTAAAAAAACAGTCCAAAAAGTCTCTTTTTCTCTCTCTGTGAAATATGTTGAAAATACTTCTGAGAAAGCTTCCACGTAAGTCAACTGAGCATATAGCTTATCCATGAACTACTTAAACTGTACACACTTCAAATGATTTGCTAGAAACTATTTATCATGACTGGCTAGTTGTGTGGTATATTAATATCTGCTGCCTCATAGAATAACTGACGTTTGTATAAAACAAGAGGAATACAGGCCATTTCAGGATGACCATCCAAAAACTTTTCTTTAAAAGAGACAGTCAGTTTTTGAAGCAGTGTGTAAGAAATGTGAAGTGTTGATAGCTCTTTAGTGGGATTACAGCACTTAAATGGTAAGCACGTATACACTTACCTTTGAAAAACCCATTAATTCATACCTTTTAACAACTTAAAAAATCTAGGTCACATTTACACATTGGCTTGAGAATTTTGTTTCTAACCAATACTCTTGTTGCACCAAGTAACAGCAAATTAATACTGATTTGACACTTCACAGTACAAATTAAGAGAAAACAATTGCTTGTTTTCATCTCTGAGAAATATTTAAAGGCATGGATCAAAGCGGATGTTTTACTTTTATTTAGTGAATGCTGGAAAAAAGAGTTGTCTCTATCCTCCCAGCTCTATTGTCATCACTATACTTGACTATGTCTTATTTTGAAATGGTGTGTATGTATCACAGCTTGTGTACACATGTAAAAGTCTGTAGCTTGCTAAAAACTCTTGTTTCAGCACTTGAGCTGACATTGCTGGGCTAGTTTATTTTTTTTGGGGTAGTGCCCTGTTGCTCCACATTATATGACAAAGAACAATAAAAATGCTGAGAAGGACCATTTTATGATCATGTTATATCTGCATAGAAATCAGTCTCAAAAATCAAATCACGTAGACAAATTATTCACCAACGCTATATGCCTTTCCTCGCTGCACGGATGTCCCAATGTCCCTACCATGCTTGCAGAGATTTTCCAGAGCTTTAGTTTCTTTCTTTTCTGTTTGACTGTCTCTAACTTTACATCTACTGAGAGCTATTTTCTTCTCATCTGCCTGTTTGGAGCAGAACCGACAATGCAAATGTTATCCTCTCCTAAACTCTTTCTCTGCAGACAGACCCATAAGATGGCTTATGACAAAGAGCAGCTCATCATTCACGCTCATTATGCCAGCATGTAAATCTGTTGGGGATGACCAGGGAAGTTAGGAGCTGGCTGAAACATTCAGCAACTTCCAGAGGTTTACATGAGTTCTTCTGTCTCTGTGCCCTCAGTGATTTTGGATGCAATGCTATAGAAATAAGCTAATGTTTGGGATGAGGAATAGGAGGGAAGGGTGCTTTCCATATAAATCTAGTTCAAACTTCATGCATTAAGTGCTTAGGAAGTCTGATGGAACATAAATACCTGCAGAGAATTACTACCTTCCTTTTTACCTTTATCTACTCTGAAACGGTTTATCTGGTTGGTTTGGTGCAGGGGTCAAAAATCAGCTCTCCTGAGGACAACAATAATAGGTAAAAACTTCTATATTGTGGATGCAAATTTAACTTAGTGGAAAATAGAAGGTAAACACAAGACATGGGTAAGGTAACTGTTTAGGCTAGCCAAAGATGCTCAAGAAATAAGCCACTTTTAAAGCAGGAGAAGATCTGCTTTATTTGTCATAGGCACTATAAAGAAATGTAAGTCTATCCTAAAAGACTCTGAGTTACAAATTACAATTTATTATAATTTTTCTTCAGGAAAGGTGATGTTTATATAGATAAAAAAATATTTGACACAAAAAAATGTGAAAAAAAATGCGTTTGGTCAAATGTTTAATTTTTTGAAGGATGTCAAAAAAAAATTGAACCTATTTCTTCAACAATACATTAGCTTTCACTCATAGTCTTCTCCTCTTTCCTTTCATTTTCTCCCATTGAAAACATGGAGAATGAAAGCAGAAAGATGCTAAACAGAATGAATAGTATTTTTTCTAATGTAAAGTTTAAAAGAATTCAAAAGTTGAGGAATATATTTTCCAACCATTAAAAAAAAAACCCTGATGACTTTTCCAGTGAAAAAAAGAGTATAAAACCATCACTCCTAAAATAACAGGGAGAGACAGAAACATTAAAATGGAAAATTCTAAATAAAGCAAAAAAAATTTACTTTTTCCCATCAGAAACAAACCCCGATTTTAGAATTAAGTGAAAATTGCTTAACTGGTTTTCAAAGCATAACATTTTAATCAGAGATACTAAGAAATTGAGTCATTTGGCTCAGTTTATCACAGACAGTCATAACTGTGAAGCAGAACAGCCTGAGAAACAACCAGGGAATCACAGAGGGCAGATCATCTGCAGATGATCTGCAGGTCACTACTGAGGTCATTTAGCACAGAACAATCACTATTTTTTGTTGATATTATGAGATCAACTATCATAACATGCTTTCTACTTGGGCATGAGCAAGTACTTGCATGTTTTTATGTGCCAGAATGAACAGTTCAGACCTTGTATGGTCAGAAATTTGATATACGTATACAAAAAAGTTACAACAATGCACAAATATTCTGTGCATTGTAAATAAACAAAAATGAAGTACACAAATCAGAGTTAGGATCACATGTAATCTTATGTCTTAAGAGTAAGAAAGGGTGGACTCTATTAACTGTATATAGATGCCTACATACAGTCTATAGAATTGATGTTGATATCTGAGTTAATCAAAGTGGTCATCCTTAACAGTCACTGGAGAGAAAAACACATTTGTACTGTGTGATGTATCTCTATCGCAATAGAAACATCTAAGCCAGTTCAGATGAAATGCATCCTGTGCACCTATTTCTTTCATCAATGATAACTAGTATGACTAGATCAGATGTAGATGTCTACCATGTAGACATGCACAAGTGCAAAATTAGGTGAGAAGACTCCTTCCCCAAAAGGCTCACTACATCTCTAGCCAAGTCTGTGAAATTTGCTTAAGAGCTTCTAACAGGAGGGAGCTGAGTATGGCAAACTGTCAGAAAAGCCAGGTCTGTCTGCAGCTCTTTTTATAAAAATAGCAGTAATGTTTATCTTTCCCTCAGAGGAAGAAAAAAATCCAATAGTGTAATAGCTACTGGTCTGGTAATTCATGTATTGCTTGGGATAAAATCTAAGGATTCCATAGATCAGTGTTAATCTGGGCTGTGCCTAAATGCCAGGGTTAACTGTGACTATGAGTAGCTGGAGAGGTCATTCTTTTAAAATTGGTTTCTGGGCTAATTCCAGCAATCACATTAGAATGATTGCTGCCTCTTCAGTCTCTATTAGGATGTGCTTTTCTACTGTTAATGTAGTAAAGTAGCTTAATCCCCTCTTTCATTTTTACCAACCCAAAACCACTAGTAATATTGCTCCTCTGATTCTGTGATATGAGTATGGCTGAGGCTAATCATAAGCATTGAGCTTTGCTTAACTCTACTACCACTGAAACTACAGTAAAATGTCCGTTTCTGGCCATACTCTGATTTGTAGAAAGTTAACCTCTTCTGTTTATTTCTAGGTATAGCAATTATCATTTATGTATCGATACAGAACACTGGTTAAAGCTGAGCTTCATCTACAGCCTTATCCCCCACCACTGGTCTTCTTTTCTGCACCTCTCATATGTACACATAACATGTTCAGGTTTCTTCAACACATTTCTTGGTATTCTCAGATGTGACGAAGCTGTAGCCACAGAAAAGTCTACAGTAGTGTTCTGTATGACTGGCAGGAAACAGACAGACATAGAATCATAAAAACATCTAGGTTGGAAAAGACGTTCAAGATCATCAAGTCCAAACGATAACCCTACTCTACATGCCTCCTGCTAACCTATGTCCCTAAGCTCCGTATCTACATGACTTTTAAACACAGCCAGGGATGGTGATTCAACGACTTGACATACTGTATGTTAGCAGCAAAAGCTGGTGGGAAACATGCATGCTGCTACCCAAGGTCTATGTTACTAGATCATTCTTGTGTGGTGGAGGGACTCCTGATTGATAGGGAAGAATGTACCAACTTTGGAGCTACAGTCAACTGACTATTAACAAAGTGGCCAGCTATTCAGTATTTCTAAGCCCTCATCTGAAGCAAAAGAAAGGTCAAACAGCAAGATGTCTAGTGTGTTTTCTAAGCAAACAAATAATCGCTCAAACAGAAAATCCAATCATCCCTTAGAAATTTAATTAAAAAAGATAATTCAAAAATAGTTTAAAATTACTGTGTCAGGTGATAGAGACAAGCCCACTGTGCTCAATAAATCAAGCATAGCTGAAACACACAGTGGGTTTGGCTCCCTTGCCTCACATGAAGCAATTTTCAATTAAACGTGAGTTTTCTTCTTTAAACAATTTCCGTGGTTTGATTTTCTTTTTTGTGGTTATTTGTTCCCTTGGAAGGTGTGCTAGTCATGTTGCTTTTGAACTAAAATTCAGCATACCATATACTTTTTATTGGCATCAATGCAATTGCTTCTTTTTGGCTTCCAGAAGTCCCAGACCTCCAGACTAGAACTGGTGCAGAGCGTTGCTGGCACTTTTTCACAAGTACAAAGAAATGCAGACACATCACCCCCACATTGAAGCAACTGTAATAGTTTCTTTTTGATTTCAAGATCCAGTTCAAAATAACTTCCCTGATTTTACAGACTTTTCAGACACGTGCTCCAACCTATTGTACCTCATACGTCTTGGGCTAGATCCGCTCCTGGCTACACAAAGAGGTTGGAAAATTGCCCAAAATACACAACTGACCACTGTCTCAGCTGGAGGGGCTGTGACCAGAGTAAGCTGTTCTCTAGTGATCTCTGCTGTGCAGTTCCCATTTGAGAGAGGTTACTATCCAGCACACATTTAAGTAGCCAAAGGACTTCTAAATACGCAGAAGATGGCACGGTAAGAAGCCGAAAAGCCTGTTTCATGACGCAGAGCTATGATAGGTGCTGCATGAAGCAATTTTCATGAGAAGGGATCCCTTTCAGAGCAATTCTCAAAATGGTAATGAGAACACTGTCAAGATTTTCAGTTTTTTCTTCTAAATCCCCTGTTGCTAATAAAGTTGTGTTCTTCTCTGGACCTCCAGGTAATTCATCAACAGCCGAGTGATGCCTGTTTTGCTTCCTTGACTCCTACCTCCAGCTTTCTGTTTCTGTAACTCAGCACTGCTGACTCTTAAGATTTTATCACAAGTCTTATAATATTTTGTATTTTTTATCTAAACCTCCACTGAAGTCAGCTAATTACAGGAAAATCTCATCTCATTTTTTTATGACATTGACACATAATCTTTACAGTTTCAGAGAAAGGTCTGGGCCATGAAAATTTAAAAGTCATAAGCTACATGAAAACCTCAAGACATATTTTTAATTTCATGGCTTGTATGGCTGTCTCCCTAATTTGGGATTCTAGTTCATAATTTTTAAATGCTTACACTGTCTCATCAACATGTTACCTATTTTCATGAGATGATTCTGTGTTACATCAGTTTACTTTGTACTGAGCCCTTAAAATGTGGATTAATTTCAGGTTTGCAGCAGTGTAGACAATTAATTAAAAATCATAAACCATATATTCATACGCTCATTCATCTACAGCCTGAGCAAAATGTAATTTCTTCAACAGTGAGATACACAGTCTACGTGTATATGGATGTAAAGGAGACTCTATTAAGAAGGAAACATACATCCAACCTTGGGATGACTGTTGTAGTCAGCAATGGAAAACTGTAGATAAACTGCGGCGATCGTTCCATCTATGTAGCAGAAAACTTTACAGCATAATATGTATTCTGCATGTGCTGTGTGTGTCAGAGCAGAATCTTTTAAGTGTATTATAACAGAGGACAGTGAAAAAGTTAGCAAAGATCTGAGAGGACACGTGAGCATTCTCTAAAAATACATTAGGGAGGTAAATACAGGGAGGTTGAAAAGCTATTAAAAATAAAGGACAAGGCTGGCACAAGAACAAATGGTATAAACTCACCATGAATAAACTGAAGCTGGAAATTATAAGGAGGTTTGTAACCATCAGAGCAGTGAGGGAGTTTTGTCTGGTTTTACTGAGACCATGCTATGTAGCCTTGAAAAGCCACATGCCCTACTTATCGTGAATCCAGCCTTTCAGGGGTCAAGAAGAACCAGAAAAATCTTCCAAAATCTCTAGTCCAAAACGTAAAAATGTCACAATTCTGAGGGTTAATATTTATTGTAGCATCTTTTCAGCTAGAAACTCTAGTATGAAGTTCCTGTTTCTAGCTCTGCAGGGCTGAACATTTTTTAAAAAACAGTTATTGAATTTGTGTTTTGCATAAGGTGCCTTTTAATTTTACCCCTCCATATAGCTGAATATCACCTTCTTTTTACTCTGCCATCACCTGAAGGGGAAATTTCAATTTCAAGGGAAAGAAGGAAATGTTTTTCGCTTTCCTTAAAATGGTTACTGCTGTACTCTTAGATAAGTGAATTCAAAAGTAACAAAGTTAAATTTGCATTTTAAGACGCAAAATTTGCCCATATTCTCAGCTTGAAGTTTCTAGATATATTGTGCTAAACTATGGTTAAAAAAAATAATTGGAATCTTCTCAATGCAAACAAATTATAGTAGTGATATTTGAGGCATGGTCTGATCGCATTTTTAGTAGGAAAATAATATGGAGTTGTGATTACAGCAACAAAATAATAACTTTGAGGTGAAGCTTACCAGCTTTTAATTATTTTCTATGAAACAAAACAAAACCTGCTTTGGTTTGCTAAACTTGTCAGTTTAACATCTGTAAGATCTCAAAATTTACAGAATTTTGCAGGATATCACTTTATATAATATTATCACTTAAAATAATATTTGTATAGCATTTGTGTCACATAGCTGTATAGAATTAGGTTGCACTTAAACAATTCTCAGAATAAACAATCTCAAATGTTATTTTTTGTTGTGCAGCTTTCTTGATTTGCTTGTACATTGTTTCATCTTGTACCTGTTAACTCCTCTGCCCGTTGAGAGGCCACCATTTACACTGGCTGAATTTGTAGCTCTGTATAAGAAAGCTGTTTTGGTTCCACCTTAAAGCTAACTTGCTTTTGTCTTTATTGCCTTAATTTTTTGCAGTCACATAGCAGTGGTGGCTACTGCACCTGACTGTGCCTAATTACCTCTGGAAAGCAATTCAAGTAACTTCAGCATTACTCTGAAACTGGTTTCCTTACTGACTCCTTTGTTCAGGTCATATTCATTTGCTAGTTCTGAAAATTCATGTTCAGACTCAGCTACACATCCAACCCACTTTGTTTTTATTTATTAACCACTTAGCAACATTTTCTGCATACAGGATACACAATGACTACGTATCATTCAAACGCATTATGTTGTGTAAGTATTTGTAGCTGTGCCACCACCTCTCTTTTGTCCTGAAGTTACTAATCTCACAGCGCTTGCGATGAAAAGGAGAAACAGGATTTGTAATCTTCTTAGAGAAGTCGCTTCTGTTTTTCTAGAAAACACCTTTGAAATTCTTACATTATAAATCCTGTCATTACTATTAACTCTTAGCAAAGGTAAGAGGAATATTGAAACCTTACTTTCCAGAATCATTTGATTACATGAGACTTTTAGACTTCAGCTGTAGCCTTCATTATAAGGGAGAGCTTAAATACATGACCAAAACGTGCCTTGAAGGCTGAGCCTTCCCCCACAAAATAGAAGGTAAATTAAAAAAAAAAGTGGCTAAAACATGTTTCGTCTCTAAATATCTTTGATATTAGGGCCAAGTTCATAATTATTAGCAGGTATGAAAGAAGAGGTTTGAACATTTATGGCACCAAGACATCCTAGTCCAGAAGTAAATATTTTGTTTACACCTAACTTCAAACATCTATAATATAGACATTTGCATTGCTCTATACTGCCTTTATTGTCAGGGTAGAGAAACAAACACCTGCAGGGAGCCTGTTCATCTAGCTTCTTTCACGTATACATCAGGGTGAGATGAATAACATCCTGTGTATTACTTATTCTACTGTATTAAGCATAAGGAACTTTCCAGTGGCTAAATTGCACCTGACATTGGGTAAAATCATCTTCCCTCTTTTTATGGGGCTGTTATCCTCAGTAAAACAATGGCACTCAGGCTGTAGTAGTTCAGAATTTGAATATTTTTATTTTCAGATTTTTTTTTTCGCATTGGCTACTTCGTGTCTAGTAGAGATTGCGCCCACATACATATTTTTACACAGTATTTGAATTACAGAACAATGTGAGAGTATGCAATCGGGGCATTAAAAACATACACAATTTTGCAGAAAAAAAAATTGCAGACACAATTTGAAATATTTAATTTTGAACTAACCATTTATACATTTTCTCTGTTTAGTCTCAAGTCCTCTATGCTGTTAACAAGACAGCAGGGACCTGTGCACAGACCCAGCAATCCACCCAACAGCTACAGATTTTCAGCACAAAGAGGAGATCCTCAAACTCATCTAGGTTTAGAAAAAAAAATGGAGACATTTCTTAAGGGACAGGAAATAAGTGGAGGGAAGAGCAAGTGGAGGGAAGGGCAAGTGATTTAGCTCTTTAAGGATCAACATATGAGTTTAGGCTCCTCCACTGCACTTCCACAGCTCCTCTGCAGAGGAGGATGGCATGCTGATCTCGCTGCTTTTTGTCCCCAGTAGCCTAACAATTGGATACTGCCTCACACCAGGTGTCTTTAGGGCTTGTTGGCTGGAGGATGAGGTTGGAGCCAGGCAGGGGGTCCTCCCAGACAGGCTCTTTGTGCCTGATGAGGAGCAGGGCTTGGCAGTAGCTATAGCTAGACTACCAAATGGGGTAGTTTGGTACTCCTGGGCTTAGGTTCTGATTCTCCACTGAAATAAAGCCTGGGCACTGCTCTGGGATAACTTGCCCTGGAATTCATATAACTACATTAAATGACGCTAGGCTTGGCTATCTTCACTGTATCCTTTAACATCACCTACCTCCCATCACCCCACTCCACAGAGTATGTCTTGTCTAAGGCAAAACTAAGACACACAGTCTTCATATAGAAACTATATAGTAGCTATATAGTATAGCCTGTATAGAAACATTCATTTGGTGGACTACAACACAGCCCTCCCAATTTACTATGTAGCTGGAAAAAAGCATACGGAAATGAACAGTGGTATGTTAGAGCCATAGGGGCAGTTTGGAAGAGAGCGAGAGCCATGTGCTTTGTAATATGGACTCTGGCTGCTCGACCTCATTTTTCAGGGTCAGCGGTGGCAAATCTTCAGTTCTGTAGCACTACGTTGTTGTAGTCGCATTGTCATACTGGTCTGACTTTAATTTACTGTTTTTTTGTAGATAATATAAATCTCAGAACTGGTTTTGGGCTCTTTGCATTGCGTTTCATTCTGACTGTGAACATATCCTTAGTCACGGTCAGCCTCACGCTCTATAAATGTTTCATTGGTTCATACAGGGCTTCCACTGCCACTCCATATAAATAAAGCTAACAAAATCCATCCCAAATTAAATAAGTGTGCACAAAGCTCCTGTGCCCCAACCTTGGCCACATAGTTGTGTTAATACTTGGCCAAACTGAAAACTGTTTACATTTGCATTGCAGCATGTTACGGTGATTTTTCTAAAACCTTTTACAAACTGTCTTTTCCTTGTCCCTGTATGCATTACGCTAATGCTCGGTCTAGGCTTGGGGTCTAGGTGTTACTTCAATATAAAACAGTAACAGTATAACGGGGATGAATGGAACATCGTTGCCAATTACAGCTAAGGGATCTGAGTTTGATGAGATACCAAGATTTTAAATTGCATCAACTTGGATAAAGTACACAGCATCATTTTTGAAACCGTAGTTTTATGGTATACTATACATGCTTTTAAATGACAGTTGTTTTTATTTATAAGGAGTTTTAATGAAGTTAGTGATACCACTTCTATTGGTAAGCACTTCTAAACTGGAGATTAGAACTTGGAGACATTGTGTCATTGGCATTTTCTTAATTGAAAAGTGGCTTTTGACCACAATAACAAGTTTTAGACAGCCTATTCTGGCTGACATTTTCTATTCTTTTTTTTTCTTTCTTTCTTTCTTTCTTTTTAATGGGAAATCTGCAAACTAAAGCTTTTCCCTGGTGACCTTTGGGGGCTTTCAAAAGAAAACAAGTATTTTTTTCTCTTGAAATTCTTTTTTGAAAACACTTTTCAGCTTTAAAGTTCCTTGAAGAAGCAAACAAATGAAAAAGGTATTAAAAACATTAAAAGAAAATGCTCAGAAATCAGAGTTTTCCAGCTAGATTTACAGGCTTAGATTCTACAGTTCGGAACAAACCCAGTTTGTCTATGGTACACATTTACATTTATTATTCGAGACAACTATTAGACATCCATTATCAACGATTATGTGGTATTTTCTGTGTAAATGTTCATATGAAAGCATAGGCCTAGATTTACCTTATCTAAATTTAAGTTATTAGGCATTGAAATAATTGAGAACCCTGGTTGTCTGGCAGACTCTAGGCAATGGAGAGAGAAGTATCTCTAGAGGGAAATTCAGGTGTCAGGTGGGTGCAGTAAGTACCTCCCCTTCCTTCCCTTTCCAGGGGCTACTGAGGCATCTTGGTGCATCTTGTTTCATAACCGAAGAGTCTCAGCCAAGTCATTAAATTTAGGAGATCTATTGTGTGCTTATGACTCTGTGAAGTCATGAAACAGAGCAGAGGGTAGGAACTTCTGCAGTGGTCAAGCCAAAGTACTTCTCCCCATATCTTCCAGCACTGGCCAGCAAGCACTGGTCCTGTCCACCTTGTGCAGGCAGGAGGTGTTTCCTGAGCCAGAGATGGTGGATTTAAGTTTAGTAGCCCTTAGAGTGTTTGTATATGATATATTCACTCAATCTTGTGTAAATAAATTTGCAATCCCCATATACACCTTCCTGTGGGAAGGACTTCCACAGCTTAACTGTATAGAGTAGGTCAATGGGAAGAAAGGAGTCTCTTGACCTTGTAGAACACTAAGGAAGATGTGAACTGTGATACAAATAGTGGTTGCTCAGGAAGCAGTGCACTGAGGCAAAGACTAACAGTTCAGAATGTGTACATCTCTATAAACACATAATACAGACAGGTTTGATGCACCTTTTTTCCTTCTCTGGTTCTTGGCAGCAAATCGATTCTTAAATCATTATAAAGTACTTGCAATGCATAATCCCATGAAGTATGCAGTCCATTTAATTCATCTGCTTGATTCCATACCTGTAAACTAGCTTGATGTCAGTGCAATCTGCCAAGTTTGGGCCAGGGAGGGACAGAAATGGTTCAAGGTCCTTATTCAGATCTTGTTGTGTCACATTACTCTTGGACACAGGTTGTGGTTACCCTCTGCATTGTTCTCAAATATCCTTTATCGACTGTGCAGCTCAGGAGGATCAGAGTTTGCTCTCGCTGTGCAGGACACATTATGACCCTTATCTAGTGGAACTTCATTCTTTCTTTATAGAGAAATGTATTTTTCTATTGTATCCATGGGAACTACCTTCAGCAAGGGTAGATGTCCAAACAGACAGTTCAGCTCTGTCTGCACTTCCTCTCTGCTCCTCTGAAAGAATTCCTATCTAAATAATTCTTGTCTCTACAGGTGTTGAGACAGGCAGTTCTCATGTGAAAACAAAGCAAAACAAACAAAACAAAAAAAACCAACAAAAAAAAAGACGGAGAAGAAGAAAAGGAAAACAAAATGATGACAAACAAGTTTACCTAGTAACCGTTTAGAAACACTACCTCCTACCTCCATCTACCTATAAAAGGAAGTATGTGTTCCATGCCTTCTCTAATTACAAGGTTTCAATGAAGATACTGTAAGAGTACATTCAGAGCTACTCATCACCACTAAGTCCTAAGATTTAGGATATGCATACGTTCGAATGTTCCAGCCATAGAAACCGCAAAAATCCTTTCTTTCGTATACACAGGCACAATTTTTTGTCTCTGGCAAAGCTGCTGGGATTTTGCCAAGGGCATGTTTGGTGGTGTGTGGAATTTAAGGCTGCAGCACGACATTGCTGTTGAAGGCACACAGATACCATGGTGATGTGAATGCTATAGGTGCCTAGATAGATAGATAGACAGATGGGTGGATGAATGGATGGATGGATGTTTTCTTTACCCACTCACCAGCAGTTTGATTTAACCAGTCCAACTTGATTTTCCAGATTATTTAGGTGAGGAGGCTCAAATCCATCTGTTTGAGAAACCCTGGCAAGCAATCAAGCCCCCTGCAATTCTTCCCCACTGCTGTCTCAAAATTAAAGGTAAACACTGAGCAGTTCTCATTTAAATATGAAGCATCTGATACAGCCTTGATTTTTTTTCTTTTTTTTTAGTTGCTGGAGAATAAAAAAAACAGTTGAAGGAACTGCAGTCAGTAAAAAGGTTTCCTTGGTAAGGAGGCCAAACTAAATAATGACACCCAAAGCAAAAACATGCTTCACTGAAACTAAACTTTAGTCAATTCACTCTCTGAAACAAAGGATTTTTTGTAATTTCAAAAGTGAACATTGTACTTTACTCTGGCAGCCATTTGTATGTTTTTCAATGATCTGATTATGTATAAATCCCAATTTAGCATGCCTTTCAGCACCTAAATCCTATGAGTGATTTGAAAACATTAATGAAGTTTTCTATAGACTACAGCTGCCCTTCTCTTTCTCCTAACTCTTTTTGAAATGCAAGCTTTAGTGACAGTGTTTTGATGTGCCTCATTTGTTGATATGTATTTTCTTTCGTTTTTTTTTTCTAATTACTTTGTAAATATTTATAAAAGATATCAGATCTGTTTCACATTCACACAATGAGTCAATGCTTTTCCCTTCATTCCTGTCCTCTGCTATTGCTGTGCTTTCATGTGTGCTTTCAGACCTTTGATGGGACCTGTACTCCCGAGGAACGCAGTCGTTAACGCAGTCTAAATTTTAGCATAAGATGAGTTCAAAGGTTGCTCACTCAGGGGATAAAGTCTCAGAGACTGAATGATCAAGCAGTTTGCGAGATTGGCTAGATTTCACTCCTGGCTTTGCTCTGTGTCTTTGTCTCCGTGTCTTTACAATTTGTAAAACATCTCTAGTCTCTGTTTGCAAGATTGTACATCTCCTTTACACTGGCCTGAAGGGGTACTGTAAATCTATCCCTCTTAGAATGACTTAAAATGTTGCAGGTGAAACTGCCTCTCTTTTGCCTTCTCCCAGGCTCTCTGGGGGGACTCATTGGCGGAGGAACCAAACGGGAACGTCTCATGGATACACCATATGGCTTAGTATAGCTGCAATTTTTCTGTGTCAAGCACTTCCTATGGTTAGCAGAGTTTTTTGTGCTAAGGGGGAAGTGAGAACCATACCAACACTCCTGATATTCCAAAGGGCTCTCTAAAAGTACTTATATATATGTGAATAACAGTTTAAAAAGCATTAAACATAAGGGCAACAAGAAGAATATATTCAGTTCTTACCAATTTTCCTGTAGAACATCTGTCTTCTAGAAATTGTTATGAAATTTGATTTTCTTCTTTAGAAAAGAAATTTATCCTTACTGCTGATTCCAATGTCATTAGCAACAGAAAAACAAAGTTTGAAAGTAATTCCTAAAATCATGTAGGTAGAAAAAAAAGCTGTGAAAACTAAATCTTTTCCAAGCAAAGATTGCCCTTGACTAAATCATTATTTTCAGCTGAAAGTCTGAATTGTTGAAAATTCCTACTCAGCTCTATCCCTACTTAGCATGTAGTTTTCCTGTAGGAGGAAAACCAAAACCTGAGTTACTGGGAATGATTTTCCTAAAAGTTATGTTTTCTTTTACTCAACTGAGAAATCATTTGTAATACCCTGAGTCCTCTTATTTTTTTAAAATAATCCCCTACCTTATACACATGAAGTAGTGTAACCACATTCCTACACGGTCATATTTATTAAAAGTTCAATGTCTCATGTATTTTAAGCAGAAGATGTTTTGGTTTAAGAAATAGTGGAAAATGTTAAAATAAATATTGTTCCAACCATTGCCCAACCAGTGCACTTAATTAATTTTACAACTAGGTGGTGAAAATTAACTTCCTTTTAATTTTAGGGCTATATGGCCCTGCTGAACAAGGGTGTGCTGTGATCAATACTGTGAGTCCTACTACATAGGGTGAATCCAGCTCATGGTGAAGCTGATGGAGATTTTGGGCCTCACTCTGACTTAGCACCTCATACAAAATTCCCCTTCATTTCTGTCTGCTGAACCCAGATATCTGAAAAAGAAAGATACTCACGTTTTTCAGTGCCGGAGGTAAGATGCTATACTCTCTTTACTGTGAGGAATAAGTCCTTAAGTCACTTTCACTGATGATCTCTTTCTGGTGCCTTGGCAACATAAGCAAATTACTAATGGTTGTTTTAGCCTCTCTTCCAGACATGAGTCTTCATTCCATAATCTCAGATAAAATAGTGTAAACTTGGGGAAATTCCAGATTAAAGGTGTTAATGGCTTGCTAGACTCAAAAGCATTAACTTGGTGGAGTTATTTCAGAACAACACCAGCATAATTGAGATTCAAATTAGACCTCTGTAGTATTAATAAATGATTAGCTAATACTCAAAATATCAAAATTATATGTGGTTCTACACAAACTTAAAAATAAATAAATAGTACTCTCAGTGCCTTACTTCTGCCTGATTTTTCCTCAGGGTTTGTCTTTTGATGGTGATGAATATTTGTATTATTCTTCCTCTGTGGGTTACTTAGTTTTGAAAACACTTTCCAGAGGCCCATTCAAATGTATGTGTGATTTTGAAGGATATTGAATTCATTCCATTGTATTTATCCTAGCACTAGAAAGGGGAATGCATGCCATCCATCACCCAAGGAGTGAAAAGCAGGCAGGGCTTGGTGCTCTATGCTGTTCATGTTTATTGCAAGCGACTGGAAAGTGCTGTGCTTCTTTAAGGACATTCTTGCATCACTCCTGCATTGCCTGCATGCCCATCAGTGACTCAAGGGCAGAGTACTCTGACTGAATAGATTTGATTAAACCTTTCTGGGAGTAGATCTATCACAATCCTGCTTCTTCATGTTGCATGATAACATCCGGCCTCAGGCAGACTTTTGATTAAAATTTCCCCCAAAGATTTGTGGAGAAATTCTGTTTATTCCCACAACTCTGAGAGCATTGAAGTTGTGTGCCCACATTTTGAAGTGCAAATTACATAAATTGCAATTTGGCAAAGATGTTTCTGGAGCTGGGAAACTAACTGAGGAGGTCTATAGATGTTTTCCATTGGACTATGATCAGGAAAAAAAAAACAAGTGCCCATTTAAAAAAGATTTCTTTAATTTTTTGAGTTAGCCCACACAATTTCTAAAACTGAGAATGATGAGCAAAGAGAAGGACAGAGCTTGAAGTGCGGGATGAGAACTGGAAAAACTTTAGTGAATCCTTTTTCAAAGGAGAACCACACACTGAGGTCACAATCAGACTCGTGATATGATTTATTTTCTCTTCAGCACTTGTTGCATTCTTGCCTCTTCGCTTTTAGCTCTGTTTTAGAGGCAGAAACTGAGTAAATGTTTTTTTTCTTGACTTCAGAAAGTTTGGTGCTTAGTTTTAGAAGAATTTGGAAAAGTATTTGCCCAGACGTTTTTGAACTACACACCAACAGAACGTGATGCTTTAGGTGATTATTCATTACACTTCTCACTGTTACAAATCACATTGACTTACTCATAATGCCAAATAAGCTTGTGTGTACAAGTTCAAACTCCTTTTCACTTTTTCCAACTTGACCATAGGTAAGGGATGAGGAGAATTTGTCTATGTAAAATAATAAAAAAAATATTATTTGAATTGTTATTTTGTAAGTAGTTAAGCACGACAGGCCAGACTGATATATTTCATTGACGGCTTGACAGCTAACACTGCAGGGGATGACTCAGGATTTCTTGTTCACTCTTAGCTCAGACTGAACCATGATGATTTTTATCAAATGGAGGAGTTAGTAGAAAATGTTGACTGGATCTCTTTGGTCTGTCTTAATTCCTATTTCTCTGAATCTGATATGCCATGAAAAATGCTTGAAACTATATGGAAATCTGACTGTGGTATGATTTTCTGTGGTGCTAATCCTCCTAACCTCGCATGGGCAGCACAGTAAAAGGCCACTGAAGATCAGGATCCTGATGTGAAGCATCAGTAGTGGGATACTGAAACCCTCTGCTTCTGTGAGCTGAATGGTCTGTGGCAGTATAGTAAAATGAGCAATAGTATCCCCATTAATACAGATTTGCTGCTGGTTACAATGGTCACAAAGTGCTGAGTGATTTTCAGACTTCCTGCTTCTGCTGTCAAACCATCTGGAAATGTCTGTAAGTTGAAAAGCTTTTGGTGTACGTACGGTAGCAACAGGCAGCAGTTCAGGATAGAAAGAGAAAGGACAGAGATTTCTGTCAATGGCATTAGTGAATACAGGGGATTGCACAACTTTTAATTTTTCCTGCTGTTTACAAAATCTTGGCATTCAGAATATCTCCCTGTGCTGTGTTTCAGGGGTTGAGCAGAGCTGACTCTGCTCTTATTGTAGGTGTCTTGATTCACCAGGCTCCACGGAGCAGGGATTAATTTTTATCAGTTGCACAAGTAAAAGAGATAAAGACAAAGAGATAAAGGTAGAACATTTCTTCCCCCACGTTCTTGGGTAATTTGTCTATCCCCATAGGACTCGTTTACAATAAAAGAGATCAATAACAATATACCAGTATAAGCAGGAATTCTTTCAAGAGTCTTTATCCATGCCATTATAAAACAGTCTCTTCCAGGTGACGTATATACTTCGCCTTTGATCTCAAAACACCATGTTTAACCGTAACAGTCGTGTTCACTATCTGTAGTATCTTGAATGTGTGATTCTTATCTATGTGTAGTGATCAAGCAGATGAGTACAGAGCAGTCCTGTGACTATTACCTTTAAAATATTTTCCATTCTCAGAAAAACTATGGGAAAAGGTGTCAAAGAGTATTTTCCAGTTAAACAATTGACGAAAAAAAATCTGAAAGAAATGGACTATTTCTGAACAAAACACTGAACCCCTTCAATGCAACAAGTCTGTAAGTAAACAGTAAAAATCAAACATTTATGAAGCTGCTTTTTTTGAAGATTTTGACAAAAATTCTTACTAATTCAGAAATAACACTCAAAGTATAAAAAATCATGAATTAGACTAAAAAAAAAAAAAAATTCGGTAGTTTGACTACTAAGATTAAATTTTCTATGAAAACTTTTTTCTTTCGCCAACCTCCTCATCTCTTGAATTAAATCCAATAGTTGCCTTTTCCTGTGTAAGTCCAGTAATTTTCAGTTATAATCAAATAAATATTGGATTAAGTATCAGGAGACATATTCTTTGTTTATATTCTCACTCACACCAGTTTCTTAGGATCATGGGCTCATAGGATTACAGACCCCTTTATCTCAACCTCCTGCTCAAAGGAGAGGCAGCTCTATGATCAGACCAGGTTGCTCTGGGCTGTGGTCACTTGGGTATTGAAGCCTTACAAGGACAGATGCTGCACAAATTCTCTGGACAGTCTGCACACCATCTGACTGTCCTCACAGAGGAAAAAGTCTTTCATTCAATAGCTTGCGGGAAAATGTCTATATATATGATGTTGTTGTCAATGTTGATGTCAGTGTTGTGGTTGTTGTTTTTAATTTCTCAATAAATATTTCATGAACCATCTGCCAGTGACTGCAGAATGAGTAACACTGGTGTAGAGCAGAAGGGTAGGATGTCTCAAAATGGTCTCTATATCACCTTTTTTATGCAAAACATGGATTTTTCCAAAGAATTTGAAAAATAATCTGAAGCTTACAGTTAATATAGAGATGTGCACAGCCAAAACACTTATTAAAACAGACAAAAAAACAGTCGAGGGAGCGGGGGGAGTTATGTAGCTTCCCACGCTAGAGTGGTTAAGATGTCCAGCTGGAGGCAGCATGTAAAAGCATGTTGCCCAAATACTCAATCATTTTCCAAATTAGACTAATTATCTGTAGCTAGTAACTGAGAAGTGGATGGGAAGGCTTGATAGGTACTTTGCTAAAGAACCCGAAGCATAAATCCTTGTTGGTGTAAATCTATCTTTGACTAATATAGGCAAAGACTGAGTACATAATGGATTGCTATTTTTGGAACTTCCCAGAAATATAACTAGTGTACAGGGTAATAATAAGACTGGAAAAGTCAGCCAGGGCCGTAGAGTAAACCTGAGCATCGATGGTTCACAAAGTTTAATTGCTACTGGGCTCTACTTGGGCTGCTCCAGTTCTTTTTGCCCAGAGTAAATCTATTGTAGTGGCAGGAATCCTGAAGCACTGCGGATGAGAGGCAATTAGCATCACTTGCCTTGGGAATAGGTCCCAGACCTTCTCGATTTGTTGGTGGAGACCACATAGCTAAGTTCCCGTGGGGCTCCATGAGAAAGCTGCTCAAGGGAATGCCGTCTGGCCTGTTCTGTGCTCTTCTACCAGGGATCTTGTAGGCCTGAATTCCTCTCCAACCACCTTTAGCTGAAGCATGCAAGCCAGAAGCTTCATTGCTCCAGGCCGTTGGGAAGTCAATGGAGAAAGACACATCTGGAAGGTGATTCAGCACCCTGAGGAGTGTCTGGTTCTTTCTATTGACTGTTGGTAGCATTTAGGTCACCTAAACATCTAGTGCAGCTGTCTCAGATACCTTTAAAATTACTCAGGGTTAGTTTGGACTACAATGAGTCAAAGAACATTGTGAAGAAAATCTCATGATAGCTCCAGCTAAGATTAGGCAAGACTGTTTGAAGTGTTCTGGACATCTGAGCACTAAGCATTCACATGGCTATGGAAAAATATATGCAATCTATCAGACCTATCACAGTGACTGTGCATAGTGTGCATTCGGACATATTGTGTAGTGCGTGCAGAATCCAACATTTCTGGTCTGCATTAAATGAATGACTGAATGAAACTGCAGAATTATACAGCGCTTGCTATCTTTGTACATGAGGGTAACATACGATGCATTCACTGTCTCTGCTGCACCCTGGTTCAATAGCTTAACTAATTATGTGGGGTACGTCCTTCCAGTGATTATTTCATATGACGGCACCATCAAGTTGGATTTCAAGCTCCCAAACGTGGCAGCTAAACAGAAATGCTAGACCGTTTATCCTATTGAAGTTTGACCAGTCAAGGAAGCCTGTCTTTTCCAGACTGATGATCACAAGTTTATTTCACATTATTTATTTATTTATTTTCATATTGTGGTTATCTCTTTGTCTGCACGTAATGAAGAATTTATGGACTGAAACACAAAACCAGTGAATTAAAGTGCATTGTGTTATCCAGACCAATTCTTTCTGCATGGCATGATGACCACTAAGCTATCTAGTTATGCTGCACAGCCTCCACCAGAGAATGTTTCACCACCTTCATATGAGTCTGCCAAAAAACATCATTCATTCATTTCATCCACATCTTTCTCAGCTCAGTTAAAGCCTAGGAAAGCAGGTGCATCTTTCAGTTGATCCTGAAAGTTACGTATCTTAGCTGTAAAAATCAAGAAACATAGAAGTCGCTTGTGAAGTCTGAGATGTTAGTCCGTTCTTTTGAATTACTGGGGACACTACTGCCATAAACATGGTTAACAATTAGTATCCATTGTCATGTACAAGAAGCCATAAACTGAAGTGGAAGAATAAAGGTCTGTTACGCACGTTGTAAAAACTGGCCTGATGAAGGAAACCTGCTGTGACCACTTGAACCCCTAGGCCAAATGTGCCTGGAAATTGCAGATATTTCATTGTCATTGGTTTCTCATTTTTCAGGGAGGAATTCCTATTGCTTTTGGCTATTCCTCATGCTGAGATCAGGGTAGATAAAGAAATTCTGTTCCTGGGGAGCTATCTTTCTAGTTTCCTTCATGTATTCACTACTCGTCCTCAGTGATTTACAACATTTTTGCCACTATGACTCAAGGTTTGCTGCAGGTGGGTTTAAAAATTCTCTCTTCAGAGAATTTTTTCAGATAATCCCTTACAGGGTATGTCTATACAGTCTTTCGCAGGCACTGAGTGAGTTCTGCCCAGTCTCTAAGAAAGCCGAAAGCCAAACGCCATGTGCATCCTATTAACATAATGTGAAGCCCAGGCTAACTGGCCTTATTACTAGGGCTCTCAAACACTGCCTTCAGATGGCTTCCAGATGTCTGAAAATTGGACATCTAAGTGTGAGCTAGGCAACCGAGGCTTCTTTTATAGTTAGTGCAGGACAAAATAAACACCACCAGAGGCAAATTGTATGACCAATCTTAGATGCCTATCTTACGATGAGATGAATCACCTTCTGGAGGTGTCTCTCTCCACGTCTACTGTATACAGAAAGGTCAATGTGTCTCATTTAGACTTAAAATCTCATTTAAAAAAAAATAAAAAGGCTGAGATCTTTAGATAAACATTTGTCTCAGGAGCCTGGACTTCATTGAAACATCAAATAATGCGGGACTTGTTGTGTGAGATAACAATGTTGTGATCCTTACATTAGGTCTCAACCCTGGTTTTAAAGTCTTTCAAGAAAATTCTTTAAATTTGTTTACAGCAAGGTGTCTATCTACATGCAGTAACCATGAAAACCAGACTCATCTTCTGTCCACTTTGCAGGTGTGCGGTAGTAGCCTGAGGCTTGGACAAAGCATGACCTCCCAGATCTGCCAGGGCAAGCATGCCTCCCCATGCCTGGCACGTTGATTTCTCTCTCTTCTCACTCAGGTTGCTCCACATTAGGAATTCAGGCAGGGCCAGTTTAGTCAGTCCTTGAGCAAATAAAATAGATGGAAAGACCTCAGATCCTGGCTTTTCAAAACTACTCTTAATTACTATGTAGGTTTATCCACAGTGTCCTCTTTGAGCTGGTGCTTTTAGAAGCTTTGACCTCCTCATTAAAGGTTTCATTCTATATTCTTACAGTCTGGAAGAATTTAGACTGCTTACCTCTGATTCCGTGGTAACTATATGAAGATCTTGGGTTTACTTGCTGACTTACGAGCTTGGGATACAAAATTTGTCCTGAAAGTCGGGATAACAAAACAATTAGCAATTAAATAGGTATTGGAGTTGGTGTTTATTAAACAGTTATGACCATGGCATACACCCTCTTAGAAATAACAATCCACAATTCTTCCCTTTCACAATTGGCACATCACGTCAATAAATCTAGGCTTTCATAGTCATCCGTGAGTTGTCATTTCAATCCCACTACGTATATTTTTAAAAACTCTATCAATCAGACTGTGAGCTTCATTTTTCTTGACAGTTATGCTTTCTGAAAGCAATAGATTCATCAACAGCACATTTGTATTTTATACCTGTACACACATGCACATATTCTGTGTATACTCAGCACCACGGAAACATAAACACTAGAGCCACAGGTAACCATTAAGAAGAATTTGTCAAAAGCATGCAACAACACAGAAGCTCCAAACTGGAAAGGTTGGTTTCATAATACCTAAGCTAGGTGTTTTTTCACCATAACCTTCCTCTCTGTCAAAGCAGACGCTTATCTCTGGAGGGTGATTTGGCTTGCTTGAGAATTAATCTGCCCTCTGATGGTGTTTGTCTCTTTTTACTGAAGGCATGTCTAGGTATTCGAAGTGTTACACACTCAGATTTGCTGAATTTACATCTGAGTGTTTTGTATTGATTTAAGACAAAACAGTACTGGGCTTCTCAAAGTACATGGCCTAAAATAAGTTATGTACAGTGTAGGAATCTGCATATGTAGTCATACAATCTTACTGAAGTCATCTGAGACCTAGTCAGTCCAGGCCACTCTCAAAAAGACACCTGCATCTGGTTAGTTGAATTGTTTTCAAAGCTCCACTAAATTGTTTCCTATTAGAAATTTAGATTTAGACACATTAGGAAATGAAAGCCAGGATGACCTAAAACCTTCCCCACTTATCACACCTGGTGGCTTCAGTTCACAAGGCCCTTTCACAAAATCAAGCCCCATGCATAAATCAAAATGAAGACTAAGAAGTCTGAGAAGACCAGAAAGATTTTACAGTTTCAGTTGATAGCACAAAAGTTAAATTACCTGACCACTTATAAAGACTTAAGTTTGGGTCTCACTATTGGTATTAATTCTCTTTGATCCCCCAAAATAGCATCTTAGTGCCCAATTAACAGCTTTTCTGACAGAATTAGTCTTTCATTATTTCCCATTTAGGTTGCTTTAGTTTCTCTGGAATAATTTTAAAATGAGATAGAGGAAAACAATAGCCATATGTATGAGCATTGCACATTGAAAATTGTCCGTAAGTCATTGGAACATGTTGCTATATTGTGTTGATCAGCCAGAACTTGGACAATGAAAAAATTCTGTGGACTTAGACATCCTGGCTCTAACTGTTTGCTAAACAATGCATTATTCCCAGAACAAACTCCTACCAATTTAAATAATTATATTCTGCATGCTGCTCAATGCTTTAAAAAAACTTCCCCTGATGACTCTATTTAAATCTTTAGCTGTCAGGCTGGCTTTAAAAATCTGCCTCTTTGAAACACAAGGTTCAGGTTCCTAAATCACTTAGAAAGTTTTATGACAGTTTTACCTTGTCAAAAATTGGTATGTGACAGGATAGAGTCTGAATTTCTGGGATTTTTTCTTCCTTGTTCTCTTTTTTCCCTCTCTATGTTGTTGCAATTGAGATGGTTAATCCACTTGTTTCCAGTGAGAAAAATCAGATACAATATTACATACTTTTGGTCAAGGTGTAGTACGGTTACCTCAGATGAGCAAGTTCCTCATTAACCTTTCTTCTCCAATTAGTATTTAGATATTGACACAAGTCTACTTAAGGAGTTAGTCATAATATACTGAGTAGTAGCTTGGTGGTGAGAGTCCCTACCAGAGATGTGTGAAATGACAGAACAGGAAAGTACTCCAAATCTAAGTGATATAACAACAAACTTCTGTGAAGGCATTGATTTCTCACTTTTTTAATTTATTAACTAACTGTGGAAATCTTCTGTTTCATTCCTACACAAAACAAGAACACTTTCTTAAATTTCAGGTAAGTTGTCCAGAGGAATGTTGGGGTTTTCTTGCAGTCCTCATGGCTCAGGCACATAGCACAAACTCCCATGATAAACTCACAAAACCTTCGACTCCTCTCTACATGACATGAATGTCAAAAACACATGAAATACAATGTTTTTCATTAACATTTTTTTTTGTCAGCAAATAAAGCAAGGTGGATTATTAATCCAATTAACCCAGTTTCAAAGTTTTAACTTAAGTTCCTCGCTTCCATGAACGAATGCAGGAGAAAACAGACTTGCACACACACATTGTCCCCTTCTTCTCTGACTCAAAGCACACTTAATACAGGTACTCTTATATTATGGCACATCAGCATTATTTAATACCTCTTTGGCTTCTTTGTACTACCTGTTACACTGAACCCTTGACTTCTGGCCAAGACTCCAGTCTTCACCACATGATGGTTGGGGTTCCCCCCCAACAATTCTAATGACAGGCTAGAGTTTTATTTGTATATCCTCAGATCCAGGATATTTCTCTGTCTCTTTACACGTCAGGGTGGATCTGTCGTACTTTAAAGCTAGTTTTACAATGGTAATTATGGATCAAGAGTTCACATAGTGATGTACTTTATGTTAATAAGTAGATAAATGTATAATCGCTCAGTATTATGAGAAGTTCTAACTGAAGAACCAAAAGACTTTGTCATTTTACTCCACCCCTTGTGAGTCAGTAAAATGGATTGAATTATATAGCAGAACCAGCACTTCACTATGATGAAATTCATAAAAAACCACCAGAAAATGTCACTACATGTTGGCAGTTTATAAAAGGAGATTAACTAGTTTATCCATTGGTATTAACATGTCTTTAATAATGGTAACATTCTTTGCAAATTAAATAGCTATTAATTAAAAAGCTTGTCCAGATATGTTTATGTACCCATGTATATATAGGCATCTACCTATATTATTGAGTAGACCTATACAGAAAGAAATAAACTCACTTCTGTGTTTTCATCACATTATGCATAGAATTTAAGGCCAGTTGGCTCTCACTTAATCCAAAAGGTGACAGGAGTGTTAATCTGCTTGAGGGTAGGAAGGTTCTACAGAGGAATCTGGATCAATGACTGGCTGAATCATTTGGCCAAGGCCAATGGTATCAGGTTCAACAAGGCCAAGTGTCTGGTCCTGCACTTGGGTCATCACAACCCTCTGCAACACTACAGGCTTGGGGAAGAGGGTCTGGAAAGCTGCCTAATGGTAAAGGACCTGAGGGTGTTGTTTGACAGCCGGCTGAATATGAGCCAGCAGTGTGTCCAGGTGGCAAAGAAGGCCAACAGCATCCTAGTTTGTCTCAGAAACAGTGTGGCCAGTAGGAGTAGGGAAGTGATTGTCCCCCCGTACTCCATGATAGTGAGGCTGCACTGTGAATACTGTGTTCAATTTTGGGCCTCTCTCCCCAAGGAGGACATCGAGGTACTGGAGTGTGTCCAAAGAAGAGCAATGAAGCTGGTGAAGGGTCTAGAGGACAAGTCTTATGAGGAACAGCTGAGTGAACTGCGGTTTTTAGCCTGGAAAGAAGGAATCTGATGGGAGACCTTGTCACTCTCTACAACAACCAGAAAGGAGATTGGAGTGAGGTGGGGATCAGTCTCTTCTCTTAAGAAACAAGCAATAGAACAAGAGAAAAAGTCCCCACATTGTGCCAGCAGAGGTTAATTTTTCCTAATACCCAGGTTTCCTGGGTATTAGGAAAAATTTATTCACTGAAAGGGTTAATAAGCATTGGAACAGGCTGCCCAGGGAACTGGTTGAGTCACCATCCCTGGAGCTATTTTAAAGACATATAGATGGGGAGTATAGGTTCATGGTGTAGTGGTCGGTTTGTCAGTGTTAGGCTAATGGTTGGATTAGATCTTAAAGATCTTTTCCTACCTAAATGATTCTATGATTTTGGGTCCCAAAGTTCGCTTTCTGCTCATCCACTGAAGTATGAAGCTTCACTAAAGTAATGCCTGGCATTGGTGGCTTTTGCAGTTCAGCTTATCATTTCCCCTTAAACCAAAATACTTCCTCAGCTGCTAGAGGAAAGAAGAGTGTGGGTGGTGAATACCGGCTCTGACATTCTGTGTTTGGGTGATTCCTGTCAATACTATATGATATTACTACAAAAGAAGCTGAGATGGTCTACTGCGTTGAGAAGAATGAGTGTCACTCATGTTGCTCCACAGCTGCAACAATTAGAGTTGAGAGACATTGGAGAAGATGGTATAGGTAGAATTTGGCTAGAAGTTCCTCTCCTGGTTTGTAAATACAAATATTACTTACATAATTATACAAATGTACTTAAAATGCATTCAGGGAGGAACTTTTGAAACTCTTTCAGTGGCCTAAAATAATCAAGCTTGCTGTTATTAGAATTTTAATGTCTTCAGATCCCTTTTTCTTCAAGAAGAATCTAATCTTCAAGATCAGATAACCTAGGATTGGTACAGCATTTTCCTTAGGATTTTATTAACAGCTAACATGTAGTTCTGTCATAAGAACAGACACTTTTGCTCCATTACTACATTGGCCAGGTAGTCACTTTCCACCAAGCACGGATTTCATGGCAATGGATGTGCATAATTTGTGTGTATATACCATTGAGGTGCCGTAGGAGGAAAGCTGAGGTACAAGGGTGCCAGTGTAAGGGTTCCAGAGAGTTTTACATCTACTAAATATTATAGTTATGTGTGAAGGAAGGACTCTGCTTTGTAAAGAGAGTGTAGCTGTAAAAACAAATTGGGATGCAAAACAGCCAGTACATCTTCAAAGGACAAAGACCTGTGTGTGTCTATGTGTGCACTTGTAACAGTCAAAACTCCCATTTTTTAGTGCTAAAGGAATTGTGACAGGCTTTAGAGCCCAAATGTATCTGGATGAAGATGGAGTGACTGTTTGGTGCCAGGGTAAGACACAGTAAAATCTAGAGAAGTCCTTTTACTAATTCCACTTTCATTTTCAGATAAGACCTAGAGAATGGGTAGAAAAAGCCTCAGATCTGTAGGAGGAAACAAAGGGGTAATTTAAAAAGACTGTATACAAAGGAAGTCAAAGGATCCAGAGATGTGGATCCTAGATATCCACTAATTCTACAGCATTTATTTCCTGAGCTGTCCCAGCTCCCCCTATCTCTAAAATCCAAAGTGACAACTGATGTCGAGCAGAACAGTTGTGTATCACCTTTTGTCTCTGTATTTTTGATAAAAGAAGATAAGACCCTATTTAAATTGCACCATGTTGTTAACCTTAGATTGAATCTGACAGGATTACAGATAATGAGTTAAGAACTTCTCATGTTGTGTTTTTAAGAGAGACAAACCAAAGCCCATGAAACCATCATCTTAAACCAAGGTTTTGTCTCTGCATCTCCTTATACATTGGGCAGTGGCTTGATACACTAGTATGAACTGCTAAACCTAGTAAAAAAAAGACAACAGCAAGCACAGAAGCCTTTTCCTAACTTTATTGGAGCTCTTGATTTACTCAAGCTGTCAGATTCTAAACTCCGGAGAACTAAAGAATAGCTGCTTCGTACCCATTCAGATTGTGCCTTAAATGACAGATCCGTACAGTAATGAAATGAAACTGGTTTGTATTGTTCAGCCCACACAGAAGGAAGCTCTCAAAATGTGAATTCCCAGTGTCTTTCTATTTTCTTTGCAAAACATACACTAAAAGAGAGTTCTGTGCTAGGATTATGGATTCTAAGTGTGCTTTATTCATTCATGGACTAGCTGAAAACAAAAGAAATAAAATATCTGACAAAAGTTTCATGTATCTTTGAACTTACAACACAGACATAAAATCAAATACCAATGCATCCCACTGATAATATCAGAGGTGAAAAAGCTCATGAGTTTGACCCCAAAATAATGACTTTTTTTTGTGACTTCCTTCTGAATCCCGATTTTTAAAGTTTTTCTCACTTACTCTCAGTGGCATGTATTATTGTTTGATTCTTCCCAGATTCTTAAAGACAATTCTGGACAAGTTCTGTTGTTCATAGGCCTCACACAGGTCCTTACTTCAGCATTACCTTTGTTCATCCACAGTGCCCACAACATATGCAAAACAACATGGATCTTCAGTTGTCTTCGTTAACTGTGAAGTACTGCACAGGGAGAGAAATAGGTCTCATTCTAGATATCTTTGATCCTAGCAAGGTCTGAATTTCCCTTTGGATCTGCCTGTTGCTGTTGCTGGTTCTAGAGACATGCTAGCCAACAAGGTTAGGCTTGGCTAATTGTGTCAGGAATCAATCCAGGTTGTAGGCATTTAGTGTAGGTGAATGGAAGTACCTACACGTGAGACGCATGTGTACGTTCTTGTTACAGTAAATGGTGGTTCTGGGGTTGATTCACATATCTTCACGAGGGTGCTGTGGAGATTATTCTAGGTACCTGGGACATTGTTTAGGGCTGACAGTTAGGATTCCTGTATGAGAAACCCAGACCTCTTTGAATCAGCAGCTGGAAGCCGCTCAAAATGTCTTAGAACTGCTTATATGGAGCTGAATTTCTACATTTACACAGCTGAGCTGAGTCTTAGTAGACCCAAAAAGTCTAGAGAGCTCTTCAACTCTCTCTATAGTAGATACCTGCATTTGGTCAGCTGAATACTCCATACTCCATTCATTGTAATTACTAGAGATCAAATTGCTTTCACAGATGAGAAACTTTCCCCATATGTAGACAACTCCATGTCAATGCATGAATGTCACCCCAAAAGGCAATACAAGCATCTCGGGGCTCAAGCCAGCTGCCTAAACATAGGCACCCGGCATCATCATATTATCCTAGATGGCCTAAAAAAATCTGTGTTGACCTGACAATAGACATGATCCAAACATCTTGCACTGTTCTGGGGAGGTAGCTGAAGGCATGGTGGACTAATCTAAGGAATCTAAGAAGTCACTAGGCTCATTTACTGAGTTGACACCCTGAAGACAGGTGAGATAAATTGACCCTGCTTATATATGGGTTTCAAAAGAGAAAATAAAGATGTCTTGACAAATTATTGAGAGATTCATTCTATTTTCAACATTCTTATTTTTCTTATTTTCTTATTTTTATTCTTAATTTTATTCTTATTCTTATTCTTAATTTTCTTATTTTAAATCAATTAAATCAATTAAATTTAAATCAATTAACTGTTATCACAATTAATTAATTTTCTTATTTTAAATCAATTTTAAATGCAATCTCTACAGATCCATAGCAACATTACTTGGACATTCAGAGATATTAAATGGATATTTGTGATGAGAAAAAAAGTATTTTCTATTTAATGAAACAATTTTTTAATAAACATACTGATAAAGGCAATTTATGTTAATTCGCCAGTAATTGAAGGTCTTATATTTTGTATTTGTATGTGCACGAATGTTTAGCTCTACTGAAACAAAATCATTTCACTGGAACACCCAATCTAACTGCCACCATCACTTGCTGAATGATACATTTCTGGCAACTATAGCAAATTTGCCAATGGGGATGTTTGAATGGAATTTTGCCATGTAACCAGAATCTAAAAAGTGTCTTTAAAACAGTGATGAACGAGTAAAACCTGCAAATAGGAGGTTTTTTCTGTCATAACTGTTATGCTTACATAAAACCTTTTAATTGCATCAGTAACTGAACTGACAACCAAATAAATCTGACAAAGAATGTGAAAAACTTGATACATCCTATACTGATGGGTGGAGAAGGTTTCAGGGAGGTTTGAACTAGTTATTTGCTTAATAACAAGGTTATATTTGTTCTTATGATTGCAATTATGATTTCATGGAGTTTCAAAATTGGTATGACAGCAGCCTTCACATTTTGTGAAAAAAGCTAGAAATATTCTCTTAGTAACTTATGGAAAAGTGACTGAGAAAGACTGAAAGAGAAAGATTTAAGAGAACATGAAAGATTTACTGTTGTAATAATTTAACAAATGAACTTTTTGAGAACACCTTGTCTGTATGAATCTAAACTTTTCTAATTACAGAACGTCTACTACTTATTCTATGTCACTTTTGGTCTATTTTATTTTTGTATGCTTTCTTTCTTAACGAACTCTGTTGCTTTTGCAACTCAAAATTTATACAGATGATATTTCCTTCTACTTTTACTTTGAAATAAAGACACTGCAAATACTTTTTCCTAACCAACTAAACATAATATACAACTCTGGAAGTACCTGCTTCTGAGATAATCATCCGTTGTTATTATCAGTGAAAAGGAATGTGCAATTCCCAATTTCTAAAGGAATATTTTAAGAATATAACTAGTTCAAATGCAGGTATTTGCATTGCAGATGGTTAAGCACAGGACACATGAATTCCACTAACAGAGGTTGCTTCTGCCTAACTTAGGCATCTAACTTTTAGACATCTAAAAGTATTTACAATAAGCACCAAAGTTCTCTGCATAGTAACTAAAGTATGTGCCTAAGTTAGATACTTAAAAACACAATGGGCAGTAATTCTTTTTAGATGACTTTGAAAGCACCTACATTTTTTCTTTGACTTTATATGCACCTACTTTTATAGAATAAGTTCACTATGAATCTAAAATTAGAAGCACGTTAGATGCGTAAGCTAGACAAGCAAGACTACCTTTTGCACTGATGTCTTTGATCATGACATAGGAAGATTGACGTACTAGAACAAGAGTGACAGAACAGAACTCATCTTGGACAATATTAATAAAATATTACAGAATCACAGAATCACTGGAGTCAGAAGGGACCTCTAGAGGTCATCTAGTCCAACTCCTCCACCAAAGCAGGATGGCTTAGAGCACATAACACAGAATTACACCCAGGAAGGTTTGATTACCTCCAGGGAAGACCCCACAGCCTCCCTGGGTAGCCTGTTCCAGTGCTTTGTCACCCTCACAGGAAAGAAGTTTTTCCTTATATTTAGATGGAATCTCCTGTGTTCCAGCTTGTGCCCATTGCCCCTTGTCTTTTCACTGGGCACCACTGAAAAGAGTCCAGCTCCATCCTCCTTGCACTCACCCTCTAGATATTTATATAAATTGATAAGATCTTCTCCAGGCTAAATAGTCCCAACTGTCTCAACTTTTCCTCCTGAGAGAGATTCCCCTCCGCTGGACTCTCTCCACTAGTTCTCTGTCTCTCTTCAACAGAAGAGTCCAGAACTGGACACAGTATTCCAGATGTGGCTGCACCAGGGCAGAGTAGAGGGAAAGGAGAACCTCTCTCGACCTACTGGCCACACTCTTCTTAGTGCACCCCAAGATACATTGGCATTCCTGGCCACAAGGGCACATTGCTGGCTCATGGTTAACTTATTGTCTACCAGGACTCCGAGATCCTTCTGTTCAGGGCTGCTTTCCAGCTGGTCTACCCCTAACCTATATAGATGCATAGCGTTGTTTCACCCCAGGTGCAGGAGAGATGTATATTGATTTCTGTCAACATACTACAGTGAGGCCTGTCCTAAACACAGGTACATAGATCTGTAGATACGCAAAGAGAGAAAGGTAGATGTGATACCAAGCTCCAAACACCCAAAAAAATATGTAGGTAAAAAACAAGGTGAAAAGTTCAGAAGAAAACCATTTTTTATCAAAATAATTTTTCATTGTGAGAGTTTTTGTTCATTGAGATTGTCTTGCTATATCACTTGTCTAAATGTACATGAGTAAAATATCAACACTAGTATTCTGGCTCCAGAAAGCAAAAAAGATCTCAGAATGGCTCATCTAACTGCATAAAACTATAATTCAAACCCAGATGGTGCCTCATAACAGAATAGATATCAATAGTCCTAAGGCTCATGATAACAGTCTGTAAAGAAATGCAGTGGGACCTGGGTGCTAGTCTGGAGTATTAAAGTTATCACAATGAGGTTCTGCATTTGGACTGCTTCCTCTATGCTTCCATGTCAGTGTTTCCATGTTTACCTTCTTCTTTCTCAAGTCACACAGATTGTGGTGATTATGCCTTATTACCTGTATGCTTATAATGGAGCTTCAGCCTCAGATGAGAGTTGTTGTAAAACAAGCACCATGTAACAGCTACACACTGGGACTTTTCTCCTAGAGGAACTTCACTCCTTCTCACAGCCCCCATTGGAGGTATCACACAGCACTATAGTCCTTGACTGACATCTTTATGCCAACAAAGCATTGTTTTCAGTGTGCATATTCGGAGTAAAAGTATACAGTCGTATTTATCAACAGATATTTTGGAATCAGCTCATATATTCCTGAATAGTTTTACAACAGATGACTGAAGAAATACCTCATGAGTCTAAGACCTCATTAGTGTTATCCATTCAGTCAAGTACCAGCACTGAAAGAAGTAGGTGGGAAAATTTGTAAGAAGATACAGCGTTATTGAGATTTATTTAACACATGAATGATTTTCTCTGTTAGGACACCCAAAAGTCTATTGACAGACAGCCTAATGATAAGATATCTGCCTCCAGAACTGAGTCATATTCATCTAATCCCTGGTGGAATAAAGGAAAAGATTTACACTCAGAAGCAAAACATAATGATTTTTAAATGCATGCGTGCCAGCTTTAAAACCATATGTTTAAGCACAAACAAAAAATATTTTTTGTATTTTTCTTTGCAAATTTCACTACCAGACACTTCCAATATGCTTAAATTGTTAAAGTGCATCAAGAATGTCATTTAAAAAATAGCACTCATATGTTACTGTGCTTACTTTCACCATAAAAATAGAACTCCCGGCACTCAGAGAAGACGAAGAGAGTTTCAAAAATAAGTGCTTTAACTCGTGTCCTAAACACCTCTGAATCTGCTCGACACTCAGAGCAGGGCGGTCTGTACATGGGAAGAAGAGCACTTGCTACTGTGCAGAAGATGATTTTATGGAACTTGGCTTCTTTCAGAGCAATTAGAGCCTAATGGCCTTTAAACAGAAATCCTAGTCTCACATATTTATTATCTATATCTCTTGGGACACAGTTTTGCTTTTCTCCATTTCTTCTTTTCACACTCAGGGTCAGAAAGAGGGCATTTTCAGTTATCTTTTCTCATTGATTTTTTTAAATTTGTTTGGTTTTGTTGTTTTTTGTTTTTTTTTTTGTCCAGGGATGACTTCAGCAGGTCTGCATGGGTGCAGCTGAAAACAGCAACTGGCCACTTACACCTCTTCTTCTGAGGGCATGATTTACCCAGGCAGGTGCAGGCAGACCTTGAGCTCATTTTGCGTTTCCTCAGAGCTAGCTTACTGAGCGAGAGTGTGGATGGGATGAACTCAGGACTGTCTGTACCCACCTGTGCAGGCATGCTCCATAAATCATTAGTCACACCCATGGGATTTAACTCCCCTAACACTGTCCACGTAAAACCTGGCTGTGGAAAGCCTACTCTGTGCAGAAGCTCGCAACAGAGGGGTGGGCAGCTCAAGTGACAATTCATTGCAACCTTCTTCATTCTCTACAGGAACTGCAGAGATTACCTTAGACTTCTGTCCAATTTTGAGATGTTGGAGTTAGTTAAAAGGAATCTGATTCCCCAAGGGCAAGATTTTGTGAGCACCTTCCACAGAGGGGGCACAGCTCTCAGGAATCATCAGTAGGACTCTGGCCAAAGTGACTGAAGCTACCTCCATCTGATGGTCCAGACAAGATCAACCAAAAGGTTAATGCCATGGTTTTCAGAATTTTGAGACATGGGCTATAAAAAAAGCTAGAGCTTGGAAAACATGATGTCTTGGTACGGTTTTAAATTGTTAGCAGGTCTGAACAGATTTATGTAGCAGTCATGGGCATTTACAATTAGGAACCATGGTCTATTTAAAGCCTAACAAATATCTTCTGCTGAACTGTGTCAAAACAAAGTGCAAGGTACCTTGAGTGGATTCCTTAAACAAATAATATTAAACTTACTTAAATAATGCCCTCCAGGTGTTATACTGAAACACCTGTTTTCTTGAGCAACATCTACTCCCATGGGAAATAAGTTCAAAGCCTGTATAGTAGCATACAAAATGTTTTTGCCAGATACAAATGCTGCCTACGTTCAGTATTGCAAATGGAATTTTTTTTTTCCATTCGCAGTCATCTTTCCTTTATAACCCAAGGTCATTTATACAATACGACTATTTTTATTTGTATGAAAGAGATTAGCATTGGAAATATTAAAGTGCAACTCTTTTTTAAAAGACTTTATTGGGTTTAAAGGAAGGAAAAATTAAACCTTTATCCAGATAGGATTTTAGTGTTAATTCGGAAAGGGGGAAAAATATATCTGTACTTCAGCAATAACCTTGCTTTGGTCTTCAATGAGAATCTGAAATGAAAACTGACCAAGCAAATGAAAAGATCCCAGTTTCCTGCAATAGGCTTTGGGTTAGGGCCAGCTCCTGCTCTCACTGATTTCAACAGTACAATATCTAACCGGGTGGAAATGATCCAGCTTTTCTCTATCTGTATATCAAGATTACACATAATCAATAGTAAATATAGAGTGAGATTATAATTAGGCCTTGCTATTGCTGACTTATTATTCAGAGTTAAAATCTAATTTGCAATGTACTTTAGTTTTGGGAAGGAATTAGAGAAAAATAAAGGGAAACAAGTAAAGGCTACATTGTTGGTGTCATTTCTGCTTTTTAGACGATAGTCTGATTGTCTTATAGCCAAATGTAAAGCTGTCACTGATTTCAGATAAGACAGGATTTTATTTGTTGCACTTCTTGTCTGTGGTTCATTTAAGAATCATGGCAGTTAAGTCCTCTGAGCAAGCAGAGAAGAATAGAGTTGATTGTATTTAGAGACTTTTCCACTACTCAGATTTTTCCATTAATACAGTAGAAGTTTGATCGAGCTCTTTGCAAACACTAAAACCCACTGAGGGCTGGGCGTGAGCATTTCCAGAGTTAATGGCAAACGAGCATTTTCAAAAATAATGTTTTAGCTAAAACAATTTCCTAGTAAAGCAGCAGTCTTCTTGCAGTTCTCAGCTATGCAAAACAATTTAATCATACCTTAAAGCCAACAGGAAGAAAAGTTGTCTAAGTTTCAGTCTCTCCTAGAAACACAACCGCTAACATTTCCAATCATCTTCCCTAACTCCTGTTGGAAAGAGCTTTTGTTGTGGTACCTACCAGTTTAGTGTGCATTCTCTGGAAATGAGATGATTATCTCAGTGCAAATAAACAGAAATTTAGCAATAGACACAACCAAATAAACAGAAAGATGTGAAATCTCTTTCCTGGTCGACTTCACCAAAGTCAAAGCAAATCAATTTCTTAGAAAAGGATTGACGTATTTCCAGACAATGATCAGTATTCTCATTTTAAGCACATTAGAGAAATAACTATTTCAGACTTATTTGGACTCTCCATATGTGTCAACTGGTTTCCCAGTAGCATCGATACTTTTGAAAAACTATCTGGAGCTTATAGACTTTGTCTCCCTGCAACCTTTATTTGCAGCTTCTCACTCATTAGCTTTATTGCCTGTGCCTTGGAGTTAGTGGTTTCTGCCAGGTTAGAGAAATAGACTGAAGTTCTTGTAAGGGACAGCTGAAATTAGTAAAATTCAACTGGGTTTGCAGACAAAAAAACAAACAAACAAACCAACCAACCAACTAAACCAATCATTAAGTATGCACTTTCTTTGAGGACACTTTAGAGACTTTATTGCAATACTCTGTTTTCAGCTATGCCTTGGAGAGAGTCTGGCCTGACTCCTCCGCTTGAATCCTCTTCTGCTGTGACTGCTGTGGTGAGAAGAGCTAGGGCAACATACACAAGGAATCTCACCGCAAGTAAATGGTAGTAGGTTAGAGAAAGAAGGTGGAAAGCTCAGGAAAGATGTGGCTTAGCCTCTCCTTACTGGAGACATACATACTGAGGCCAAACTTCACTTTACAAGGCACTGATATAACATATTTCCACCTGGAACAGGGAGAAATGCAGAATGAGTTGTAATTCTCAGGGGAAGATGCATTATTACAGGACTAGGTGGAGAGTTATCAGGACAAGACTCTTTACTCAGAAGATAGTATAGATCTGACCACTGAACATTTTTTTGCAAGGGAAAACTTGAAAAAACATTTTTTGCAAGCTTAACTAGATTCAACTGTTCAAGATCAACTATATTATTGCTCAACTATATTCTTACATCAGCTCATAGCTTAACGTGATGAGTGTGGTTTTCCTGAGTCCAAGGAAAGGTTGAAAAATTGATATCATCCAGATTCAAAGGGAAAGGGATGAAAACAGTAAATCTCATTGGTGAAAAGGAGGGCTCAGCCAGCCCTACAGCAGTTTGACCTGAAGATAGCCTCTCACAGCCACCAATGCAGCTGTCAGTGGAGTTTTCAATAGCCAGATGTTGTTACTGGAAAATACATTCCAGAGTTCATTGAAGCTACTTATAGTCCTGACCTTGTGTGACCAAGACAGCTGATTCTGTAGCTAAAAAAAGGTATTGCGGATTAAGTCGAACGTGAAGCTTCAGATAGAGAGTTATATGGAATTTTGCTTGCAAAAGTGTAATGACTGGAACGTGCATGTGCCTCTTTAGTGTTCCAATGCAACCACATTCTGAAAAAAATGTAACCTGTTCTATGTATCTCATGAGGTAAGCTTATCATTCAAACAGTTGGTGGAGCTGGTATATTTATTTGCCTTCTGAGTATCTGGCTGATTTATTATCCGGTCCCTTTAAAATACTTCTTGTCCTTCAGGGTGAATACCATAACATAACTGGAAAAAGTATTTGTGAAAAAAATAAAAAATAAAACCGCCGCTTTCTGCAGAACAAGAATGATTTTCAAGGTCCTGGAATGTGCTTGCTCCTCAGCCACCCACAGAATGCATGGCAAAATTAAATACATCTAACATGTACAGTACATCATGTCATGTCTGTTGATGTGATCCAATAGAGTACTAAGCATTACTCAATGTAAGGCTTATAGAAACAAAAAAGACATGCTGATTGCTTAATATTTACTTATAGTTTGCGAAACAGGATGAATAATCACAGTTTGATTTCAGGGAAATTTCTCCTAATTCCTATGCAGAAAATGAAATTCAGTTAGAAAGACTTCTTTTTGCTAACTTCATATCATATTTACCATAATATGTGGTTGAGGGCTTAAAATTATAATGAATTTGCAGTATGATATGTCCCTTTTCATCAGTGAGACAGTAAAGAGAGGACAGGTGGAGACATGTTGTTCAGAACCAGACCCTATAAGCAGGGATTACTTATATTCTTATACATAGTTCTGAATCTGCAGCTAAAATGCTATTAGAGGTACTGCACTACCATTTTCTGCATGAGCTGCAGGAGTAAGAAATCTGTATGAATCTGTCGTAAATTTTAAATTTACAAAGTTACCTCAAATTTTGACACCATTACACCTGGAAGAATACTTGCACAGTTTTGATGGAATAAGAAACAGTACTTACAGTTCCCAGTTTTTACCTACTGGATAGGTGTCCTGTGACATTAAAGTTTTATAATACTCTATGTTAGGTGTGTCCTGTGGGTTTGGATAAAAGCACTGTTAAATCTTAACTTCCTCCCTCCTTTCACACCATAACCATTAAGCAGAAGGCAGATGACAGCAGTCATTCCCACCACAGTCTCATTTTTCCAGGTCTCTCATTTTCTGTAGAAATAGTGCCACTTCAGCTGTTTGGGTTTTTTTTAGTACAGAGTATACTTTTGACTTGCTTCATCTCTTGTCGTTGCTAGCACTGAAGAAATACCTCTTTAGTTAGCATCAATTTGATCTGCTTGGGTGGTCTATCAGAGGTGATCAGAGCCTCATCAATATGGCATTACTGCAGGCAGGCATGTATGTGTTATAACGTCTCCATTACATCTTCCTTCAGCTTACTATATTTGAAATATTTCAGAATTTTTAACACTTGCCTTGTAAATTCTGCATTTTTCTCCAGAATTTGCAGTTGTTTTTCTGTACTTTCTGTTGTCTGGGAAGATGTTTCAAATACGGTACCTAGAAACTTGATTTTTCTGGTCTTCCTAAATGCATAAGGGGTATGTGTTTTACAGTAGGCTTCCCTAATACATTCAGGTTCTTAATTACCATCTCCACTTTGACAATTTTTAGATTTCCTATCAAATGTATAATCACTCAGTACCATTTTAGAGTTTGGCAATATTTGCACACATCAGAGAGATATTAAATATACTGTCAAGAAAAGCCACCACAGAAACCCAGCTTTTATAATTATGAATATGAAATGCATGTCTTAGGGTATCTAAAAAGAGGAAATGTCGATAGAAATAAGACAATCATCTTTAAGGAAATTAATTAGAAATTTACCTTCTTTAATTATATAAAGACCTTCCATCAAGGAAACTTCTCTTTTTGGCTGACTGTGCCTAGTTATTATTAGCAGGAAACATTTCACCAATTGTTCATAGAAAAAAGCAAACAAATTCATGAATCTTCCAACCTAAGGTAAATTTTGAACCAAGTCTGAAGATTTAATCTCTCCAAGATAAAATTCCTTGTGAATGTCTATGAACTTTTTTACTTTTGTATTTATTAATGAGAAAAGACCTTCTTTGGTCATTTGAAACAGGTCAAAATCAGTCTAAAAGTAGTGAGAAAGGAGTACTATGTGATGGCAGTATCATACCTACGAAGATATAGAACAACTTGTAAAAGAACAATAAATGTGCATGGTTTTCTTTTTTTTCTTTTTTTTTTTTTTCAAATAGATACTGCTTACCTCACAGATTCCTGTGTGAAAATTAAAGGCTGAGTTTATAAAATTACCAGCCCTACCCATGTCAGATCTTCTCCACATATTTCAGCTGAAAAATTAGAGAGGGGACATTAGGCTTTATAGAAACCCACAATTACGAGGAAACAAATATATGCAAAACCATTAGGGGTACATTTGAAGAGAAACCTGTGAAAAAAAAGTGTTTATTACCAGACTGAAAAAAATTTCAGATTTGTAAAGCAGTGAGTCGTCTGATTCTGCAGAATCCCTATCACTGGGGAGACAGTTTTGGGACTATGGTGTATTAGGCTGTCTGGAATACACTCCTGCAATCCTTTCTGGGCTAAGTATCTCTTACACAAATGACTCTGCACAGGATTGAGCTTTTACAGCATGCAGACACTGCTAAAACAATGAAGCCAGGGACTGAGTCCTAGCACAAGTCTCCATGATGATCCAACCCTCTCACAAGAGTAGCCTGTTCCTTGGTTTTGATTCCGTTAGCTCCTCTCAAGACAACTTGCTCTTGGGAGCCAGCACTAAGCAGCACACAGAGGAACCAAGCTGTAACATATGGCCAGGGTTTGATCTGGAGCCTTTAGCGGTAGAGATATGGCCCCACCCATATGCATCTTTGTACACCATTCCCAAGACATGCTGACCCTCACTGAAGGAGCAGTGAGGAGACAACTCTTTGCACATATATATACCTATGGATTAGTTAGTTACTCCTTGCATAGGAAAAGAGCAGTGGGATTGTAGCAGTGCTGCGAACACTGCACACTTACAATGGATGTTGCTATCATAATCGCTTATAATAGTAAATTCACTTACAGATATTGTATTTCATCTCACGGCAAAAGTGTCTTTCAATTCAGATTTCTGGGTTGGTTTTTTTTTTGAAGTATGTATGGCTAAGCTTAGAGTAGCTCTCCAAATACCCTTTATTGTTAGAGAGATGGAAATTCATGTACAGATTCGGGATCTCTTGCTACTTGCCACCCCACTTACCTTTTCCTCTTTAAGTGATCCACTTAAAGAGGACACCACTTCTCTATTGTGGGTGTTATCTAAGACAAGTCTGCAAGTAAAGGAAGCACACCCATTTCTGACTTTCTGATGAGTATTTAAGAGCTAACAACCTCCACCTATTTTCCTTCTCTGATAGCAAGGGAAAGGGACAGTGGGTAGAACAACAGAGATCAGTTTGAAAACATAGCTCTCAAGGTGTAGCATTACTCCCTTCTATCCTGAGGGTAGGTGGGGAACTGAGGCAGGTAGAAAAAGCTGGTTCAGTGGATGAGAAGGTGGCAGTTGAAGGATTGATTATATGTGGGCAGTTGGAATGTTCTTCCTAAAATTACTTCAAACCCCTTCCTGCCTTCCCTTATCTTTGAGCAGAGCACAAGAACTGCCTAGGTGGAGGGGGCAAGCTGGGGTCCTACATTTTTGTTCAGATCAAAGAGTAGCTCCTCTTCTCTCGTAGTGGTTTCTTGGAGAAAAGTAGGAAAAGTGATGGTTCTGGAGAAGAGAAAGGTTGGGAAGCTGGAGTTCAGTGAGCACAATACAAAAGTGGAGTGGGGTTGTAGGAAGAGAAAACAGAAAAATTAAAAGCAGGGATAAAGTCAGGGGAGACTGACTTAGGGTCACATGGACAGGAAAACTGGGAGAGAACCCATACAGCCAGGAATGCTGAGGAAGAAGGAAAAGTTAGGTATGAAAGTCAGTGTCACCGTAGCTTTGGTAGCAAATTGATGCCACAACCCTTCTTTCCCTTTTCTCTTTCTCTCTGTTGTGTTGACACACAGAGAAGTGAGTCTTCAGGATTTTTCTAGACTATATGGGTGGATAGAAACAACAGAAATACATTGGCATTCCCAGTGGAGAGTTCATCTAACTATCTTCAATACTAATTTACAATGGAAATAAAAATGGAGTGGAAATGGAAACAAAAAGAAGCTTTACACACAAAGAGTGAAGAAAGAGTAACAGGCGAGGATTATTCTTTCTCTGAGTACACTTTACATTTCCAGAAGGACAGTAGCTTAACATGATGGTATGTGTCTTAAAACAAGATCTCGTGCCTGGCCATCTGTTAGTCTCATCTTTGCTTTCCTTCATTTTCATAGCCTAGTGTTTGCATCCCTCCAACACATGTTCATTTCTTCATTTTTAATCAAGTATTCAAATATATAAGGAAATGGCTGAGACTCTGGGGAACAACAAGTTTTTAGTGTGGTCTGAATGAACTTCCAAAAGCGATCAGAAAATTCCTTTTCTTTCTCACACAATGTTATGACTTCTCCCTTCTCCCTTCAATATGTCATAGCAACAGTAGAAATTATACCTTTTAAAAGTTACAGTATTTTTAAAAATTTCCTCTGAAAAGTGAAACTTCATTTTATTCCACTATCTTTTTTTTTTTTTGTCAGATGGAAAAACGTCAGGCATAGTGTGCTTTTTGTACTAAGACATCCAATTTTCCCTGATTAGAGTGGTGCAAAAAGCCTGGTATCTCAAACACTGTGATAAATGAAATCTTTCCATATGAATAAAAATCCATGTCCACAGGGAGGTCAGCCTAAAAATCTGTACAAGTTTTAGATGTTATGTTAATGTACCATCAGCCTTCTGTAAGGAGATCAAATGAGGAACTAATTTTGACTATCAAGAGACATAGTAAAATAAAGCCCTGATTCAAACTTTCAAATACATATAGAGATTCTTAACTGTTCCAAGTCGCTCAAGTTGGTCTCATAAAAGATCTCAGTGCTAAAAGCACTACATGAAAATCAAGGTCCTTCAAAACTCTTCACTGACCGAGTGCCGAGACACTGTGGAGGGCAGAAGTTGTGCTTGTCACACTTCTCTGCAGAAACACTTTACTTGGAATTCTGAAGCGTGTCAGCAGCTCCTACTAAACACTTGCACCTCTTGTTTTTTTCTCAAGACAGCTTGTGTAATGTGACATATAAGTCAGAAATATTCAAAGACATTTACATATTTATTTAATACACACAGAATAGACCGCAGGGTATGTATTAGACCAAATTAGGAGCCCAGTTGAGCTGTCTGAAACATTTTCCTTCTGTCAAACCCTGTTTTCAGCACCGTTACTCAGGCTCCAGATAGACACAGGAGTGACCCTCCCTGACCTGATGATGTGGAAATGTGACAGAACCCAAAATAAAGGTTTTCTGTACCTTCTGGGGGGAGAGGAAAGCTTAAATTCAGATCAATCACACCCCTATTAGAAGCCTTATCTAATGTAAGATCTTACGGCCATTGGTTCCTGCTGTATCTCTGTACATTCTAGGAAGAGCTGAATATGAAGGAGCTTACAGAGCAAGACAGACTCTGCAAAAGCTTGCAGGCACTTGGCTGGGCTGTAGGCATGTAGACTCGAAGTCTTCTCTCTGCTCAGAGTGGAGCAGAGCCTCACAACTGAACTCCAGCATAAGATGCCCTCACTCATGCTGCGGGCGCTCTCTGATGGTTTTGTTTATTGTTTGTTTCCTCCCACACAAAAAAAACCACCAGAGCTCTCATGCTTTCATTTTTGTTCTCCACCAGAAGCAAACCGCAGAGCGTCAAATCCTCTGCGAACTGCAGGCATCATCTTCTGGCCACCGTTCAGGTGCGGGGCTGCCCTTGGCACTTGGCTTGCTCTCCACAATGTATCCGTTGTTTTGGTGTAACGCCACCCTCTCTCCTTTCCCTTTACCACCACTTGCACACCCTCTACATTGAGCCTTCCTGGCAAGATGTCTGTAGAATGAGTAAACAGAGGAGAATACATATGAGTTTTCAGGGAGTTGCTGCTTCTTTTCTCTTTTGTGCTTTGCTTTTAATTGTCTTTTGATTTTTTTAACTTAATGTATGATCTTTTTTATATAGATGTTTTTCAGAAACAAGGAGAATGATAGCAAAAGCATTTCATTTAAATTGTAAAAAGGAGCAATGTAGACAAGACTGTATTAGAAAGGAAGCAAATAATTCAGAATAATTGAAAGGCAATTATGAGAGTGATATATAACAAACAGGGAAAAAACGGTTGACATAGTAAGGAGACACGGCAACTTTTAAAATATTCCAGAGAGATTCAATTCTGCATAATCGAAGAAAGCAATCCAGGCAATCTGAAAATAAGTAGGACTCTTAAAAAGAGGTCTTATAAGGCTTTCAAGGAGAAATGTTTCTTATTTGTGACAGTAAGCAAGAAATTCATGACAATATGACTCTCTAATGCTACTCCCCTTGTTAAGCACTTGCAAGAACAGCTGAAAGCAATGTGGGAGAATGGGGAACCTCATCTGTGCATCAGAAAGTGCTAGCATGTAGGCTGTTTATCTTAGTTTTTCCAACCAGACAGCCCCTAGATCTTTTACTAAGTCTTTAATGCTTTGTTATGAAAGGAACTATCAGCTGAAGAACTCCAGGCTCATTGCTCACCTTCCTGTAACCAGGATTTGCCATCAGTACTTAAAAAATATTTCTAATGTATTTTTGTTCCTCACCATTTCTTTGTGCCACTTTGCTTTTGCTACAAATGCTAAAAGACATTTTTTCCTTCGTGTGGCATTAGGTATTTGCATAGTTCTCAAAAACACCTGCCTCTAGTGAAGGCTATGCAGTCAGCAAGCTTCAGTGAAGAGCATGTAGAAGCAGCAGCACGGAAGTGGGTGAGGAGCATCTTGCCCTAAGAGTGCCCACAGCCCATATAGGGCTCGTAGGGGAAGCCTATAGAGAGCAGGTTCACCCAGCAGACTTTATGGCGTTGTACATACTACTCAGAGCATCCTGGGCTACAGTCACAAGAGTCTGAGGTTGCAGCTCAGGGTCACTTTTCCAAATGTGGCCAGGCTCAGTTCACATCTGAATTGTTAAAATCTCAGGCACAAACAGACATGGATAGTTGTGTTTTTCTATGATATTTATTTGTTTGAAATGCTGTGCATGTCAAAATACCCCCCTAGAGGTGTGGATATCTACTAATTTTTTGAGGTAAAAATCTTTTAAGCCTAACAGTCCTCTTGGAATAGTATGGCGAGAGAGTTTACTAGAACAGAATTATTCATCAAAACTCTCCGTACAACATTAAGATGTTTGTGTCGTTCTTAGTACCACAACCTAGCTCTACATGACAGCACACAAGTCAGCTTGCCAAAAGTTTAATCTCTGATGGCAAAGAGGAGACACTGTTTCACCTTTCTCAGGCTGGAAAAGCACCTCTCACCTTTCTCCTCTCGTTCTTCTGAGTACTCTTTGTACTCTTGAAAAAATGATGAGCAACCCCATGCACTGAAAATTCCTGCATAATGCTGAAATGCTAAACAGGAGAACTTTTTTTTTTTCCTCAGCAAATATAAACACATTCCACTTGAAGGTACAGTTATAAAATAGCAAAGATATGATTAAAGAATTCCATGTGGATTCATTACGAGCTTTCATTTCTGGTAAACTACTAAAGCTTTCCAGCTCATTTAAAAAAAAATAATCTCCCAACATTACACAGGAAGAAAAAATTATTACTTTTTGGGTCTCTGATAGGATATTAGAAGAAAGGCAAAATATTATCTATGCCAGATATACAAGCCAATATCACAGAAAATCTCATAAAGTAGATCAAGTCCAGGCAAAAACATAACAAGCAAAAAGCAGAAAAACACTTAAACTGTAGCAAACTGATGGTAGACCCATAAATATAACTACTGTGCTCCCAGCCAAAGCAAAAACCTCAGAAACACATTTTCAGAGATATACAATTAAGACTGAGGGGAAAGAAAACAAAGAAAAAAGGGGGGGAAAAAAAAAAAAAAGAGAGAAAATTAGCAATAAACCCAAAAGCTTTTTACAGAAATATAATGAAGAAGGAAAAGAACACGAGGTACAGTAATAAGCCAGATGAGGTAATAATATACCCAGAAAAAGTTGAAAAGAAGGAAAAGAGACAAAAGCAATCCCTAGTTCAACTCAGTAGCAATTTAAAGAAGCAAGAAACAAATATATGGATGTGTATATATATGTTAAAAAAAAACATCAAGAGCACTGCCAAGATTCCTTGTGGTGCTATTTCTGTGCATACAAATATTCTTCCACAAATGCATGCAAGTGGCCGCAAGATGCAGGACATTAAGTACAGCAAACAAACCTTGTTTCCACTCACAGCCTTTGAATTTCTCTAATACTGGGCTTCAGAAATGCAGTGGTCTGAGGAAGAATTTGCTCACTTCCCAAGATTTTCCATAGAGACTTAGAGAAAGGGAAAAATAGCAGTCATAGTGCATGGATGCTACATGGATGTTTCCATCCTAAGTACTGTCTATGCAGGTTTTGTGTATTGGCAGCCCAGAATATAAGTTAATGTTTTATACATTTCTTAGCGATCTTAAAAAAAACCCAAACCAGCACTGAGCCTGTCAGTGTATACATTGAAATTCCCAGAATGTGTTTTTCAAGAGTCCAGTGGGTTGAGTTTGAAATATATGTCTGGTAGGCTGTTTCCAAATCACATAATTTTAAAGGTTGTTTTAAATTTCACATAGATCTTTTTTTTTTCTTCCCACCCCTAGTGGTTCTTGTGTCACAGATCTGTCCTGAAGGAACACCTTTTTGACTGTGCTTTGAAGAAAACAAAATCAAAAGGTGAAACTGCAGTAGGAGAAGGGAAGCACTTTGTTCCCACACATTTATTGCCAAATGAGAGAAACATAAAGAACTCTCTGGAGCATTGTAGCTACAGTTGTAGCTACGTCTTGACCTGCTGCACTGCTTTTTGGTTTATAGTCCTCAGAGGCAAATTACATAGGGTTCACTCGGGCGAACACATAATCATCCAGCTGCAGATTCATCCCACCTTGCTCTAGGTCCCTAAACAAAAGTCTATGTCAGGAGCAGACCTATCTTACCCTCTCTGAACAGCCAGTGGAGAGGGAAGACTTCCGGGGAAACAACTCACAGCAAGGTCTGAATCTTGTCCAGCAGGAGCATATGTCTCTCACTTACAATGTCCCTAGAAGAGCTCCTGGCATTAATTACCTTCATTTTTTTCTTTCTACTGTCACTTTGTTTGACTTACAAGGTTTTTGGAGGGCAGTCTGCTAGGTGTTCTAAAGTCATATTGGAAAAAAATGGTTCTTTTTAAGGTTTCCTTTGTGTTATTTTCCTTGCTCCCCTTCTTTTGAGTCTATCCCATCCCACAGCAAATGGAGTATAAAGAAAATAGCTCCACTTAGTATGATGCTGAAAAATAAAACATTGAGCAGTACACTAATGTTGTAGGGGAACCATTGGGTGTAAGACACTGGTTGCAATATTAAAGGCTCAACCTTGTAAAAACAGAATTTACAGGCTTTGTAACACTGAAGCGTCATGTTCTCAGTGCTCTGAGCTTCCCACTATCCTGCACCTTTCTAGTGGATTTTTTCTCTGTTTACTTTTCCCGCAGAGTTGGAGAGGCGGTACCTTCTGGTACGCTCTGCTGCTACTCCAACTAATTCTTGTGCTGTTTTAAAATCCCACTTAATCTACCATCTTCATACAAGTTGCAGCATATTTCATCTTGTTTCCCCAAGTGCCTCCTTCCCGCTTCAGAGCACACGCTAAAGCAAAGCTCGTTCAGCACGTTACACAATCCCAAATTACTCTAGGAATTAGGGCATTTCTGATCCTGCTGCTAATACTGGTGTTATACAATTAAGGCTCCCTCTAGATCTGCTTCTCCGTAAGGGTAGATGATAGAAGTTGCTCAGAGCGACATGCATTTTGCAGGATTTGTGCTGTCATCTGCCTGCTCCAGTTGCCGGGGCCAGATCCTGAAGTTCACATCTGAGAAGCTCTGGAGCAATCTGCTATGCAAGAAATGGGAAGGCAGACTAGGAGACCAGAGATTCTCTGTGGCTAATACAGCATCACCAAAGATTTAGAGACCAAAGGGCTATGTGGAAGCACTCTGTCCCAGTGGAAAGTGAAGTGTGGTGCCCAGAGAGCCTCTAAACAAGCTTGTTCCTGAGGGGAGAGGTGGTGTGAGATCTCAAGGGACTTTCTAGGTTGACCAAGTGGGAAATACAGACCAGAGAAATCCACCTGTGGCACAGACAGGATTTACCAAAAGTTGGGTTAGTGGTAGAGCTAGGGACCAGCAGACATCCTTGGATTCCAAGGCCAGTGTTCTGATAATTGTCAATTTTCTTGCCTAACATCTAGCACACAAAGACAAAAGTTTTGAGCACTATTGACCAGCTTTAGACCTGAGAGCCTAGTGGCTTTTCTGCTTATGAATAAGTAACGAAGGTGCTGGCAGCACGGTATTCACAGGCATCCGTGCGTGTCCCTGTGAGACAAACAGAGAAAAGCAGGCTACCAAAGTCTCTCAACGATATCTTATTTGTATACCAGAAAGAAAAATTGACTGTAGTGTTTGTGATGTTCTTTAAGCTGATTTCAGGGTTATGTCTTAATTTATTCTTACCTCAGGAGTTAAGAAACAAACACTCTTTACAACACAGATTATAAAACACATACTTACGGCCATCTGGAAAAACATAGTGATTGATTAAAATTCAATCTATCTGCTTTAAGACTAACTCACAGTAACTGCAACGATTGCAATTCCAGCTATGAGCTTTTTCTTCTTAAAACATTCCTCACTGTTATCGGACCAATCAATCAACAGAACTTTCACTTATTTCACGTATTTCCATGCCGAGGATGTATCTGATAGTCTGGAGCACAGTTCTGCAGAAAGAAGTGAAGTTTATGCCTGATGACTCAGAACTGCTAAAGAATACAAAGATCCAGGCTCAGTGATGTAAACAGAGATACACTTGCGTACCTCACATGCCTTAGAGCATCTGTGAGAACCTGATCCAAAATATTGACTACAGTTTGATTACATACTGATATGTTCCATCTCAATTTATTTAATGTTCTTTCAATAATTTAGCAATTAGATAATTAACTCTGAGGATATTTTACAAAAACAGCATACTAGCATGTGAAACTGTAAATTTTAAGTGTTTCACTTGCCTATGACAAAAAAGCAGTAAATTATTTCAGTGCAGGAAGGTTACTGAAGTTGTATGTTTTTAGAATGTTAATCTAAACAATAATAATAATAATTCAAAATGCATTTTGAAATCCAATATTAATTGTGGAAATCTTTTATGACTATATAACCAATAGCCAGAAATTCATTCTACCTGTAGCACTAAGGGAAGATAGGCAATATTTTTTACACATATACTATGTGGTGACATACTCCTTGTTTAGAAAACTTTCAGAGATCTCCCCTGCTTTGCCTGGGGCTGGCTTGGGTCAGTATTGGCCCACATTTCCCCAATATCTTCTCAACCATGTATGAAATACTTTTGATTAAATCATGTATCTTTAAATTTTCTAATAGCTCAGGGGTAGTTCGAAAGACATAGAATGAGTCAACAGCTCATTGAATATTATTTAATGTGCATTCCTCCATTATTCTACCAACGTGGTCAGTTCCAAACCACTAGCAAATTTGCCATAATAAAATTTTCTATTGACTTTCATTTATATATTGGTTTTGCCTCTACTGTACCTCTCCGAGTTCCTCCCAGTTGGATTGTTCTGCTGCCGGCAGGAGGCAACTTTTTTTTCCTGCCTTCTCAGTATTTGATTCATATAGTGCTTATTTTTTTAATCAGTCTGTTAACCACTGATATACCAAGTCGAAGTGACTGCAGGGCCCTATTCATGTAATATAGACATCAACTAAAAAGCAATTTCTTTATCACACGGATCAGGTGTGAAGAAGAAAACCTGGTAACAGATGGTAACTACAACTACCACTCGTTAAAGTTCTGATAATGAATTGAACAGTGTCATGTCCAAAAGGAAAACCAGAGCTCAGGCAGACGAAGTATCCCAAAGAGTACTCACCTTTTTATTTTAAATGAGAAAAACCATTTCTTCTGGTTTTCTTGTTTATTACAGTTCTAACAAAAAAAAAGAAATCCCAACATCTTTCAAAAATCATGGGGTAGAGGCATTAAAGGTATGACAGCATAAGGTATAAGAAAATATATTTTGAATTGCTGCATAGAAAAACTATCATAGCGGCAGATTATCAATACTTGGATTTAATAAATTATTGGGGAAATTGCTTTTTAAATATAAATGAGTACATAAGAAATGAGCAGTGAAAAATAAATTTTAAAAGTTAGAAAATTTTGGTCTATCCTTACCTTCTCTGCCTAACTTGCTCAGTCCTGTGATTTGCTTCTAAGTTCTCTTTTAGATCACAGTCTTGCATAAGGACTCATTTTGGTATAAATCTCCTATTAATGTTTATAATGATTTGTATTTGGGACGGGGATCTAACCATGGAAACTTTTTTAGTCTCTGCTATCTCGTTGATTTCACTGAGATTTAATGGCCAAAACCAGCCTCTCTTAGCAGACATTAATAAAAAAGCTGAGGCTTTCCTCAAGCATCCTGGATTGGAGAGGTAGCCCACTTCCTCAAGTGCTGCATGCGTTGGCTCAATTGCAAGGCAGATTTGAGGGAAGATAAACTAGATTCCTTCCAAAGGAAATTAAACCAGAAGTTCTGCTCCAGCTGCTCTCCAATGCTCTCTGACCCCAAGGCAGAACATAAAGGTTAAAACCAAAGACTGACCTTTTACACAGCTTTGAACCATAGGATTTGTGGGGATATTTGGTCCAGAGCATCAGGCTTAACCTAGTCTGCACCAAGTGTGGTTGTGAGACCTTTACTGTGAAGCACTGCTTTGCTCCTGTTGTGGTGAATTACTTGTTAGTGTAAAACCAGTCTCAGTTAGACGTCTTCTGTGCTTTCTGGGCAGAATTTACTGTGATTCATTTTAGCTATCTAAAAGTCTTGCACTTCTTCCAAGTTAGATAGCCTCCGCTCTCACTTTAGTCACTAGGTCAACTATTTCCATTTGAAGGCTTCTGCAGAATATTGGATATTGTATATTTAAGGTATGGGATGATGACCTTCAGGAGCTGTTTCTCTTCCTCCATGGGCTATTGAGTCAGGTAAATGATCTGCTTTATACTACTTGTTTAAATTTTAGGCAGTTATAAGTAACGATCTATCACAGTGTGAGATGTGAGGTGGAGTTTCATGAGTGAACTGTAATAAAAAAAAAAAAAAAAAAGAAAAAAAAGATAAGAACATCAATAGTCAGATGTAAACTCCCATTAGGGACATTTAAATGCAAGCTCACACTTAAGGAAATATGCTTTAAAAAGCAAAACCACCTATCCCGCCACCCATATAGCTGCCTGTGTTTAAAACTCAAGGAATGTTGCTAATTTGGTTTGTGCCTTTGATTTCTCTGTGGAAATAACCACCTTTATGTGTGCTTATCTACTAGTCGATTTCATGTTCTGACAGCGAACAGCTTCTGAGCATATTTGGGTAGAAATTTATAGTTACATTGGAAGAAAACACACAGGGACAATAACACTTCCCAAAATATGCTATAACACTTTCATGCAAAACACTTCAAAGAAATGTACATGAGGGGAAAAAAAAAAAAAAGGAAAGAAAGAAAGAAAATTACCCTGAAGAAGTCAGCTGAGGGCTTTCCAACTGTGGGACTGTGCAAGTTAAGATTTTTTTTTTTTTCCAGTCTGCTTTTAAATGACTCCTTCTTGCTGCCAGAAATCCAGAGTTGGGGCACACTCCAGACAAAGACCCTCCACAAATGGCTCCTGCTGGTGTGAAGCTGCAGGTCTCAGCCTGTCCTGGGAACAGTTGCTTTTTAAGTTAGTTTGTGTTTTCACATGATGTATAACAGCCATAGGAACGTTTATCTGAAGATTACTTCTAACGTTATTTTGTAAGAGTTGCACCAACAGCTCTTCATTATCTGGGCTACTGAGGATGAGAGAAGATCTAGGATAACCCAGTGCCTGAGTTACTGAAAACATGGCACTAATGTCCAGCCAAATTCAGTTGGCTTGGGCTCCTCAGGGTATATGAGCACTGGCCAAAGCACTAGCACAACTCAAGAGAGTTGCTGGAGAACCTCTCTGGTGCCCCTTTATCCATGATTTCTAGCACCCTGGGAACCAGCAGAGGTTCTTAAACTGGCTATAGGATGGTATGAGTATACAAAGGTAACTTGGGTCAGGAAAGGCTAATAAACTCTGCTAGATCTGAGCTGGTTGGATAGCGTGTGTCATCTTTTGTACTTGTTTGGATCCCAAGGATACAGAGCAGGGCAGCTAAGTTAGTTCTACCCCAAATTAGTACATGTTCAGCAAGTTTTGTTAGTTTGGACTATAGGACACGCAGAAGTGGCTGTGAAGTGTCTGAGTATGAGCAATCCCTAAGAAGTAGCATATTCATGTTCAGACATTGCTAATATTAAGCTACTAAAGCAGACTCAACCTTAAATCAACTGTGGTCCTGACTCATATAATCCTAAATCTGAATACAACATGTGCAGATAATTGAAAGTTGCCTGAAATCTATTACTCTTGTACTTGAATCCTTCAGATCTTTCTTGCTGCTCTCATTTTTTCCCCTAAAACTCCATGAAGAAAGATACTAGAGGTGGCAGCAGCAGCAGCAGCAGCACAGTGATGGTATCACGTATGGTGAATCCTGATACCCCTGCTCAGGGTGCTTGTGGTAAGAATGGCTCTCTGTATGTCTGCAAGCAACACCTGCGCTGCAGAGCCAGAGCTCCACTCCAAGATCTTTGGATGTGTGCTCTCATCACATAAGATACTGGATGAAGAACAAAGTCTTGCTTGGAAAAGAACAATAACCCTGATAAATTTCTAGGAGCTTCAGCAGAGCAATTGAGTCTCTAGAACGGAAGTAGGCTCTGACATAACAATTTTCACAGCTCCAAGACTCTTGGAAGCCTGATTTTGCAGGAACTCAGCTTCAGTGCAGAAAGAGAAAACCAGATACTGGGGTCAGCAAGAATACTTCCTTCTCTGCAAGCCTCGGGAACTTTCTCGATAAACCTAAATCCTCTTTCATGCTTAAAACTGAAATCTCCCCCTTGTAGAAAGGAGGAAGAAGTCTTGCAAAGAGGTGAAACTACCCAACATTCATACAAAACAGCAAGAATGACCTTTACTAATGACACTGACTGCAGTTTTTATCATAAGTAAGCCTGGAGACTTTTCCAGGGAATACCAACAGCATTCAGACGTCTGTTTACCTACAGGTAGAAGTAATTCACCAGGAACAGATGCTCCTGACCACATGTGGGTGGCTAAACCTAAATGCCTGGGGATCTTTCAGGTTAATTAGGAAGGAATCTGGCAAACTTAAGCACATACAGTATTAGACAGTTTTGGAAAGCAGGCAAGGTGAACTTTCATCTCGGATCAAACCAGTGTTGATGACCTAAGCTAAACAGAGTTTAGAATGCTTTAGGATGCTTTCATCCTACCCTAAATGGAACTAGATTCTGACTACTGGGTTGCAGGTTATGAAAAATGAGCAGTTCTCAGCAGGTGGTTTGGATTTATTGTGAGCAACAGCTAAATATGTGCAGCTCACAGGAGGGGGCAAAGATAGGGTTGTGGCATAGAGAGGAGCTCCTTCCTGGGCACAGGGGTGGGAAAGTGCATCACAGATGGCTGTCCAAGAACTTCCTCATGCTCATGACTGTACTATGTGACTTGCTAGCAGAAGGCTGTAGATCTCAGAGTTGAGAACAAACATGTAGTGTAATTAGCCTCAATGCAAAGCCAAAGAAACCAAGGCACAAAATGAGGCACAGCTTGCCTGGGACCATCAGGAAGACAGCAGCAAAACCCATATGTCCTGACACCTAGTCCAGGTACCAAACTCTAGCTTATGACTGCTTCGATGCAGGCAGTCACGTATTATTGCATTTGAAAGTTATGTCAAGGGACACATTTTGGGAGAATTGAGCACAATTTGGCTTCAGGAGGTCTGGAAGGGTTTCTTTCCAGGTGAGTGCAGAAAGAATGGCTGTACTCTGCTCTAAACAGGTGAGAAACAGCCTCTGATTTCACACGTTATAGGAACCATATTAGTACAACACTGGATCATAGTATAGGCTGCATTAGATGATGGCCAGAGCTACGCTGAGAGGTCTGCAGAGCTTCTGGACTGGTTCACTGTCATATCTGGCCGTAAGCTGAATGACGGTGTTTAACAACCCCTCAAGTAGAAATACTCTTAAGATGCCAGTTTTCTGCTGTCCTGTTCACTGTTCTCTCTTCAGGCTAATGAATATTTCTGGAGAATAGCCAAAAATTTGATTACCAGTATAAACAAAGAGAGAATAAATATAGTGGTTCTGGCTAACCCAAAAAGCAGAGAAATTCTGTGATTCATCCTAATAATTATAATGTCTTTGAAAATATTTTGAAAAGGAATAAATTCAGCACTTTGGAAATAAATACATTGTATGTATTTTCATTTTTAAGCTGCTGTGGAATGTTAATGGTGTCAAAATATTTGTGTTACACAGCCAGTATGTGAATATAAATATTTTCTTAGTGAATTTTCTACAGTTTTATAGTGTTTGGGAACTTGCAAGTGAAATTAAATATATGTTTAGGTCTGGTCTTCAGAAATCATAATAAAAACTGTTTTTCGCAATGGAAAAAATAATCAGTACAGACTATTTCTAAGACCTATTGCTGAAGAAGCATGATTTTCACACTACTTACGCTAAAAAACGGAAGCATGAAAAATGCATCCAAAGCCACCTTAGAAATGTAGAAGCCCATACTTCAAACCCAGACATAACTTGATTCATGTGATTAATTCCTTTTAGCTTATAGGAGAAAGCATGTGGATAGAATTGATTCTACATGTAATTATCATTAGGACCAGGTCCTAAGCAGAAATTATATATGGCCAAGAATCTGTGGAGCAGAACTTGATTTGAGACTGGGGCCTTAAGCTGCTGAACGCACTAATCATTGTGGCCAGACTCAGTCCTTGGGGGACCTATTCTGCCTGCTCACTTGCACACCAGCCTGAATAGCCCATCCAGATGTGACCAAGATCTGAAAAATTGTATTGATCTGTATTTCCCTGCAAAATCATTTTTGATTTATATGTATTAGCAAAATATAACAAGGACTAACACTTCAGAGCAACACTACTTACCCAAATGGAGCAAGAACCAAAAAACTGTACTTTGTCCAAGTAAAACTGCAAGTGATAATTTATTTCAGTAAAACATAATTAATGGGATTGGAATTTGGCCAGGAGCCTCAGGTAAACATTCCTTTTAAAAATAGGCATTGGATATTATTCTAATGAGTTTTAAAAACTAGTCTCAAATGTGTATACACTCTCTAGATGCCTAGAATATTTCACATGAAGTTAAGTGCAGCATAGGTGTTGTGTACACCAGTAGTATCTGGTGCAAAGGAGAGCTTGAGGTGGCCTCAGGGCTTTTCAGAAAGGTGAAATTTCTGTGGTATTAATCACGTTCATCACGACTAGGACATGCCCACAGGAAAGGTACAAAGCTGGCACCTCTGTGAGGACAAGTGTAATAATCATGAGTGGTAGGACTTGATTGTTTCTTCTTAGTGGGTGTGAAAAACAATGTAGAACCATCAGTAACTTTTATTTTATACTTTTTTTCATTTGAGTTAGTGTTTTACGTGGCTCAGAGGTTTTCTGGTGGTCAGTTCTCCATAAGGTAATTTTTTTGAAAACAAAGAGTGGAATTTACAGCCCAATATGGATAACACTTGTAGACATTCATGCTACTTTTTAAACAAAAAATCAGCACCCATTTTGCAGGTGTTCTTGAAAGATTTGCAAGTCTCAAGCAATTTCACATGTCACTAACATCCCTGTGTGATTATATAGCAACCACGGAAAATGTCTACTTCCTGGTATTTGGGGGGTTTGTAATCCCATCTGTTACATTTCACAGCTCATCGCTGAGAATATGAGTTATATGATAAGTTGTGGAAAGTAATTATGAAAATACATAGCAAAGTCCTCTGACAGAAGCAAATGTACTTTTGCTAGGAGGGTCAGGTGGGGAATATGACAGCTTCGGTAACAGTCTGTCAGAAAGGTCTTCTGGAAAAAGTCTTGTCCATCTGCCAAACATACAAGATAATTGACATCTTGGATGTTCCTGCCAGCTGTCTCAACAGTTCAGGATTGAACAAGGGCAATTTGCAGTTATCGAAAGCAGAAATACACATTGTAATGTGGGAACTGGAAAACATGACAGGTGACATTTCTTAATGACTGGTAATGATACGTAAGAGATGTCAAGGATTGTAGCTTTAACCCAGCCATTTTGGAAGACTGAAGTTGAAATACAAATTAGTAATAACACATTCTAAATATGCTCCGAGTTGATCTACCATCACTCCAGAGTATTCGTTAGGCATCCTCACTCAACATCTAATGATGACATGTTGTCTTTTGGACTGCTGATATTCCCACACCTTGAATAACCACTGAGAATACAGACTAAAAATAGAGAGGAAGTAAATTTTTAAGATCTTTGTCTTTCCAGTAGATTTGGAACAACTGTGTCTTATAGAAGTGTCTGAACATCTTACTTTAACTTATCATAATCCACAAAAAAACCCAGAGTAAGTCATTAAATCTCCTTCTTTCATTGTGTCATCATACAAATAACATTTTTTAATTCACAGACATAGATATCTTGAACAATAAAGTAGTGAAATGAAAAGTTAAGGGGCAATCTGAAACATCTGCCACATTTTAACAGCAACAGAACTAATAACACTCTCTCTCTCATCCATCCAAGCATTCTGCTAACACTTCAAAAGCATAATTGGAGTGACTTGGATAATTATAGATGTGTCATCTTGATGTCAATACCAAGCAAAGTAGTACAGCAGGTGGACATGACTCAAATAATAAATAATAAAAGAAAAACGTTGCAACCGAATTGAGTTGGTATAGTTTATGAAAAATAAAATTTTTCAAGCCACCACTACAGAGAGATGTTCCACCCTTGTATGGTACATGTTAGCTTTAACACAAAGCCTGCCCTTGCTTTGCTGTCATGCTCAGAGCATGACAGTGGCTCTCAGGAGGACCGTCTCTATCATGCTTTAACCAGCTCCTCTATTGACACAACCTGTAGGAGCTCAGCTGGCTTCAGTAGAACTGGTCTCTTTCACATCCCAAGCCCAGGTTATAAACAAACAAATAAAAAAAATCAATCAATCAATCAATCAATCAATCAATCAATCAATCAATCCACTGTTTCAGAAGTTCAGCCAAGAGGAACTGGCCTTGCTGGCCTTTTCACCGCTGCCAGCTTCTTGCTCAATATTATCTAAATTGCAGTAAATACTTCATGATAGTCAGGAGACACCTGTATTAAACCTCTTGATCTTCAGTTCTCACAAATGCTCTTTTTAGTTTAAGATCTGGTCAGCTTGCTACTAACAGTTAAAGTGTATCAGATTTGGACAATTCAGTGGATACCCAGGAGAAGACAATTCAGAGTATGGTATGAGTTCAGAGAGCAGATCTTTTGGGGCTTCCAAAACACTCCCTCAAGCTCATTCTAATAGTCATTCAGAGGCCCAGGTGCATTAGATTGGATGAGATGAGCTAAAGTGCAGCCACAGATTGTGGGCAATGTAAGATGACATATTAAGTGCTTTCCTTTATCATGATCGCTTGTGTGTAACCATTATGCAGACCATTTGCCTCACAAAACACTGGTGAGCCAAAAATCACTCATAATGATAGCATATGTTTACTAAAGAGAAAAAGTGACATTCAGAGGACTCCAGTGCTAGTACATTGAAGATTTTGCCCTCTAAATTACAATATGAATTAATCACTTATTTCCACCACCACCTGTGGGTCTCTTTATCCAGTTTTGCATGGCTGAAACAGCATAAATAGAACAGGCCTGGATTAGAGTCAGGGTTCAGCTGTGCACTATAGTTCATCATGATTTGTTGACTATGAAATATTCTTAATTGGAAGTAGCTGGCAGAAAACATGGCACATGATTACAGAATGATGGTATTAATTTGTTGGCGATTTTGTTCAAGTTGTTTTTATTAAAGATCCTAGTCCTCATTTCCTGTCCCAAATAAGGGACAAAAATAATTTTAGAAAGTTTAAATACGCTAAGGTTGAATCAAGCAGGGATATAAATGCCACAAGTACAGAGTAGGAAAGTCCTAGTGATGCCTGTACTGACTCAATTCTGGTGATCAGTTGACTCTTGAGAGACCAAGCTTGCATTTGCTTCCTCTGACAACAATGATGAGCGTTCCTCCAGCCAGGACAAACCTGTGATGATTCAGAGGGAGGAAAAAGAACATAGACATATAAATATATATGGCCATTGAGCCCAAAGAAAGCATGAGAAATCTGCCCCAGCAACATTCTGAAGCTGTAACATATGAGGTACACTACAAGTCTCTGTCAAAACGTGGCAGTTAGTTAGCAAACATGTAACTCCCGAGCATATACGAGGTTGCTGACTCTCCTGAGGGACAAGAGGCGTTACAGAGGGATGGATTGGAGCATTGAGCTACGATTAATGAGATTAAATTTAACAAGTCCAAATTCTGGACTCTGTATCAAGAACAGAGTAATGTTGGGCACAAGTATAGATTGGGAGAGGAGTAGCTGGAGAGTAGCCCTGCAGAAAGGGATCTCAGTATGAGTCAGCAGTGAGCCCTGGTAGCCAAGAGGGCAAACCACATCCTAGGGTACATCAAACAGTGTAACCAACTCATCAAAAGAGGTGATTAACCTCATTGTGTTTGTATGGCGTCACCTTGAGTATTGTGGAGAGGGAGATACTGAGCTCTTCTCTCTGGTACCCAGTGATAGGATGTGTGGGAATGGTTCAAAGCTGCAGCAGGGGAGGTTTAAACTGGACATTAGGAAGCATTTATTTACCGAGGGTAGTCAAACACCACAATAGGCTTCCCAGAGAGATGGATGATACCCCAAGCCTGTCACTGTTTAAGACGCATTTGGACGATACCCTTAATAACATGCTTTAACTTTTGATCAGCCCTGAGTTGGTCAGGCAGTTGGATGAGGTGATTGTTGTAGGTCCTTTTCAACTGAAATTGTCCTCTCCTCTCCTCTTCTCTTGCTCTCCTCAAGAAGCTGACAAGAGCAATGAGATTGCCCTTCAGCCTCCTTTTCTTCAAACTAGACAAACACAAAGTCCTTATCTACTCCTCATAGGACATGCCTTCTAGCCCTTTCACAGCTTTATTGTCCTGCCCTGGACACATTTGAATACATTAATATCCTTCCTAAATTGTGAGGCCCAGAAGTACACACATCTCATCTAACTTTATACCCCTCAACTACGGCTCTTGATTGCATCTAAGTTGGTAGTATAAGACTAAAAGGCTAAATAATCAAAGGTTTATAATCAGAATCAAAACATCATTAGAACTTAACAGCATTTGGGAAGAGACTGGGGAGATACTTGTCTCTTCCCACTGACTCTGGAAAGTATCTAAGACAGCAAGGATCTGTTAAGGATGTAGCACAAGGCAGAGTGTATCCAGGGTGAAGTTCATCATCCTGTGGAAGGAATTGTTTCTTCGCATCTGTTTCCAGAGGTTTTGTGCACATCTGTACCGAAACACATTTTATGGGATTGTGATTGTTTAAGTAGGCAATTATGATGTTGATGCTGCCTGTATTGTGTTCCCTTCCATATTTTTTTAACTCAACAAACGCTGTGTTGCCTAAGAACCCTACCTGAAAACACTTTTTATGGTCATCGATGTTGTTAAAGAAAATACTGAACAGTGCCAGCTTAAGAGTCAGTGCTGGAAACAGATCTGCTCTTCCTTTGTAGTTTCAGAAACTGGTTGAGATCTCTCCAGGAGCCACATTATGACATACTTGTTTTGTGTTATGCTGCATTGATTTTACATAATTCCTGTTTCTTAGTCAAAATCTAATTGATATAAAGTCAAATGCCTTGGAGAAATCCAAGTATGTGACATCAGTATAGTTACCATTGTTCGCCAGCTTCAGAACAAAAGACAACAAACAAAATCTACCTTCCAACCAAAATACTTACAGCTTCTAACTCTTTGTTCTGTAGTCCAAAACCCATGGCCCTGTATTTCCCAACCAACACTGTCAGGATAATTATCTGATAGCTACCTGTGTTATTCCTTTCATCATTTCCAAACACCAGACCAATACCAAGAGTTTTTAAATCCTCAGGAATTCCTTCAGTTTTCCAAGCTTTGCTAAAAATTTACCATGGCCCTTCAAAGGTCTTGGATAATTTCCTTTTCATTTTTATATGCAAATTCTCCAGCGAATGCTGCCTTCCCTTCTCTGCAGTTACAGACAGTAACTTCACTATTCCATCCACAACATGGTATGTCACGGACACAACTTCTAGCCTTTTATCAATTACAGAAGAAACATAACTGTTGAGCACATCCAGCCTCTTTTGTTCATGAGTTACAGCTTTATTATCTGCATATAGTTATCATATCTGACATAGCAATTCTTCTCTGCACAAATATTTATTCTCTTGTCTTTGAACCTCTCATCTCACATTGGAATACTTTACCCATAGAATGGTATCTTTTCTATGGGTTTTCTGAGTTGTGTTACAACTCTCTCCATAGCAGGCATATAAAGCATAAGTTCCATTCAATCCCGTATTACAGTTCAGCAGTAAAACAGAGTAATTTTTGCTCTGTTGATTTGTGATTCTTATGATTACAGAATCACAGAATGGCAGCGGTTGGAAGGGACCTCTGGAGATCTTCTAGTCTAACCACCCTGCTAAAATAGTATCACCTAGAAAAGATTGCAGAGGATCGCATCCAGGCTGGTTTTGAATGTCTCCAGAGGAGATTCCACAATCTCTCTGGACAGCCTGTTCCAGTGCTTTGTCACCCTCAAAGTAAAGAAGTTTTTCCTCATGTTTGGATGGAACTTCCTGTGTTCCAGTTTGTCCTGTCCCTGGGCACCACTGAAAAGAGTCTGGACCCATCCCCTCAACATCCACCCTTTAGGTATTTATAAGCATTGATAAGGTCTTCTCTCTCAATCTTCTCTGATCCAGGCTAATAGCCCCATGTCTCTCAGCCTTTCCCTGTAAGAGAGGTGCTCCAGTCCCCTCATCATCTTCATAGCTCTCCACTGGACTCTCTCCAGTAGTTCCTTTCTTCTCTTGAATTAGATGCAATACTCCAGATGTGGCTTCACTAAGACAGAGGGGAAAGAGAACCTCCTTCAGCTTTCTGGCCATGATCTTCTTAATGTATCCCAGGATACCACTGGTCATCTTGGCCACAAGGGCACATTCCGGGCTCATGGTTCACTTGTTGTCTACCAAGACTCCCAGGTCCTTCTTCACAGAGCTGCTTTTTGGCAGGTCAACTCCTAATGAGTATTGCTGCATGGGGTTATTCCTCCCCAGATGCAGGAATCTACACTAAACAGCAGCACAGCCTTCTGCTGTATCAGCTACTCCTCCCAGCACACTCAGTCCCTTCATGTAGGTCACTGATGAATATGTTAAACAAGATTTGACCCAGTACTGACATCTGGGGAAAGTTGCTGGCTACAGACCTGCAAACAGACTTTGTGCTGCTGATCACAAACCTCTGGGCTCTGTCATTCAGCCAGTTCTTAATCCACCCCACTGTCAACTTATCTAACCCACACTTCCTAAGCTTACCTATGAGGATGTTATGCGATACAGTGTCAAAAGCCTTGCTGCATTTGAGGTAGACGACATTCACTGCTCTTCCCTCATCATGGTCAATCATGCCATTGTAGAAGACTACCAGATTAATCAAGCATGATTTTCCCTTAGTGAATCCATGTTGACTACTCCAGATAACCTTCTTCTCCTCCACATGCTTAGAGATGACCTCCAGAATGAGTTGTTACCTCACCTTTCAGGAATGGAGGTGAGGTTGACTAGCCTGCAATTTCCTGTGTCCTCCTTCTTGCCCTTTTTTGAAGACTGGAGTGACATCAGCTTTCCTCCAGTTCTCAGGCACCTCTCCTGTTCTCCACGACCTTTCAAAGATGATGGAGAGTGGCTTATCTGTAAAATCATATCACAAGGCAAATGCAGAATCATGGCACGGTTTCTGCTTCCTTCTACTTCACATGATGAAACAGAAGGAGGGAGTTACTAAATTTGTGTTTCATGTTTAATAGTATGGCAAATATCTATCCACAATCAAAAGCTCCGAATGATAGTACCAGAGATGAACAAAACAAGCTGCACTACTGCTAGATTTTGGATTCTTTCATCCTTTAGCTCAGCATAACAAGATTCAGCCACTAAAGGTGTACCCAACCTCTTTGAGTAAGTTATAACCACACTTCTGCATTTCTCCGTAGTTGATCCCATGAGGAAGAAAAAGTACAGTTAGTAAAACCCCAAATTTCTTGCCAGCTTTATTATTTAATTAATTAGTTAACATATATTTATTTAATTATTGTCCTGGTATTTCCAATTTACAAGAAACTTCAAAAAATCTGAAATGGTTGTTAGAACTGATTCAAAACTCTATTATGAAAACAAACAAAAAATGAACTTCCAGAGTAGCAGATACCCTGCATTTTGAGAAGTTGTCAAGTTTTGGAACAAAATTTTGCTTCCATTTTGTGTGCTACTGCCTATTCATGTCTTCACAGAATGTTGGGAAAAGTCAGAGTCTTGAACAATTTCTCACCAATTTAAAAATAGGAACTGTCGGAAATTTCATAGAGAAACAGCAAAATATACCATAGAAAAAAAGTTTATTAAAATATGTAATTATTATAATTAATAATGCTGCTATTAACAACAGCCATTTCTCTGCCAAAGCTTGAGGCATTCTTCAAGTCAATAAAATAAATCACAATAATTATCAAAAAAAATATACAGCCTAGTAGAACTCTGAGATAGAAAATTGTTATTACATCACCAGTCAATTCCATTTTTGTCAATGGAAGATTGGAATATTCGGTACAAATTCATCTTCAGTATTTGGATGCACATTTCCAAGTTTTATTCAGCATAGCAACAACTCTTTCAGCTTAAGAGTAATGAAATCTTGGCGCTTTGGCCCTCACCTTGAGAATCTCTCCAAGAGCCAAAGCTTGTCCAGACTTTTCTGTGTGTTTGCCCAGATAAATGTAGTCAAATGGAATTGTTCACATTGCTGTTTTTCCTGTTGCACTTGTTCTCCACCCAGAAGTCCTACATAAGAAAAAGCATTTTGCATAACATTGCAAAATGAGACACCTCCATACAGTACAGCTAACTTGCTTTAATAAAGCAGAAAGTAAATCTTGACTTTTTTCGTTTGCTCGCAGCTGTCTGAATAGATTGTCAGTATTACCCAGCTGCTAAAAACTTACATTTCCTGTATTCATATTCCTATCATAAATAAAATAACTAATTTATAGTGGCATAATAAGACAGATCCAGCCGACATCTTAGATGATACTTCTAAGCGTAGCTGTAGAATGCTTTGGTTGTAGGCATCAGGGTCTGGGATTCATTCTACCAGATGTGTAAATGCCCATCTAGATGACATGAAAACAAATGTCTCCTACCTGAAATGTGCATCTTAGATATGTATGTGGCAGTGCTCTTTGAAACCTCTGGATTAGGTCATTCTTCTCTGTTGAGCTCTAAATCTCAGCATGTTGTAGATAGAAGCTAAGCCACAAAACTACTCAGAGCACTGTTTTGGGGCATGCTTGGGCATGCTTGGGCATGCAGGCATCAAGGCAACTCTCAGGTCAAATAATAAATCAGTCCAGCAAGTCGAGTGAGCTCAATAAGGTTAGCCTGAGCAAGCGTGAGGTTTTTGTTTATTTGGCTTTTGGATCAGATGCACCTTAAGTTCATCCCTTTCCTGTCTCAGACTTCTCTCTCCTTTTGTTTTTAATTTGCGGAGCTTATTCAAAGTCACTAACACAAATGAGATGCTAAGCATGTCCCTAGGAGGAGAATCTGGTCTTCCAGTTAAATGCCCTCTGTACTTAGGAAAATGAGGCATACAGCAGAAATTTCTGGTCCTTTGTATACTGACACCAGATTGGAGGTGGAATTAGCTCATGGGGACAAAGAGAAGGCCTACATTACAATACCTTTTAGGTGGTTCTCTTTTTCCTGTTTTACACTCTTGAAATTGACATATAAAGCCTGTTTTAGGAATGCACGCCTGGGTTGTCAAGTCCAGATCCCTGATGATTAGAAAGATAATTCTTATATGATTAGAAAGAAAATTCTTGTAAGAACCTTATTATTCCTTGGTTGTGATTATGAGTCACTTCCAGTTTGCTCAGTCTGGGGAGGCCCCTTTTGCAGGTGAAAACAAGTTACCGTTTCATTTATTCAGGTCTTATTTTTTGTTGTCCTGTCAAAAATATGTACACTGCAAATCTCCTCTTTATTTCAGAAACACTGTGGGGGAGACTCATATGTGTCACTTCCAAAAGGCATTCAGCTGCCAAACCCTTAAGATCTTTTCTCTGTTCCAGTACCTGCACAGTCACGTAATGTCTTCCCTCAGAAAAAAAAGAGAAAAAAAAAAAAAAAGGATTCAAATAAAACAAACACAGAAGTTGATATTGATCTAAGCTGACTACAGAGGAAAGTAATTAAAAGGTTGGTTATTGCTTCTGCGATGCAATTTTGAGAATCAGCACAACACTTTCTCCACTTTGTTTATCCTGCTATGCCCAAATAAATAAAATCCAGCTTTTAAAATCGTTCAGCTCTCTGTTTCATTTAGCAGCATCCTCTGTGACTGCCTCATTTATGTGAATAAGACTTATTTGGTTTTATAGCTTCTTTTATTTATAAGTGAATTCAAAACCAATGACAAAGTGCTCAACTAATCATCAGAAACTTTCTATTCTAACTGTTTACAGGAGAGAAAAAAAAAAAAGACATCTTTGAACATCTTCTGTGTTTTCTGTATAACAATACACAGCTACTTAAATCTCATTTAGTGAGAGCTGGACTAACCTATCTTACAGATGTCAGAGGTGAAGCTCCAGCTGACTGTAATAAAAGCAGTTTGAGCTCTGGTGAGGACTTCTGGAAATGCCATCTTTAATTGCAAGAGTGGTAGTTTTTATGAAAGGAATTATTTTCCCTCCTGAAGCATTCACCATCTCCAAAGCAGCTAGTAAAAGTCAGTCACAGTGATTTCCCCTTGACATTTCAGTGACTGGATGCTCAAGCAGTCTGCCCCAGGAAAACCTTGCCTCAAGCACCGCTGCAGTTCCTTGCCACCTACCCAACACTGTGCTGAAAAGTCTGTGTGCTTGAAGATAAATATGGACTTTTTGAGAGTCCCCTAAATTAATTTTAGGTACTAGTATAGGGAAAACAGAAGCCTTAGTCCTGGCTTTTAAGCTCTGAAAGAAGGACCACTGTCCATCTGATCTACCTTCCTACACTTCCACTGGGAAAGAGAGCAGATAGTTACAAGGGCAGTTTAGTCTGGCCATTTTTGAGTTCTTCAATGAGTCGTTTATAAATCTGTCTGTTTTTCAGCCTCTTTTCAAGACAGTGTGATTACTTTCCCCTGTAAAGGCCTTCCAAAAGTAAAATTGCACCATTAGCAAATAGCATTAAAGAACTTCTAAAGGCAGTGCTAAATCATACTGGCTGTTTTCCATAGAACTTTACTGCCTCCACTGAATGCCAGCACATTACTGCTTTGGTTATGCTTGTGACAAAGCAATTTATTAGATTCCTTCACTGCAATTTGTCTGCCCTAAGCTATGCATCCAAAGTGCAGGTAGACATCTCTCCCAGTTAGATGTTTGCACTTAGCTGCACTACAGTTGCCTGCAGGAGTCAGTTAATTCTTCTATACACTCACCATCAAGCACCTAGACATTAAGATCTTCACCCTCAGTGGCTTTCTCAGTTAGGAGGGCAGACTTTCCAGATACTCCAGATAAAGACTCCTGCAAGATTCAAGACAGTACTTTAAGCATAAGAGAGTAGATGGCCCACATGGAATTGGCAGCTATGAAGCCTGGCCTGAGGGTGACCCTTGTCCTCATGGAGAGGTAGCTGAGGTCAGGCGCATTACTCTTGGACATTTCTGGTCATACTACATACACACCTTTAGATAAGTGAACTGGGATTTAAATATCACTTTTCCTGTTCACAGCCACTAGTTGACAAATGGTACCTCATCCAGTCTGTGAATAGCTGTGAACAGTTCTCTGTCCACCACAAGTAGCTAATGAGTTGAATTCTGAATTGCACAGGAAAAGAAAACAAAGCCTCTCAGCTCAGTGGTCTTTCTTCATATCTGCGTAAGACTTTTCAAGCACGTCTTAATATATTCTAAATCACTGACTCCAAGGCCTTATCAGGCCCCTAGCTTCCAATAAATTGGGATAAAATAGAAACTACTTCAAGTCCTTAAAAGACGTGGATGAACCTGGTGCTGAAGGCCTGGGTCACCAAGCCGTAAGAACAGAAGAGTTGCCCTACTACCTAATGGCACATTAGTATATTAAAAAAAAAACAACACCCTGGAATCATCTTCTGGCACTGATGCCAGCTGGCATAGGACAGTTCTTGTCTACATTGTTCAACTCTCCTAGTCTCCAAAATAGAATAGCAGCATCCAACTTCTTGTTGAGAAGTGTCTCTGGGCCATACTAACTCCTTCGGTATGCTTGGAAGTGGTTTGGAAGGATGCTAGCTCAGGCCAGAGGCCACTCCAGCAGTGCAACACTATGGACAATTGCTTTGCAGCGCTCCTGAGCACTTCCCACCACTGCTTAATCTACAGATATAACTGTGATCAGAGTAGCCAGCCCTGCTCAGTGCTTGGGTTCATGGGGCGAATTCTTCCCTTTGCAGGGAGGATGAGTTCAGTGAAGAAAACACAAATTCCTCACAGGCTTGTTTTCCAGCTTTCTCTTTTTTGGTTTTGCAAAGCGTACTCACCATACTCGTGTCTCATGAACACTGCAGGGCACGTAATTCCCTGGATTCTTGTGAACTCACTAACAGAGTGAGCTCCTGACAGATCGTGCACAGACAAGGGAGGCCACTCAGCAGCTGGCACTTGTCTACTCAGCTGCCCCAGGCAAGGCTGTGGTTGTGATGGGCAATAGTTACCTGCTTTGCAGGCCCTGTGGAAATTAGCATCCACAGGTAAGACAGATGAGCTGCTGCAATACCTGACCATAATGTTAACGGTGACGTTTCTCACTGTGAGGTGGTCAGCTCTTTTGACCAAAAAGGACACATGATTGTGATGCTCAACAACTTTCAGCAGTCCTCTGAAACACCAAGAGTTCACTAGGGAGGTAAGCATCTGCAGTCTTCCATCAAAAAGTGATTAGGCCCTTAGTTGCTGCTCGGGGGAAACAGTATCTCAAACCAAATGAGGGTCCTGAGCAGAGGAGGGAGCTTTATTATCAGTGGGCACACATCAGGCAACATAAGCCCATGTTTTTGTAGTGTATATTCACTCCACACTTCTGTTGCATTTTCGATCTTAATAAACCCTCTGGGGTTTTCACAACTACAACGTATTACAGGTACATGTTCTCCCTTTAAGGATCAACCATGGTTGGTTAAAGATGTGGCTATTATTTGCCATGTCCTGAGTATCCAGAGACTCTTCAGGTACTCAGTGTTGCAGTCTTCCTGCTTTGCTTTCAGGCTGCTGGAATTAACTTCTCTTGTTTCTCAGATCCTGTAGGCCTTCACAAAATCTCTCAGTACCCATCACCCCCATCCCAGCTTTTCTTTGCCATATATCATAGAGGTAGAGGAGCAAGCTATGTATCATTTCACCTCTCTCCAGGGTATAATGAAGCGCAGTCCCAGTCCAGAGGTAGTAGTGTCATCCTACTGTCAGGTGTTTACAAAAGGCCAGGTTTATTGCCATGGGAACAATCCCATTGCTCCTCAGTATGGGTTGAGGTGTGCATCAAGCAGGTCTGGCATCACAAACAAGGAGGGCAGGAATTGGCTTCAAATGAGAAAGCACAATACTCAAAAAACATGAATAGTTTTGAGATACTGTTCAACACACATTGTAGTAGCTAAGAGCAAGCCAAGCATCAGGTAGGACAAATACCCAAAAAGCAGTAGGGTCCTAGTGTTACAGATGGGCTGTCCCTCATCTCATTCATTCTGAGTATGGCTTTGAGACCTGTGTTAGACCAGACACTGACCTAAAGCTACAACCACCCTTATCTCCTATTAGTCCCTCCTGTGCTCATGAAGACTCAAGGACTTGCAAAGAGAACCCTGCTCTCATTATATCTTCTGTCTCACTCCTCTGCAGCTGCTTAATGGTCAGGGAACCCCTGTGTGGCCTTAAAGCTTTTCACACAGTTTTACTGCTTTGTTTTCAGGCTGCCCGTTTGACCTCATTTGCCCTTCCACAGTGTAACGGCTTCCAGTTAGCAACAGGTTTTGCCGTGGCTCAGGGACATATGTTGTCATGCATGTGTGTGTTGTAAATGCTGCCACAGCTGTGTGAGGAGTTTTGAGTATCTGAATTTAGTCACTGGATGTAAAGCCAGGAGAGTAGTGGTAGCATGGGGATGAGGTGACCCAATGACAAACATTTGGGTGCCTGAAGCAGCCTGGCTACCTGAGATAGGGCAGGTGAATCCCACTCAAATGCAGCACCTTCTCATAAGAGATAAGCAAGCTGTGTGGCACAGCACTGGGACAGTTTGATTGTGTGTAGATAGGGTACTAGTAGAAGAATTAATGGGGCAATGTTGCCCTTTGGAAAAAGAAATAGGTCATCACTGGCATCATCTTACACCGCTTCTGTTTATCTCCGTCTTCTCACTTTTCTAGTGGCATAGAGGTATTTATCCCATTTCCTTTACTGTGGTTATCTTTCATCCTTCCTCCTCTCTACTTAAAGTCTACCTCTTCTTAACAATAAACACACATCCTGAATTAATTTTGTGAACAAAGCATATGACAATGAGCAGTGGTAGCATCTTTTTTACTAATATTTCTTCAAATTTCTTCCTCCTGAGTACGTATTTCAGTTTCTATGACACTATTACTTGAGACTATACTATAGACTATGACAATATTACTTGACAAATCAGGATGTAAGAAACAAGGTTCTTGTTGACATGAGCTGCTTTTTGACATTTTATCTTGGGTAATCTTTTTGAAAATTGCTTGTGAAGAACTTGCTTTCTGGATTTCTTCCCAGAAAGTTTCAAATTTCTCTTTCACTGAATTCTTAAGACCATCCATGTTCTCACACATAGTCACTGTAGACAACAATGTCTCTAATTTTGCAGCCCCTGTGGAGATGAACCATATAGTTTTAACAGATGCTTCCATTTGTGAAAAAAAAATTGGAGCTAGTTGCAAGCAACTATCTCTTAATGGTTTTCCACTTATCTGCTACTAAAATCTTCATAATTTTCTAAAGATTAATCAGCATATATTTATTTCATGATTAATAAGAGGCAATTGTTGTTAAGAACAGTGAATGATGGAATGTTTAGGATGGTGGACTTGAAAACACTTGAGCCTAGATTAAGGCAGTCTAAATTCCATCTGCTTCCCTATACCTTATGTCTCCTTCTAACTGCCCCTATGTCTTCAGGGACAAAGGGTACACTAGCCACAGGGACTATAGGACAAATTTGCACTATGTGACCCTGTGCTTTGTTGTCCAGATGTAACAGTGGCCAATGCCTCTCAAATGGTTTATCTATTTGTCAGCAAGTAACTTACAAATTTGTTTACTGGTGTCTCATGAATTAATTCAGGAGGTTGTTGGCTGTTTTTTTTGCTGCTGCTTATTGCTATGTATCAGAGTTCAGAAGTTCCCTGAAGTGCCGTGGCACATAACCCCATACACACTTCTTCTGAGTATCTGAGAGAAATTGTGGATAATGGTGGCAGAACTAGGATTTCACGGATAAGATTTCAAATCTTACTCTGGACTTAATTCAACCCTTTCTCCTGCTGAAAGCTGCTTCCACTCTCTGCAACTCAAATGCTTATGTGGTTATGTGAGCTGAGATCTGACCTAGATCTGATGCTAAGCACATTGTTTCCTTTTATGCTGCTGGCTACAGAAGCATTGTATCTTAACCAATCTTGCTGCAGCAGCCAACTACTTTATCTTTGTCTTTGAACAGATTCTTAGTCTTGGATAAGGATGTATTACTGTCAGTCAGATAACACTGGCTTTTGAGGAGCTGTTGCAAGCAGCTACAGTCTTTGCCCTCTGCCTAGTTTTCAGTAAAATGTTGGATAAGAGATTTCCAAAGGAAGAAATTTTCTTTATGTTCTTGTCCAGATATTTCACTAGACTGATGTATAACTTTTGAAAAAAAAATGTTACTCTAGAAAAGAAAACTAGATTCTCTATCAGTGATAAGATTCTCTGTCACAGATTTCACATAAAAAGGAAGATCACTTCCACGGTCCACTTCATACTGCAGAGCAGGGAAGACATAAATCTAACATACAAGTCCAGCACAGAAAGTAGACTGAAAGGTAAGGATGTGTCTCAGATACTTTAATAAGCAAAAAGACTTTGCTGTAAGGTAGACTAATGCAGAAAGATTTACAGCTAAAACTTTGAAACCATCAGTATTTAGGCCTGAACATTCTCATAAATGTCCCCACACTAACTTGGTCACAAACACATCTACTCTTTCGTAATTTTACATTAAGTCATGTACAAAGACTCATCAAACACAAGTAAAGAGTCTTCTGGTAAGAAAATATCCTTAAAATGTTTACCTAGTCATAACTAATAGCTTTTGATTTTTCCTTAGTAGGTTTGGAAGCCATTATGGAAAGCAGAATTAAGAGTCTTGACATTTACTGTGCATTCCAGTTCAAATTTACTAATGAATACAATTCCGTTCCTTTTTGCATCACACAATGCCACAAATTCAGTTCAGAGTAATGCAGACTTCCAAGGGTGAGCTGGGAATAATTACACAGAAGGTCAAAAGCCTCTTGCCCTGCAATAAGTACCATTTCTGACAGGCTTGCTAGCTTGTTTAAATAGAACATTATAATCAAGTAGATATTGGAAAAGATCTCAAGGAGATTACTTTCATACAATACAGAGTCCCCCTCATAAAGGAAGTTTATACCTCATTTTCAATTATGTGGAAGGTCACCAAGAAAGAAGGGCCTTTTAATACTGAGGTGCAACCGCAGTTCTGGTCATTGTGAGCTGCAACTCCTTATCCAAAGGAGGATTTTATTGCCAAACGTGAAACTTACAGTGTACTGAACATCCGCCCCAGTGCAAACAGGCTGCATAAGTACCTTCAAACCAGCCCTCTTGCACAAAAGAAGCAGTGCTTTTGTGAATGGAAATGGATACTGAAGAATTAGAAATGCAGATACTTCTCTGGTCACTTTGCAAAAAATGGGTGGGGGAGGAGGAATAAAAGAGATGCTGATTGCAGCACTCTGTCTACATAAAGCAAACATGTGTGGAGGTGTGGGAACATGCATATAAACCTTTCTCTAGAGTTTATTGTTTCATTAAAATGAAGAAAACTCAAAAATGTGTTCCTTCCTCTCCCCTCCCTCCACACAACAGCTCTTGCTGAGAAAAGCGTCATGGACAGACATAAATGCCACCGTTTTGGCTGATAATCTAGCTCTTGTGAGAAAATAGTACAACTAATTTACCTGTATTTAAGAACAAAGACATATACCAGGTTGATACAGAAGCTCTTCAGGTTCTCTGGGAAGCCCTCAGAGCGGCATAGACTTGCTGCAGGATGGGGCAGAGTTATGCTGAGAGGGGTACAGCAACACTCAGACAGACATCATCATGGTGAAAACAGTCTAAACCATGAATGACATTCCTCAACACAAAGAGTGGCATTATTCTTACTTATTTTATTTGGGGGTTTATTTATTTATTTATTTATTCATTCCAAGTTTCTGAGGTACTTACAAACCTTCAAATCAAAAGAAGTGCCATTCCCTGATTTGAGAAACAAACGTCTTGTGAACTGAGCTGAAGTACTTCAGCTTTGAAAGAAAATCAAGTAGAAACTTTTGCCAGTTTGCTGTGACACTGCCAAGAACTCCATATTCACTATTAGTTATTTTTATCAGAGGCAAGTTGGCTGAAAGCCTGAACAAAGAGGTGAGTCTTCAGTCCCTTGCTGAACACGAGGAAGCTCAGGTTTAGATGTGTTTCTAAGAGAAGGAAGAACTGCTAAGGTAGCAATTATCTGTCCTATGCAGCACCACACCCAAGCCTTCCTTCTATCCTTGCCACTGCAGCCTGCTGAAAGACCACTGGTGACACAGGAAAAACAGTCCTCAATACCTGCTCTCTAGCTCATGTGATGATCACTACACAATACTTCATCTAGAGCTGAAGTGTGATTTTCTCTCGTCATCCTATTTCACTCAAAATTCTTGGAGTCCCCTTGACTCATAGCCCCATACTGATTGTGCAGCCTGTCTAGTCCATATGGGAGATGATAGATCATAGCAATGAGATCTACATGTATCCAGTGATCATGAGATCATAGCTGTTCTGCTGTAATGATCTCCCACTTGCAGCATGTGTCACAGATACAAATTGTTTGGCCTGTAGATCAACAGGTTTAATCTTGCCCCTGGATGATTCCTGAATAGGTTGCTGAAAGGCTCTCAAAAGCACCTCCACCTTCTAAAAGGTCTCCACCCTCTTTACTCACAGTGGATTATGAGGAAGTTGCTGCCTTTTTCATTTGTTGCTTAAGCTGACCTGGTAAAGACCATAAATGTATTTTATGTCACACATAAATTGTGGGGCTTCTTGCAAGCCTCACAACAAAAGAGTGCTTTAGGTATAGATAAGTTATCTTTGAGGCATGGGAGAGGGTGTAGGCTGTGTTTGTTTCAGGATTCAAAATGTGAACACAAATAGAAATTTTAATTCCAAATATAGAAATTACCCAGTTGTACTTCTGACCACATCTGAATCAAATCCGAAGATCAGGATCATGACAGTTTTGAATCTGATACCACCTTAAGGAACAGATCGATTTACAAAAGCCACATTTTTGGGAAGAGTTGTTCATAAACATGTACATTTTGACACAGCAGGTCAAATGAGTAATTTGTCATACCTCAGCACTCCAACACACTAGCCTGAGATGGAGATGATTCCTTGGTATGGTGTTCTCTTCAGCTGTTTGAGTGAATGTGTTCTGTGTCTGTAGGTTCATGCTTGTGGAGCAAGATGTTATTTAGTTCCACTTCCACAGGTCATTTTTATTTAAATAAAGATGCCATGGATTTTGCTTCCCTCCCCAAGTTAGCCACATGTACATGTGCTCAGCATTTTTTGGTCAAGGCACGCTACAGCTGCATCTGTATCTGTGAATACACAATCCCACCTCCTGTCCATCTGAGTTCCTCATATGCAATCTGCAAAACACCTGCCCAGATCTGCTTGGCCTGATCTCCTCATGAGTACCTTGACCCACTAATGGCATGATGACATCTTATGAATGTGCTGGACATGCCTGAACACATAAAACACTAAAATGCTCCAAAGGAAAGTCTTCCATTGCACCAACCTTGTGGCCTCCCAGATGGTCAAGAGCAGATTTGGCTTTTGGATGGCCTAAGGTAACCCTTGAGATGCAGTGCACCTGCATCAATACGTCTACATGTTCTTACCAAGCAGAATTGTCTCTTGGCTTATACAATGGAAATTAGAATTAGGTGTGCCAACAGGTATCTGTAGGGAAATGCACCCTTAATCCACAAATGTTTGCTTTAGAAAGACTGAAGTACTGTAAAAGCCATTCCTTTATGCAATGCAGCCTACAGATTATAATACTCAAGAGTCAAGGAATGGATTAAATGCATTACCACACAATGGGCATATGTCTGTTTTTTTATCACCATCAAACAAGCACTGGGAAAGAGTCATAAGAAAAATATTTATAGCAATAAATCCCATTTAACATGATAACATTCAGACTGAACACTAAAAGAACTAGAGGTATGTAGAACACAAACTGATTCAGGTATTCCAAGTAACCTATGACACATTGTAGAGTAATTATACTAATATTTCTGGTTGACTACTAGAAGTTGCAGGAGAAACTGCACTTCACAAGTTATGGATAAGAAACCAGAAATGCCTGGGCCGGCTGCGCATTAATCTTACTGCAGTAAATATAGACAACTTTTTTTTACCATTAATGACATGATCTATGCTAGTAAACATCTTCCAAAACATAAGAAGCACAAATTTTAACTGCTTTCAGAAGCTGTTTAACAAGGTGTGCTCTGTTCTCTGGTCTCACATAATCACGGAAATATCATCGCTGCAGTAGTTTGCCTCCCTCTGGATTTTTCTCCTTCACATGCTTATGCCGACAGCTTGCTTTGCTTTACTTCACTCACTAATGTGGTTAAAATTTGTAACCCTCTTGATGACTGCCATAGTTACAGAGCACATCGCTTCCAACAGGTTCCTTTTTCCTGGCGGTAATACAATGTCTGTGATTCATAGGCTGCAGGATAGCAGTGAGGAAATCACCGGAGTTTACCATCCCTTGGCACTGGGGGCCAAAATGAGAGCTGGTGTAAAGTGGGGATTACCATCGAGTGGAGAATACCATCCCTGACTGTGGCTTTTGAGGTTCAGTTTCTTTGTCAGTATTTTTCTCTTTCTTTGACTTTCAGAAATTAGGAGAGGAATGTAAATGTTCCCATATCGCACTGTATAATTTAACTGAAGACTAATATTTTGTCTGGCAGCCTTTGTAGCTTGTAGAGATGATACCTTACACCAGGCTACCCCTCATTTTCTCCCTCTCTCCCCCATGCATCTGAATTTAAGAAATGTGATGTTTTGAAAAGCAAAGCTGCTTGACTATAGATTCCTTCTAGCGTTTAATAAATTAGGTATGGGTTAGCACGGCAAATGTCCTCGGCTTACACTTCTCCTTTTCAGTTTGCTTTATCAAAGTCTGTTTTATCAAAACCACCTTCATTTGAATTGACTGAAAGAGATCCATTGAGGCTGGCTTTTAATGAAAAGGGTTTTTTTTAAAAGGGTTTTCAGGGTAGACAGTAGAGAAATAGGGGAAAATGTTGTTTTGGAGGTTTTTGATGATCAAAAGCAAAGGTTTTCTGATTCAATAATGGATGCTTTCTAAATCAAAAATCTTCACTGTGTAGATCCCAAGATGACTGCTTCAGTATCCCACAGAAATCTGTCTGTGCCCTAATTCTCCTCTGTGAGCAAAGAGTGTTGCTCAGAGTACATTTCCCATCATTCACAATAACCAGGAGGCCCCCAGCAAGAAAGAAATAGCACCATATGCATGAGTGACATTTTCCTTGGTGTTCAGCTTACAGAAACACCAATTGCTATTCCCATAAGGCACCTTTTCCCTATAGAAGATGATACTTTTGAGTCAGCATTTTAAAGTTTTGAAACAAAACTCTGCTTTTACAATGGTCCTTATAACAGCAGCGATGATGATAATAATAATGGTGGTAATAATATGCTAATGGCGAAAGAAATCCCATTTTCTAGTTAGCTCTACTCTTCCCATCTTTGCGAATCTTTTCTCAGTGAGAAACAGTTCAAAGAAAAGGTAAGCCTGACACGAGCAGTGAAGAACCCAGAAGTCTACTCTGAGGGCCTATTTTCAGCAGTTCCTTTAATCAATGAGCTCATCTTCCTTCCCAGGTGAAATTAGGCTTCTGGAACACCCACTTAATATCATTTCTCAGTCAGAGTCAATCAATTTTGCATTAAAAATATGGAATGAATGCAGCCTGCTGCCTGTACATTTTTTTCCCCTGCCATACAACACTGTCATCTTTTTGGTTATAATATGAAATTTAAATAATGCTGCCGTGTTCCTCTTGACTGAATGAAGTGTAAACATTGATCAAAGCTTCCATCAGCAAAAAATCACCAGAAACTGCAAACAGTGCTGCCAAAAAGATGAGTATTTAATGTACGGCTCGGTACTTCCCTGTTTTTCTCCTTTGTGTTTATCAGTGCATTATTTTTTCCTTGTTGCACCAGAGTATTTTTTTTATTTAAGCAAATTATCATGGCTGAGGTAAGTAACACAATTATTCTTTGTTAGCTGGCACGTTGCCATTCCTTTCATGTGTTCAAGAGTGAGCTATGAATTAATAAGGATGTAATGTCCCTGATGGATTTAGTGGTGACATCATAAATCCTCACTCTGATGAAGACACTAATATGTGCTGTTGCCAGTAATTTGCTGACACCACTGATAGTTGAGGGCACAAATAAAGATGCCTTTCTTGGCATCGTACCATGGAAGCCAAAGCTACTGTGAAAGAAAACATCAGCCAGGTGAATTTCAACTCCTTTGGACATACATCTGTTAAATGGGGAACAATACACCTACATGATGAATGATGCTTTTCTGTACTTATAACGTGCTTTGGAAACCACAGTCAGTTGAATATAGAAAGAAAAAGAATAAAATGCATTTGAGGGATCTGGCAATAGTTTGTTAATTATTTCAGCTTAGCTAAAGCAGTTCTGGGGTAGCTTCGGGGTCACTGTGATGTAAACATGTGGCTGGATTAGACCCTGCACAAAACAAGACCCTGTTGCATCTAGTTGCCTGTATGACAACCCTTTGTCCTTTGGGGAGTTGTGCCTGGTCTCCTCTGGCTTCAGATACTCATTTAGTACTGCTGCCGCACTCCATAGCTGCAACCCAGTGAGGTCAGCATGTCTATATCGGTTTTGGGGGCACTCCAAAGTGATATATTCCTCTTAGACGAACAGAGACAGTCATAGAAGGACCGAAGCCTTGTAGTGAAATACGTTGGCACAGATGACTTTCTGAGTCACTAGTTGTGTAATACATGCCACAGAGGAGGTTTGCCCATGTCTTGTCAAGATGATGTATGGCAGTACTGGTCCACCCGTTCACTCTTCCCATCGCCCCTTCATCCTGCCTAGCCTTTCCAAAAAGAAGTTTAAGTCACATCACATCTTCTTAATTCACTGGTTGTACTCCAAACTGATTCCTTTAAACATAGCCTCGAAACAGGGTCCCCTGTGCTGCCTCCCTGCACCTCCATTATTCAGGAGACCTTTGTTCCTGGATCTTGCAACCTCTTTTGATCTCTTTTGAGGTAGATTTGATAGGTCTTATATTTCACCCCATCTATGTCTAAAATTCAAGGTCTTCCTTTCCTCTAATAGTATCCCACTCAGGTGACTTAAGGTGGCTCATGCTGAATCCCACAGCATCACCAGGAAGCCGAAGGTCTCAGATTTTGCTTTGGGAACTGCATGTGGCTCTTGGTCAACCAAGAAATTATTTTCTGTATTAAAGCATATCAGGATATTAATTACTCAGATTAGCCCAAGGCATCAGGTAGCATTTATTGATATCATAAAAATCTTCGTGTTAGGGTTAAAACTTTAACTTGGTTTAAAAAAAATAACACTGCAGAAATCTGTTCCTGCCATTTGCCTTCTCTGTTCTTGAAAAATTAAATTTTAAAATTTTCTCTACAGCCACAAAAATGACCATTTCCTGCCCCCCAGCTCGAATGAGAGCTACATCTCACAATGCCATGTGACTCCGGAAGCTGTGGCCTTGAAAGAAAGCCAAAATGTCTGCTTTCTGCTGTGTGAGACATAGATGTTATTCAAATGCCGCATATAAAATACATCTTGTATTATCTTGACAATTAATATGTTTGTTCATTGTACCAAGCAGTGCTTGGCTTCCTTATGCTATATGGTGCAGTTTTATTAATATATACCTCTTTTCAGCTAATTTACCTGAAAGCCTTCAAACCTTCTGCTTGTATAAAGTACCTGAGACACTGAGTTACAGTTCAATCCAGATTGTACCTGTTTTGAGCAGTCCACATAAATTTCTATCCAATTTCTACCTATCCCAAGCTTGCTGGGACCTGTCAGTGTTTTTACTTTGTTCTTTGCTGGCAAAGCATTGATATGACACTTGTAAACGTTGCCAGATGAATCGGTAGTCTGGGTTTGGTACATAATTCAGAATTTCAGTTTTTCAAGCCCTCTGAAGCAGAAACCAGTTTTGGAGCCAAGGTTTAATATCATTAGTGTATTAATTTATGTCAGTGGTTGAGTCCTTTTTATTCTTTTTTTTTTTTTTACCGCATTTCACAGAAAATCTCCTACCACCAGCAATTGATCAAACATGACAAGCTCCCTCTTGGCTATCGCCCGTGATTCAGGCTACTTAACTCCTGTATTCCTTCCCAGAATGGAAACTGTGGCTTTTGGTGAAATAAAGGAGCTTCTGTTTCTCTGCCACTGTCAGAAATGGAAATTCAGCACGATCTTTTCAGCAGCCTGAAAGGCCAGATCAGATTAAAAGCCCTGATGCCAAAGGAAGGGCATTGGATGCACTGCGTTGAACTGTGGTTCTTAATGCTCTTTGGTCCAACACTTTGTAGGAGCACCTCAACCTTCCTGTTACTCCCTGCATTAGAGCAGAGCTAAAGTGTCAAATCATTAACAGAGGCTGAGGTCTTCTGGAAATAGCCCCACTATGGCGTATTCAATCCTGTTATAGGGCTGTCAGGCTAAGAGCGTTACCTCAAGGAGGAAAACACACCAGTGGAGACGTAAACTGAAATTCACAGGGCGCATGTAGACTAACCGGTGGTCACATAAATTGTACATCGCGACCTCTCTGCTGGGGAGAGTGAGCGGCACAGGCTGTAGAAGCAGCCAGGATCTGGAAGCCCCAGAGAGCAGTGCCTTTGAACATCTCACTGATCTCTTGATCTTGCACATCTTAAAAGTTGTGATAAGTAATTTGGGTGTAACACTGTCCATCACAGCTGGCAGTCTGAGGAATCAACCACCATTCCGCTCTGACACTGTCTCATTTACTAAACCTTCCCTGCATTTCACACACACATGGAGTGCCTGGTATGAAGCATGTTGTTGCCATAATGAAATCATGGGGAATCAGATGGAAAAATGTGTGTTTGAGCACTTAAAGCTAGACTTGTAGACTACAAAACAGACTTCACAAGTAGAGGTCAAGGTGGCACAAATTAAGACAAGATTATATTTAATAGAGAGTCACCTGGATTGAATTAAGTGTATTTTCTTGGACCTAGCAGGCTGCAATCAGGATAAACAAACTGCTCTGGAATTCCTAGGTGACCTTCTAATAATTATGACCAAATTTGAGTTTCAAGTCTTCAGAGCCCCCAAATTATCTTTTATATAAGAACACACATTGCTACTCGGGAGGTCTGTTTGTTGTGATGAACAGAGCATAAAATAAATCCCTCACACACAATACTGCAGGTGGAGGCTGCAAAGTCATTTCTCTGACCAATGGAGCTAATGGGCCTCTAGTGTAAAACACATTTTTGTAACTCCCTTTCTTCAGATCTTCTTTTGTTGTGAGAAACACAATGCCAAAATAACTTAATGGATTTGTTTTCCAGTTCATAAACTGCTGACATGTCACTGGTGTTGTGGTTAAGCATACATAGGAAGTCCACCAGAGTTCAAGCTCATGCCAAAGACTGGGACCACTACTTTGTTTGTTGCAAGCTTTATTGGTGTTGCATGTTTAAGATATGATAATATACCTCCACATGGAATACAGAATAAAATCATGACACATACGCTTCTCACTCTTGTGGGTTCAGTCTGTGGCATCTTTGCCGCTTGTGCAAAAAGGATGCCCAGGAGGGGAACAGAAAGTCATACAATTAGGTTGAATTTGTATGACAGTTTTGGACTCTATGACCTATTTGCTCACTTTAAGATGATCATTAGTCAATAGTTTTTCACAAGAGAGTTTCTTTTGAAAATGTGTTGGTTCACAGAGCGCCACTGTTCTAGCCAAGACATTCCAATACCTACTTAATAAGCTCATGTAGGTTTTCAGATCCCTAACGGGTGTCAGTTATTTGGACCCTATGAATCCCTGGAAGCTCCTTAGTGAATACACATTCTTGTCAACTTCCATCATTTTCTGTTAGCAGTGAAAACAAGAAAAGTTTAGTATCTTCAGGCAGATGCAGAGGAAACTTCCTTAGAGTTCACTAAACATGTCTAAAATTCATGCCTGGAGTTAAAACTGGACTAGAACATAATTTCAAGCAAGACAACATTTGTAGAGGATCTAAAATACTTTCATACAGGCCCTTCAAGTGTTAGCCCAACTTCCGATCTCTTAATAAACTTGAAACACCTGTCATAAAGAAATAAATGTCACTCTTGCAGTATTTGTTTCACTTGATGTTGATTTAAACCTTTAAAACCATGGCTCATGGTCTTGGCCACTAGGATTGGAAATGCTGGGTTTATACTACAAAAGAATGGGAAAACCTAGATTTTCACATGAGATACAAAGTGCTTGATCTGTCTTTAATAAAGCTGAAGATAAATCTGATACAATTAACACTTCAGATAAGATTGTACAAGTTTTTGAAATATGTCTTTCTGTATTTGTTTAGTTTGAATCTTGGGGTTAGGGAACCATATTTTAAAAGAGAAATAGACCAGCATCAATAATTCTTGGAAAGCTTGCAAAGACATTTCTAAAAGCCTTTATGTGGGATGTACAGATAAAGGTGTTACAAAGGTACAAACGGTTATGCTTGGCATCACCCGTGTTTCACAGCCTAATTATTTCCAAATCTTAGTGCTGCCACCATTCTCTTTCCCCCTAACCCTGATCCTCTTGCAGCTATAAACCCGAGTCTGTGGTGGACTGTGTTAGAGCCCAGCCCTAGACCCTCTGAACATGGAAAAATACACTGCAAATGAACTGTGGAACAGGGGAACATCCACATGGGGCCCAAATGAGCTCCATGTGTTATGCAGCATGGACTTGATCAGCCTTTAAGAGGGCCTAGTACCAAGCAGTGTGGACATGGACCAACCATCACCCCATACCTTCAGGATCAGGGGCTGCACCTCAGGTCTATTCTGCTGAGCTGCAGAGACACGGTCTCTCAGTCTACCAGCAGCAGCCCAAATCACAAATAGAAAAGGAATAACAGAGAAAAAAAACCACTTAGTTTCATGTATTTATTAAACCCTTCCTGCCTCCTACAGCAAGGTGCCACCTTCCACTGTATCTTTCATAAATGACTATCTACTGGGTATCACCAGCACTCCTTCAAGTTATGGTCAGAGAATTAATGTTTAGTCACTACTGCTCTGAGCTGAATTCAAGCTTGAAATTGCTGGCAATTCTGTCCCTACTTCCTACCAATAGCCTTCCGGCCAGGATAGTCAAGGAAAATATTTTAAGCCCCAAAATCTCCTTAAAGTTTATGGATACGTGGCCATCAGTGTGAATCAAACTAAAGCTGACAGTCCCAAAGGGCCACATTAGTTTTCCCACAAAAAAAAACCCCACACATGAATGTAGCACTTCTTGTCCCACACTTGGCAGGTTATTCATTTATTTTAATTTGCAGTAACCGTGACTGAGTTACATTCATCTTCCCAGATGTTGTTAGTGATGAAAGCTCAAGGAATAAGCCTTTTCTGCTGTTGATGTACAGTGTGCCAAACCTCATCTCGAGCTCCTGGCTCCCACTGTACTTTTCTTGTGTCTGTACTGCTGTTTTGTGATAAATGAAACTTGCAGAATCACACGTACCATGGTACAGGAACAAGCATCTTGTCTGGGGAGTGGTCAGTGCCGGAGGCTAGAAACTTGCGTTGTGTGCACATCTGCGGAGGCTCATGTATTAACTACAGCAGAGCTATTATGGCTAAAGCAAAGGTGCTGAAGCTTTGATTACAAATGTCAAACAAAACGGGAAAGAAAGCAAGGCTGAGGAAGGAAAAGGGCCCTGTCTCTGTATTCTCCTCCCTCCGCCTCATCACAACGATCCGCTTTTCTGCCTTTGTTTTCTGTGCTCTAAAAGCCTTTGCAGTCTTCTCTTCTAGGCATGTCCATAGAGTCCTGGGAAGCTCAGAGTTTACTCTCAGTTACAACAAAGAGCTACAGGTGGCATAAATGATCATTTGTAAATAAATGAATAATCAGAACCAAAAAGCTCCACAGAAACTCTCTACCAGCCTGTTCTAATTTTTTATAAAATGGCTCAGAAACAGATCGCATACTTCACCAGCCAACTGAAACAGCCATGGTACCAATTTGTGCGTACAGAGATCAGGTTCATTTCAGCTAATCCCATTTTCGATTTCCATGAAGCTCCCTCTCCTTCTCTGTGACTCCTCCTGAAAGCCGGGATATACCAGATGTTCGCTTGCCAGAGGAGAGAAGAGGCACCCGAGGATCAATCCCTCACCTCAGTTTCCTGCTCACATCACTTACCTGTAAACTCATCAGCCAGCCTGAGTGTGAGACGAGCCCCTTAGGACTGCTGAAGCTAAACCCTCTGTTTTGTGCCCCTGGGACTCTGTGTCTTCCCTGTCTGCCTCTGTCCATGCCTGGATGTCATGGTGGTGGTGCCACCGGTGGACAGCCCTGCCTGCCCAACTGACCTTGGGCCTCTCTATGGCAGGACCACACTGTCCCCCACCAGATACACTTCGCAGTCTGGGCTCAGGCTGAACTCATGCTGCCTGTGGGGGAGAGAAGAACAGGTCGGGTCTGGGTATCACCCAGGGCTTTGGGGCACCCCTTGAAGCACCAGTTCAGCTATGGAGGACAGGAATAGAAGGAGTCTGAGCATTCATTGCCACCCCTTGGCCTTTTGCTTCTACCATCTTAAAATAAAGGGCTTCAAAACCGCTATACAGCTTTTACATAGCTATGTGGACACCTGGCACCTAAGATATTCCCAGTAATGCTCCTGATGCCCACAGGCATGAATTCATAGAGGTACCCCAACTATCTTTAGAAGGAGTTAGTACATGTGTGCATATATACATACAGTGCATGTACACGTGTGTGTGCACATATAAATACATAGATGTACGTACTAAGCGTGTATATATATGTACTTATATGCCTATATGTGCTATCAGTCAGACCTCTGGTGTCAGTGTAGACATAGCTGGTATTTAAGAACAAACGAGGAGTTAAAGCAGCTTTATCTGCTGGATAAAGAAATAGCTGGGGAGCAGTTGCATCCTGCTTCCCACAGCAGCCAGCCCTCTCTTTCGGTGGTCCCAACACGTTTCCACCAGGCTGCGGAGGCAGCAGAGGAAGCCATTTCCCAGGAAATCCCCTGCTGTCCCGGCCTTAGCCACATACAAATGGGCTCCCTGCCATGCTGACGATGAAGCAATGTCAGCATGCTCTTCTCCCAGTTTCTTGGAAATGGCGACATGTGGTTGCATCAGCCATGATGGCTACAAGATGCAGCAGGATGGCCCTGATCGTCCTGGTGGAAAAGGTTGAGATTTTTCTGCCTCAAAACCAGACCAGTGTGTTAGCTAAGGTGCTACAATGGTGATTTTATTTATGTTATTTTCAGTAGTTTCTTTTCTGCATACAGTACCCATCTAATGAATGTATTTAACCTCTTTCCCAGCCAGAGACTGCTGGATAGAGAGAGAAAACTCCTTTCCAGAGCTGCAGGCTTCCTTGTTTTCATTCAGTACCCAGTGACAGCGTCGCTGTGCCATGTACGCTCCGCCACAAGTGTCACATTTACAATCCCGTTGATCACTGGAAAGGGAAATATAGTAACTCCTTGCAGACTGCATACCAGAGCCTCTTCATGGCATCGCATTAGTAAGGAACACAGAAGGGAGCCCATAATAAATGTTACAAGGGGAAATACCTTCAACTGATAAGGAGCTGAGCGGATGACAAATCACAAAAGCCTCCAGTGAACCCCTCAGGAGTAGATAACCTCGAGATGTACCTGTATATAAAGATTAAACAGCAACCTGGGCTCAGCAGAGATTTATAGAGCTTTGCATGTGTCTTGGTTTCACTGTTTGCTTTTGTAGCCGTTTCTGGACTTTATTGTTAGTTTCTGTCTGTTAATATTCTGTACAGACTCAAAAATACGGGTGCAGAGAAGTCACCTCAGGAAAAAAAAAAAAAAAGGAATTTATTTGAAATATTTTACAAGGAGATTTTATAGATCAATATCTCCAGCAAATGAGAAAGATAACCAGGAAAGGGCACAGTACACCTGTGAGCCAGGCTGTGCAAAGATATAAGCAAAAGCACGAAGGATAAAATATATTGACATATTTGAGCTTACTGGCTAAATCTGGTTATTCATTCCTCTGTAAGTGGCAGTCCTAGTTATTATGGGCTATATATTTTTGGCAAGACAAATATGTGAGGCAGTAAATGCCTTCGTTAGTATGCTTCAGCAGGAAGGGTAGTGGCTACTGCTGCTATTTGGGGCCTCTCAGGGAAAATACCCTAGGTAAAAAATACATGGCCGGTTTTGGACTGGGTCAGTACCTTAACCAGGTTCTCCCTAACAGCTAAAGTGAGAGTAGGGACCTGAAATGGTTAGGTACTATTCTGAACATAAGAAAACACTATTTTACTGTGAGAATGACTGAGTCGTGGCATATGTTGTCCAGAGAGGCTCTGCAGCCTCCACCCTTGCAGATATTCAAATGCCAGCTGGACACAGTCCTGGAAACTGGCCAACAGATGTCACTGCTTGAGCAGGGTAGTTGGACCAGATGACCTCCAGAGGTCCCTTCCAACCTCAACCATTCTGCGATTCTGTTCATTTCTTGCTTAACTACTGAGTGACTCCAGCTTCAATTGATTGCCTTTGGCTCTTTTATCTATTAAGAGTCTAACTTTGACTAATTTGCAAAGGAGGGTCGGTCAGGGACACGTTTCCAAAGTGTGAACCACAGGAATTGCTGAAGAGACCAATCACGCCCAGGAGCAGCCTGCCTTACAGGCCTGGTTCCTCTTTGGAAAGGAGAAATGCTCAGCGACCACCAAAATTTGGCTCCCCTAGCCTTGCTCCTTCAACTCCTAACCAAAACCTTGCACCAGTGGGTCACAGTGCAACAGGCTGGAGTATAACGAGCAAGTCTTTCAGTCAAATCTCTTACACAGATTCACTTCCCTATTGCAGACTGACAAGAAGGAAACTCATCATAAATCCACAGGTGAAAGTCTGCACCAGCAAAGCTCCATCTGGGAGGCGGCCAGTCTCCCCAGGTTCAAGGACGATGCTGATTTGATTGTTTTCTGCACGTAGAGGGGATCATGCTTATCTGATCCAGCAATTCAAGGTGCAAAGTTGAAGGTGGTTACCAGCGGCCACTCCTCATCATGCTCACAGAGAGCCAGACGTGCCCCGTATGGTGTACTAAACACCACGCGCCAACTTTTCACTCCAAACAGACTGTTCAATAACAAAGGAAAAAACACAGGCGGGATTAGATGACAATTGAGCTGTTGTTTGTGCAAGTGGAAGAAATCACTTTTCAGGAACAGACCACGGGTCAGGGCAGTGGACGGTGTGGGTGTTCGCTGGAGAAGTCAGACTAAACAGGCAATGATGTGTTTTATACTTACAGCACTGCTGGGAGTAAAAATGATATTAAACACAAGCAGGACACTGAGGAAGAACAAACAACTTATTGTGTGGAAAGTAAAAGTGCTTTGGAAGGGACAGTAGGACTATCTGATTTTTTAATTCATTGGCGGTTTGAGAGATTCAAGATCTGTTCTAGCACGGATTTAGTTTACACACATCTCTTGGTAAGGCTCAGAAGTCTCCAAATCCAATCACTTTGTTTGCTTGTTTCTCTGTCTGCAACCATGTAACACTAAGTTTTTTATTAGATAAATGATTATATTGGTTAAAAGCAAGTGGATGAAAATGTAAGGGAAAGGAAAAATTCACACTTAAGGAGAAACTTCATCAGTAAGGGCAAAGGGCATCTCCAAGCCTCTGACTTGATATCCACAACTGTCCTAAACTGACTTGAACATAAAGGAAGGTTCTTTGTGGAACGGGAGGCACAAGGGAGAAGCCCACAGGCCCCCAAATGTCCCTAGGAGCAATCGCAGATACCAACCCTATTCAGCTGACTCTGAAGCTGGTGTTTCCAGTGTGCCATTGCCCTCCTTTAGTAGCTGTTTGTTTTGTTTCACTGGCACACAGTGAACAAATCCCCTGTTGGCTACAAGGAGTCCTGAAACATGCTGCACCTTAACTGTGTCAGCTTCCCCGCACACAGGGAAAGGAGAGGGAAAGAAGCAGAGACAGACAGACATCCAACTCCATTTTAAAGGACTTGGGGTACTCAGGTTATGCAGTAATGAAAAATATTTTTTTATCATCATTTTCTGGTTTTCTTTTTTCTATCATCGTTTTTGTTTATACTACTGAGTGCTATTTTATTTGTTCCAGACTTGCCACAGATGCATAAATGCTGTGAAAGGAGAAAGAATGTCTACTCTGTATGATGGCTTCTTAAAAAATCAGAAAAGCAAGTAAAATCCGTATCTTAAGTAAACATTCCATTAAAAAAAATCACTATATGTTTATAGAAAAGATTTTTTTTAACAAAGGTTTAATTAAAAAAAAAGTTAATAACTGAGTATTCCAGAAGGTCTGAGTCATCCACAGTAATAATTAGGGGGTTTGTTCCATACAAAATGCTTTATTTAACCTTCATGCCTCCATTCAGATAATTATACAAATGCATACATTTAAAGGTTTAAACTCTATTTCAATTCACAGCTCAATTCATAGGAAAGTTGAATACAGAAAAGCAATGCACCAACAAAATATGTCTGAGACACCATTAAAAACGATAACACTTGTTCATTTAAATCTTTGAGAATAGAGTGGAATAATCATCCTCTGACAGAATTTCATTAGGGGACTCCCTTTACATTATCATAGGGCAAAAATCACGATTTTACAGTAAGAGGAAAAGAAAGCTCTGAGTATATTTACAATACGTACACTATACATAAATACAAGAACAACACTTACATAATATTAATAAACTTATAACATAGGTGTTGCCTAAACACTACATAGTATATAAATGCAGAGGAAACTATTGGGAAATTAGATCTTCAGGTGCTTACTTTATTTTTGAAGAAAAGTAATTTTTGCGTTTAAAAGCTTTTGAAAAGAAGGCAAAAGAAAGACTAAAGAAACTAATATGTTTGCTTGCTAGCACTGGTATTTTTATTCCTTTTAAGTGTAGGACCTCTATTGACACTATTATCTCCCTGGGGTTACCGATAATGACCCTCCCTTTTGCATCTTATCTAGGAAAAAGATTGAGGTGCCATATGTAGTAATTCCATTGCTGTGAAGCTTCGGTTCCAAATTAATCACTTAGTAAACTAAGGGATGTTTTTGTATTTTTACACAGGAGGATCAAATGAGCACTCATTGGTACATACAACGGTAATGACCTGTTTAGGAGGAACAATTTGGGGCCAAATGAAACCCCATCCTTAGGATTTCATTCAACTAATGCCATAGGGGAATTTGCTACGTCCATAAGTGACTTGGCCAAGAATGGTATTTTTCATTAGTGGTGTTTTTTTCCTAAACACAGCTGAAAGAACTTTCCAATGTAATGGTATTTTTGACCCCACATGTTGCTAGCAGTGTCCAAATCTCTTCACTTGAAGTGCATGAGTGTGTCTGTGGGTTGAAGGTCTTAAGGCTGATGGTGGATGAAACTTCACTTACTGTCTCTATGTATATTCTATTGCAAGTGCAAATGGGAGATATAATTTTTTAGGGACAGACAACAAGTCAAGAGGGCATACTGTGTAGGTGTTCAGTGGAGAATTTACATTACCAAGGAAGCAAAGTATTGGACAACGAGGAAAGAAATAAACTGTGTTGTTTATTTTTAACGAAAAATAAGATGCAAATGTAACAGTGAAAAACAGTTTTAAACCAGAAATGTCAACATGATCTCCAAACTGTGAAAAACATTAGTTCAGCCATGAAGAGTATGGCTCAAACTGTCTTTCCAAAGAGGATCTTTCCATCTATAAAAGGCAGGGACAGGGAGAAGAGCAGTATCTGAACCAACTTCTGAATTTCATGGTTCATGCTTATGTCAATCCACCGCAGCCATCATCTGTGGTACCCTACCAGACACTGAACTAGTGTTTTTTAAATGCAGAGGTCACAGCATGGACCAAGGTTTAGCAAGTCAACGTGTAAACCATTATTCACCTTTTATAACTGACAGCACCTTGGCTCACCGAAACTTTTGAGACTAACTGGGGAAGATGTTGCAGGTCATATATATGGACAACAGGGCCTCAGTTTTTTTCTGTTCTTATTTTCGTAACAGCTAAAATTTATGTGTCCAGTTTTGCTTGTCTGGAGGACTGAACAAGTCTGTACTGAATAAACTAAAAATTACAAGGGCAACTCATTATATTTCATAATTTAAAGTCAGTAAGCACAAGGTGCTATAGAAGAATGCTGGCAAATCAAGAAAACTGAGGAAAAAACCCAACTTTGTATTTGTTTTTCAGAATGAAGGAAAAAAAGTCTGGCTCATTTTGGGATGGTAAAGACAGGGTGCTTTTTCCTACACAAGAACTAACACACATAGGGCTGGAGTCAGCCAGACATCCCAATACTGCAAGTTTCTACGGGCGCCTCCTTGTAGTCTTGCTGCTCCAGAACAAAAACCCAAACTCTCCTCTCCAACAACATGCTCAGGTACGAGATAAATTAATGTTTCCTTTATCCTTCTGATCACACCTTCCCTGGCGCTCTCCTAAAATCCCCAGCATGCACTGTGTTCTTTTATGTGCTTAGTATCTGGAGATCAAGGTCAGGATGACAGATCAAGTACATGCATGTTCTGATGGGAATATTTCCACTGGTGGCTAACAACTTTAAAAAAGTTACGTTGTTACTGAACTAGCAGTCTTGTCACGATTAACCGACGTGCATAAACATCTCGTTTTTACAAGCGAGTTCGTGTGCTTTTTTTTTTGGTTTTGCACCCGCATTTTCTTCTATGTATGAGCATCTTCATCCACACCCAATCCTGCCTCAGTGAATGAAAAATGAACACCCATCCTCTCACTCTAGCAGCAACCTGTCGATGGCAGCAAAAGTCTAGGCAAAATATGGAAATTTTCAAATACAAAATTCTGCCTGGATAAACAAGCACAAATTTAGAGGGTGGAAAGCAATCTTCCTTGGCAAAGGTATTAGGACAACCAGTTACATTTTGATATCCGATAAATTCATTTATAGAAACCAAAAAAGCACGAGGGATGGCATTACACTGCTATTTTAAGAATCCATTAGCAGCAGTTAATAACTTTTTTTTTTTAACAGAAATCTACTAGATTAAAAAAAAAAAAAGAGAGAAAAAAAAAAGAGTGAAAGAGTCACAGATGGCCACTTTCTCGTAAGATCAATTAGTCTATTGAGGCAAATGTTTAGGCCACTCGAAATAAAAATCTCCTTACTCCATTTGAGGAACATTGACTTCTTGTTTGCTATTCAGATAGTCTCTAGACTGGCATCTCCCAAGTTTTCACTCGTTTGTCACCAGAAGAAAAAAAAAAAAGTGATATATTTTGTCCACTCCTAAAGTCAACCAGTTCTTAAGATGGTATTAAATACTATGAGCATTACATGACAAATAGAAAGGAGACATAAGGTGAACTCTATGTTTCTAGAGTTTAATGCAGAGGAATTTTGAGAGCTCCCATTCTATCACACACCCTAAAAAAACACTTCATTGGGCTTATTGCTGGTTTTTTGATTATTTCACTAGAGAATACCTTGGATACATGGGCACATCAGACACAAATTAGGAAGAAACCCCCTAAACCACTGCTTGACAATGACCTCCACACCTACTGAGAACCGATATGGATACAAGTCATTTGTAAACTAAGATTCATTTTCCTCTTACAAGTACATGACAGATGTTATCTGAGAAAATAAGTAAAACCTCTGACACAGTATCTCAACATGTGAAAATACAAATGGCACTTTGTGTTTGTTTCTGTGCTGCATTATTGTTCTCTGAGTAAAATTTAGTTTTTACCTTATTGTTAACAGAATCCCATAAGTTATTGCTGTGTAAAAGTATAGGAACATCCCATCAGTTCTAATTACAGGCACTTTCAGTTTCTGATTCATCTTTTAAAATGAAATTTAGGCTATCTTGCTGAAGTGTATGTGCATTTAAAACGCCGCAACTGTCCTGCTACGATTGATTTTGCCGACATGTTACTGCACCTAGAAGACTAAACTCCCCTTGAATCAGCAAAGCACAGCTGCCTATTTCAGCTCTGCAACCTTTATTCAAGATGCTTGTAGTCAGGGAAATGCAAGAAGAAACAAAATCAAATGAGAATTTGCCGTTACTTTATCTGCAGTTCACTGTAAAATTCCAGAAGGAAAAAAAAACAAACCACAAAACCCAAAATGTTTCATATGGTTTTCATTTTGATAAAGTGTTTTTTTCCTTTATTCAGTCAAAGACATTGAGTGTTGACTTATTTGACACTGAAGGACTCAGTATGACTTCATTATATCGCACACCATCTGCGAAACAGCAAAGAAGTGGCCACTCCATTTTGCAGAGAAAACATGCTTTAACAAAAGAGAACAATTTACTTGTTATGTTTTGTGTTTAAGCTTTGCAAGGCGTTATCTTACCAGTTTTCCTGATGAAAACTAAAGGATTTTAAAAAATGTACTTCATTTAACCTATTTACACCCCATGTAAAATTGTGAGCTTGAAAATACTTTTTCCACTATCACATATATTACAGAATATTTAAACTGTTACAAGTATAGTAAAATATTTTCAAGATATTTTAATTTCTAAAGATGCAGTATCCTTATAGTTACATTTTTTTGTACTAAAATCCGATTTACTGTGGAAATTTATCAGAATTTAAACCTTTTCAAGGTACCAATGGGCATGACTTTATAAGCATATATTATACAGCAACTGTTATGCTACAGCAAAACTGAAAATAATAACAATCTTTGTACTTCTTCAGTTCTAAATCACAGGCAAAGGCATTGCACAGTAACATGAGCTGGTTTCTTAAGAACGTAGTATTTTCCTTTAGAGTGTTTATTTCCAATTCTTCCTTTTCTGACTTGTTTTTATTTGGTTTTGGGTTTTTTTTGTTGGTTTTGTTTTTTTTTTTCCAAATAAACTTGTTTATTACCTGCACATGGGTGAAGGCATGTGGAACTGCTGGGTTTTATATGCATGAGTGTATGGATAAGCATGAGGGAGTAGGGCGGATTTACTGAACAATCTTAAGACTTGTCTGCTGTGGAAGATGCAGTTTCACACACTAACCTTTCCGAACCAAAGTTCAAACTGAAAAATAAGTGGGATATTAATGGTGAAACTTGCTCCGATTCTGAAGTACCCACCTTCAATAAAGGAGAAAGAGATTTTTTCCATTAAACAGCATTTATTATCAGAAGATAAATTTATAAATGGCAACTAGAATACATTTTCAATGTGGCTAATGGATAATGAGACTTATGATCACTGTTATTCCCATTATTAAAGGGGAGAAAGGTTATCCAGCTATTTGTCCATGCTCTGCACTGTGAGTTTACCCCAAACATCAACATCACTGATGTAATTTTCAACACTGTTAATGGTGTTACACATTACTCCAGCAAATAATCATATATACAAGTCAGTCTAAATCTATTTAATTAATTGTGTAAGCATGATAGAGAATAAGGAATACTGCATCTTCATCTCCAAGTATAAACTGCTGTTGCAATGAGCCAATTTTACAGTGCTGAATAAAACAGGTGCTCAAAAAATAATGACAATTTAAAAAGTTCTGTATCAAAGCTGCTTGCTTGTTATGTTTTCCTATAATGCTGGGTGCTGTGATTTCCTGACAAATCCATTGAATCATTCTGAAAACATATGAAATCTGACACTTTGTGGCAGTTTCCCTTATAAACTGTGACAGGCACAATGGATATCACTCATCTTTTACTCACACTTAGAAGCATAAATCTCTGTCTTTCTGAAAGAATGGGACACTGTAAACTTGCCTCTCCCAGCTGCTCAATTAATATGGACCTGCTGTGTTGTGTCAAGATGAGATCTGGCATTTCTGCATGCTACATACGATGGAAGTCTTCAAGTTGGTTATGAAATGTCACGGACCCGCAGTGGGATACCAGGATTTTGGAAGAAAATACCCTGGAGCAATTGTCCTTGGTCTTTGCACAAGCAGCAAAGTTTAGCAGGCCTGAATTGCAGCCACTGACAGAAGGACACCCTGAGAATCTGGGGCACATCAGTTCCACATCTAAACACCTCCCTCTCACAGAGTAATGTCTCTTAAAATACTTCTGAAGGGGAAAACAAACCAGAAAACAATTCTGATTTGGGGTCAAAGCCGGCAGGTGCTGTTATGAGCAAGTAACTTGTCAAGAACCATACTGAGTACTTGAAATCCAGTGGTGGACTACTGCTGGTTGTTTAAGTTGTCTAGAGGTAACAACAGCACGAAAAGCCCTTACACATATGCTGGAAAGGTTCAGGATACACTTCCTGCCTACGAAATAAGAAAATTTAGCATACGCGCCTTTACTTTTTGGCTTCATTCTGCTACCACTGACACGCCCTGTGCCCATGTCCCTTGGCATGAGTGCTGCTTTTATCCTGGATCACTTTGCCGTTCCTTGAAGAAAACCAGACCCTCTTTCTGTTGCAGTCTTTCCAATGTATAAAGTAATGGGCAACCAGCTGAAAGACCAGAGATTCACACAGACCAATCTTGGCCTTCGCAGCGCCCGTGATTGATATATGTGCTTCTCCTCGGGGCGGATGAGAGATGAATGCTGAAATTTAAGACCTCTCAATTTCTCTTGGAGGAGTTTTTCCTCTCTTCATTGACTACACGGGAAGCCTAAAGAGGACACTTGCCTCTCCCAGTGACACCCTGCCTTTGTGAATAACATCAGAGATGACCCGTCTCACTGCTCCTCCTGTACGCTAACAGAATAGCCTTAAGAGCTTCTGGTCAAATAAACTTAATTTTCTAAGGGAGCACAGATTTTGAAAGGAATTCTATATACCATTGGCTTTTCAGTTAAATTCTGCTATTCAAATAATTAGTCAGTAAAATGTTGTTGGGCAGGAAAATAATTTTATCAATTGACTTCTACCTGACCTGAGTTCTTTCCCTAAATGCTGAGAATGACAGATCCATTTAAGGGGACTATATTGACGTACATACAAGACAGACCCCAGACATAATCCATGAACCATCTCACGCACAACACTGACAACCATTTTTTAAAAACAACAGCATAACGCTGCTGGTAAAGACCCAGTTTTGCTGCCCTGCAGGGCCCCATGGCCTGTACAGAAGCCCTGATCCATCGCAGCCTTTCCATGCTTTGCACAGACACTTAGTGCCTCTGTTTCATTTCTGATTCGGAGCCGGACACCAAAACATTTCAGAATTTGGTGGAAGTTGATTACATCGCTGTCATTGGGAACTGAGAGAGGCATTCTTCCTACAATGGCTGCAATTAATTTGTTTTGGGGTTGTCCGCTGACCACTTGGCTGAGGGGAGACTAAGTATGGAAAATCTTCTTTCAGAGAGCTGATAAACTATCTGGAACTAGGGAATATTAAGAATGTATTTAAAGACAATCAACCTCTGGGGCTTATGAATGCTGTTGTAAAGTATTATCCCAGTCATATTAATCCTCAATTAACTGTAATTGCTTTCAGTATCTGAGTGGCTAGTCTGTGCTGTGCTGTTTTTTCTTAAAGATTACCTTGATTTTAGATTCCCCCCCCAAACATTCCTATGGTTACTTCAGGAATCGGAAATTAATTCAGACTCATCAAACATTTAAAAATGAACAAATGGCACCATAAGTTTAATCTTTTCAATTCTTGGAACCAAATATTCATAATTAAATGCACTGCAAAAGACCTTTACGTATATGTCTTTCATCTCTAAGCTATAAAAATCTCAACACTTAAAAAATCTTGCCAAGCCTCCTCTTTGTCCAATTCAGCTGAATAGGCAGATCCTTGTGAGGAAAGAAAACAGAAAAACACTATTCCATTTGCATGAACAACTGATGACTAAGAATTTCTCTCTTTCCTACATAATTCAATTAATACAAATTGGTTCACAATTATAGGGCTGTATGGGAATGATCAAGAATTTCCTTTTATTTAATCTGAAAAGGCTTGGATTGAAAATCCCAGCAGAGGAAGCCACTGGTACCCATATAAAGGGCCATTTATATCATACTAGACAGCTGGCAAAATCTTGTTATTCCCTAAATCCCAGGGAGAAATGTAATGTTTTGCAGAGCCACCGCAGAAACATTGCTCCTTCCTACTTACGGTTCATCCACTGACTCCTCAACAATCATCTCCTTCCTTTATTCTTCTTGCTTTCCAGACACAAGTATTATGTTGAAGGAAACGAAAGTACTTAATTGTGGTACCTAGCAGCCCAGTGAAACCATCAGAAAGATTAACTTAAATGATCTTACGTGCTGTTTCTGCATACCTCTCCCTTCTGTTGGTGTGGAGTAAATTATTGTCTCGAGAGCCATTTCACTCATTATTGCTTTTTCTCTGCAAGAGATGCAGCCGTTTCTTCTCTGTTTTTGTTTTGTTGGTACATTCAACTCTATTTCACGAATGGCTACACCACTAACCTTGGTACCAGCGAGTGTAAGATCTGACTATTTCCTTGTGTTCAAATAATGGTGGTGGGGAAGAAGATACCTGCATGAAAGAAAACTGCACGTTGAGAATAGGGGTAGTAGTTTTTAGATGTGCTTTTTCTATACAAATCAGAAAACGGTTCTAAGTAAGTCCATGGTAAAATAGATACTTAATATCGTATGTTCAGCAGAGATGCTCCTGCCCCTTATTTATTTTACAGACTTCAATTAAAAAAGAAAAAAAAAAAAAAAAAAAAAAAAAAAAGGTTAAATGGCTGGTGTCCTCTAGGGCATAATGACCAATTGTGGTACAACATTAAAACGCCACCATCGTTATTGCAAAAGTCTGTTCAAGTGACCCTTCAGCTCCGACAGTGGGACCTCTCCAGCAGAATCTTCTTGCCTACTCACACGCAGTCGTCTGTAGAACAGCTTGGGCGTAATGCTGACACAGGCCAGATGGTATTCAAAACAAGGGGAAAAGATGGGACAATAAAGGTCTAGCGGTCTTGCTCTCATCATCATCATCATCATCATAATCATCATCATCGGTTTGTGGTATCTAATCCTCCAATCAGCACTGATTTTTCAGGAACAAAATGTCCGACAGCTGAGAAAACATACAAGCTATAAACATTTTTTTTTTGTCAAAGGACGCAGCATGTAAAATAATGCCCATTCCTGTAGCATTTCGGCTGCTATTTCCCAGGTGATTGTGATGACACTTTCAGGGGGTAGCCATGCTAAGGGGCAGGCAGGGTTAACTTCAGACGGCGAGGAGAAGAGTGGCACTTCTTTTCCTGCTTTTTTTTTTTTTTTTAAATTTTTGTTGCTATTCTTTTTGTTACGGACATCAGGGAAAGCCCTGGTGTTAACACTGTAGAAGGGGATTCAGCCCTGCTGAATTCACTCCGGGTAGTTAAGAGACCCAGCTCTTAAACTCAGCTGGAACAGGTAGCGTTTCTCAAACCAGCATGTGCCTGCGGCGGTGGAGCGCCAAGTGATCTGAGCGGGAAAAGCTGCGGTCACAGTCTGCACACTTGAATGGCTTCACTCCCGTGTGCTTGCGGTAATGCCTCGTCAGTTCGTCGGAGCGAGCGAACTTCCAGGTGCAGCCTTCCCAGGTACATTTGTAGGGTTTTTCTCCTGGGAGAGACAAAAGAAAGAGGGGAAGGGGGGGTGGAAAACAGGTGGTGACTTTCCCCTTGTTGCTCTTTAATCCCCGCAATCCCCTCTGCACGCTTCCCATGAACACCCACTGCCTAGGGGTTGCTTTAGGCCAAATTACACAATTACCAGGTACCGAATCTGCTGACTATAAGGAAAGGGCCTTGAGATTTACCATTCCTGTGGCATTCACACGACTAAGAAAATGAACAGGATTAAGGCAACAATATAGATCCTACCTTGCAGGGGTGATGCGGGGATTAACATCAGGACAAAGGGCTGTGTAATTATTCCCATCATTACCATACAAGTTTGCCACCCTCATCTTGTCAGGATACACTTCTCCCAAAATGGTTCGATTACCTGATATTCCAGCAATTTATCACAGGCTGCCACAGATTTCCAGTCATTTTAATGAAGCTTATGAAGGTTTCCAATTATTTGTGTAAACAACACTGCTGGACACTTTTTAGCAAGCTGGTAAAAACGAACGACAATTTCCCAATTAAATATAAAAATTCAATCTGCAGAACATTCTCTTTATTTATTGCACTTACTTCCAGTAAAACTAATTTTGCATGTAAGATGTTACCAGGAAGGCTGAATGGCGTACAATTTTGAAATGTACTTGGCCTTAGGACTTGCACAACACTGTTGATAAATACCCATTTAATACAATGAGATCAGACTTGGGCTACGTGTAGATTTTTGAAAAATCCCACCTTCTGCTCTTTATTTAAAGGTAAACATGATGCATGACCATTGCTCTGTGTCACACCATATCAGAAGAGGAGATTAATACAGCAAATGTGCAATTTTTGCTTTTCATAGAGCAAAGCGATACAAAACCCCATTTTTGCCATGTTTGTAGGCGACACTCTCTTGTAATTGCTACGTGTTAAATGCTCTTGGCAGTTACCTTGATCCTATAGTCAAGCATGCACCAAAATGGAGGAAGGGAAACTGTGTGAGGTCTGTATGTATCTTCCTTTGGTGTGTCAAAAATGCTTTTTTACCTTCCCTTCTGAAACTAGCTAATCACAACCAGGAAAACCAAAGAGCATCTCTGCAACAACCATTTCCTTCACTGGGCACAATCACTCCTCAGTTATTTACTATCTTATATGAATCACGAGCAGCTTGCAGGAAACTACTTCGGTTACATGAATCGGTGATGCAACTCTTGCTTTGTTGTATGCAGAGCCTCCCTCTGTGCGTCTCTTCAAAAGTCAATAAATGCTTTGCTGAGAGCCCTTGGTTTCAAAAGAAAATTCCCAAGTAAGAGCATCATCACAAAGTTCAAACAGCCCTGGAAAGTCCAGCTGAAATGGCAATGGGTACCTCCATAAGGAAATGGGATGCTGTACAGGCATGTCAGCAGGGCTGTCAGCAACATTTGCGCTCCTTGGGTTGGTACCTTATGTGCACCATCTGGGCTGTGCTTTAGTTTTGATGTCTGATGGGGGCGGGAAACAGTTGCTGCTGGAACCTAGCAGTCCAGGCTCTGAGTTGACCACAGCTCCTAGCTGCACCAGCAGCAACTTAGCCTAGATCGTTTTGTAGCCCTCAGCCAAGTACAAAGCATCAATTAGTGTTCATTGCCCCTGGGTGGCCGCAGTGTTGGGCACTTGGAATCTGGCAGCTGCTGCGAGCTGGATGAGCATCAGCTACACAGCAGATGGAGGGTTGCACGCTCTTGCCAATGACACAGCGCTACAAAATGTGCTCAGATTCACCACTGAGCTGTCTTACATACGTATCCTTGCCACAAACAGTTGGTGCAGAACAAAGTACAAATATAGCGGTAGCCCCATCCAACTTGGCAGGTCTGCCCTAATGGTCTCATCACATGGCATCAACAATTTCCAAGTGGAGCGTTTGCCTCGTTCACCCTCAAAGTACTTTTAAACTCTCTTTTTGTTTAGAGTCCAGATACTGCCCCAGTTGGTCTCTCTCATCACAGAGACTTCCAGAGCAAAGTGTGAGGATATTTATTAAGCTTTGAATTCTTATTTAAAAGCATCCAAAATTCTATGTCTGTCCTACCATGAAATCCCTCCCCTGCAATGGCCCTTTTGGTAAGCAAAATCGCAGATCTTCTTTCCCACAGTAGAAGACAAAGGGAAAAACCAATGGAGGAAAGGACAGTTGATGAAAGAGAAATACCAGCAACAGTTTGTTCATCCATTAAAACAGTATCACTTTAGGTAATAAAAAAAGGTCAGCTGATAGAAGCACGTGAGTGTGGATCCCTCTGCTAGAGTTCCCAGGTGCTGCTTCCAACCTCCCTCCTCAATGACTCCTGCTTACCCAGCCCCTACAGAGCTATGTGAAAGAGACAGGACTAACCACATTCCTCTCAAGCTATTTACACCACTGAAGGAAAAACACTCTTACAAGCTCAACCTAAGATGACCTTACATTACTTTTCAATTGAATATACTCGTACAGCGTAAAAAGGAAAAAAAAACCCAGCAAAGCAGCATAGCTCTGAAGACCTTCACTCACATGCACCTTAAAAAAGCCACTGCAAATAAAAACATGAAAGATAATTTTTCATTATGATTAATCAACATTTTACACAAACCTAATTTTTGGGGAAGAATAATAATATTACTTTTCTGTTAAACACCTACATTATCTGTGGATGGGCAAGTGAAAGGAAAAAAAAACGTTCTTCATAGGCAATACGGTACTAGTTCTTAACCTTTTGTTTGGTACCAACCTAGATATGAAGACTAAGCACTGAGTCTGTAAAATACAGAAAATCCAGGAGTTCAAGGGAAGGAGAAAGGACCAGCAGGAACACTTTCTAGAGGATGGGAAGCTGGTGTCAAGTAGCACATGCAAGCTTTGGCCGATGAGCTTGAGCACTTAGAGCTGAAATTCTCAGTACAATCAACAGAGAGAAGTTGGACATAGGCATGACAACCTAGAAAGAGGTGAGGAGGTGGACAAGACTGGTTTGTTAATTTTAAGAAACTAGCCCCAGTGCTTCTGTCTATGTATGTATGTGTGCATCTATCGATCGATCGATCTCTGTTTCAAGACTGGATTGCAGTGAAGTCGAAGTTAAATACTCAACCATTCTGGCTCAGACACTTCTGCCTCTGTGTGAGCACTTGAGCTTAAGTGTTTAAGAAACTCTCAGGTTCAAAGTGTGGGCACGTTTTGGCTCCTTCGATGGCTCAGCAGCCACCAAAGCAAGGGCGCAGTTACTGTCACGCACCCAGACACTCGAATTCCCATTCAGCTCTAAGGAGCGAAGGCAGGTGGTGTGGGTTTTTGGCTTGGTAGTGGAAACATGGGAATGAAGGAGAAAACAAAACGGTGGACAGCTTTTGGAAAATGGTAGTAAAGAGAGCTGCAAAAAGAGACTAAGAACTCGCAGCAATTAACACAAGGAGAAAAAGACAACTGGAAAAAGATAAAACCGTGTTAGTTAGTTCAATCTACTCAATCTGTAAAGTTGTAGACTTAAAAAAGCTACCAATTGAAAATAAGTGTCTGAAGCTGTCAATATATTCATGGGAGCTGACCCTCTACTTTTGCATCCCTCTTTGAAGTGTCTATTGTTTTGATCTGAAACGTGATCAAAAAAATCCCAAAACACAGACAAATCGTACTCTGATGCCATTCTGATGCCTTCTCCTGCAATACATGGATAGTGAACAGGATGCCACAACAGGCGTTTACATGGATCAAGTGGGACCCTGGAGCATGAAAGACTTCTTCTAGGCAGCTCCCTGTAGAAAATTAGTATTTTCTATTGTTTGGGGAAGTTAATGATGAAGTTTTAACATATGACTCAATGCCCCAAATAGAACTAGTCACTTTTTTATCTTCTATTAACAAAACACCAATTTCTAAGAGGCCTCCAAAACATTGCCTTTTGTTGTTCAGATGCCACAATCCAAATTAGTTTAATTACTTTTACCCTGTTATTTTTCCTACTGTACCATGACTCCTCTCACTTAAGTACTTAACGCAGTTACAACAGTTACTCATTAAATCTCCCTAAACTGAAGCAAACAATGAATTGATAATGCTGAATAATGACCACTGTTCAGCCATTCCTTCCAAAATTTTCCACCCTACCCACAGCCCAGCATCTGTCTTCCCATATGTTTATTCATGTACTCTAATATCTGGAAGATCACTCACCCAAGGAAATAAATGTCTCAAACTTTTACTGTATATCCCGATGACATTCACATGTTCCTTAAAAAAAGCGCCCTACATAGGTACCAGCAGCAGACCATGTCATAGAACAGATGAAGGGACCTGGGTCTGTTCTACCTTGGGCAGAATTTCCCATATGGTTATGTTCCTCAGCAGTTATTCTTTGCCCATCAGCTAGCTGCTATCATGGTTGATGCCAGATGCTTCAAAGACAGGCACCACAAAACCACTATGTAAATAGTTATGAGTTATTCTGCCAGTAGGAAAACTCTTCTGGAGCTCCAGGAAACAGAGCCAGACTCATGTTCCCTAGGCAAAAGGAACTTTATTTACTGCAATTGCAAATGCCCTGTGTACTCCCCGAGCACTTGCAGTTCCCTTTATTTGTGTATTATTTAGGCTTCATTCATTCATTCATCAGTTTAGCAGGCTCCTGGCAATCACGTCATTAACTAACGATGAGGTAACGCCGTCTACTACACCAGGACAGAAAAACATCGCAGAGATGAAGTTCTAAGCTGATTTCTTTCTCTGGCATAAACTCGCCTCTCTCTCTAGCATTACACCTTAAGTGTCAAGTCCCCTCTTATTTGTGTCCTATTCAGATATTCCAATCTATACTCCATTTTTCTGCACATGGAACTGACACCATGATTCTTGGTTATTGCATCACTTCTCTGCAGCTCCTTCTTGCAAGGGTACTCAGCATTTTGAAACACAGGTAACACTTACATTGCAAATAAGAGTCAACTAGAAAACAAACGTAAGGGACTACTCACAGGTACAGGCTTACCCATCTAGTCAGATTTTCCTGTGTTTAAGCTTTCATCACCCTTTGAAAGAGCCACATGCCGGAATTCCACTTGGGAGAAAGACAGAGTTAGGAAAGCACTTGGAAATGAAATTTAAGTTTATAGGTTTGTGTAGAGTTTCCAGACTGGGAGAGTGGGAGCATAGGGGAGATGCCATGTTTCACTCCCCTAACAAAATACAAAGGGTTTGAGTCAAACTTGCACGGTTTAGCAGGTGGCACCTGCCCGGCCCTGTTATCTGCAGCCACATCTTTATACTCCGACATTCTACAGGCATTGATCTCAGAGGTGTATTCCCCTCACAAAAACCTGTGAGGTCCTAAGGATTTAGCCCATAAGAAGTCGAAAGAAAAGAAATAATCCAGCAAGCATGCCTCTGCCAAATGTTTGATGATGCTACATTTTCTAGTCCAAGCCAACAGCTTTGCAGAGTTGAGGACATCTGGCAATTCCTGATTTGGTTTCTGCTACAGGATATTATGCAATATATATAAGGTGTAGTATCTATGTCAGCTGGTTTCAGCTCCCACGTAAACACCAGAATTGTTCTGAAACATATGGGTTAGTCGCACTGCACCCATAGTGATAGGACTCTGGAAGGGGAAATCTTAAATTAAACCCCATAAATGATAGCTAATCAGATTTTGCATTTCTACTAAAAACAAGCAATTTCAGGCAGAAAACAATCTTTTTACAGCAAAAACACTATCTGATAATGAGCATCCTCAGGCTCTCCCAGAGGAAGAGGGCAGCTTAGCTTTTAGACAGAGGGGAAAGGGAAAAAAAGACGACGCTTACATTCTCTGTGATACTTTTATTAGTATAATTTTTTAATGAAAAACATCAAAGCACTTATAAAGCACTTTCCAACTTCAAAGTGCCTTATAAAGCTTTTTAAAAAATGTAATCCTTCATAAAAGTCGGTCTTCGTAATAGCCCTGTGTAACAAATAGTGTACCCATTCCGCAGGTAGGAAAACCAACACAGCAAGCGTCAGCTACCTTCCCAAAACGGCAGAGAAAATGAACAGCAATGCCATGACTCAGAGATTAGAAACATCTTACTTTCTGTAATGAAACTGCTAGATCTCAGTTTCATCCCTTTAAAAGTCTGAAACATTTTCAATCATTTTGATGTAAAAACTCAATTTGGTTAGTTAGGTGTCTTTCTAGAGGTCATTTGTTTCCAAGCTACTGATTCACTCTATCTCTTTGGTGAACACGGTGAATTTAACTTTTGTGTTTCAGTATTGTCAAAATATGCAAATAAAATATCTGTCTGGGAAGAGATTAAAGTTTTGTATCAATTGAGTAAGTCTGGGAAAACAATTTATATGAGCAAAACAGGAACATACTGTGCTGCTTGTGACACGTCTTGAAATTCAGGTTTTTGTCTGACTTAGGCAAAGAGCAGGGACATGGTTTCTTCATGTCAAAACTGGGAACAAAACAGTTTCTTCAATTCAAAAATACAGTGACCACCTCCACTCTAAAACAAAAGACAGTTTTGGCAGCTCTTGAACAGATTATTTACAAGCTCCACTTCTGATAATTCAGGCATGAGTCCTTTTCCCATATCACAACAAACAACTACTCTTTCATTTCTGCACTGCTGAGCCTGGGTCCTGTTTTGTCACCCTGGCCCTTCTTCTCACTCCCTCTGCAAGAACAGCACTAGTTCACCTCTTTTCTTCTCCTGCTATTGTCCCACATGCCCCTCTAGGTCGTGCTGCCTCAGTTTGCCACTATTTTAATATAAATCCCAGCAAAAAAAGCCTTAGGGACCAGACTCACAAAATCGAATTATCTGTAATTTAAGAAGGCAAATCCATTACACGGGTATCAGCCAAGTCTGTCATCACACTTGCAGGAGAGAAACAAACAGGGAAACAAAGAGGGAGAAAAGAAAGAGAACTTCTCTTGCACTTTTCCTTTTCTGGGCTTCTGCAAAGAGACTTTGTCTTAGGAAAGGACATACCTACTACTGTGTGAGATAGATACAAATGAATTAACGCTCTGGAACAAGGATGAGTGACGTACATTGCCAAGGCCATTGCTGATACAAAATGATAAATTTTAATTCCTTTAAAAACTGAAAAAAATTAAGCTTTTTGAAATGTAAAAGGCCTCTTCCTGTGCACCTGAATCCAGGATCCAGACTAAATCCCAACAGTAGATGCCAAATAGCACTTTTTTACCCTTCCCGATAATTTTTTCCTGCATGAAGTGATACATATATAAATATTTAAGTATATGTTAAGTACATATACATACATTTAATATAGATATTATATATATTTATATATTTGTAGTGGAAGATGGCATGAAGTTTCCTCCTTCCTTCCAGCTACAGCAAATATATGGGACTATCAATTTTCCAGTGCTGTGGGGAAGGCTGAGATGTCTCCTTTTACATCAGTCTTCACTCACAAAGGTATTTGGGAAAGGTGGTGCAGCAGATTCATACTTCCACCAGCAGCCACTCCCACAGAGGGTGCCAGCAGATCTGCACATTAACTCAACTTGGGTGCTGCAGGCCTAGGCCTTAGCCTGGCCTCCTCAAAGAAAACACCTTTCCTTCACTATGGTCCCTAACTGCAAGGGAGACCCCAAACAAATGAGACTTCCCTTTCTATCTGCCTACAATTCTGCCACCACCACTCCTGGATGCTCCAGGGATTGCTCCACCATGTTCATCAAGAGCAACACTGATGTTTCTCAACATAAAAGTTAGACCTTCCACTACCTCTAAAAGACAAAGTAACAGATAAAACTTCAAATAAATAAATAAATAAATAACATCAAAAAGGTTTTAATGGATGAGTGTTTTGCCACTCGGTTTTGCACAACTGATTAGTTGTGGTTTGCGCTATGCTAGAAGTCAGGCTCAAGCAGAGGCTGTGATCTTGATGTGCTGGGATATCTGCAGAAACACAGCATTAAAAAAACCACCTCCCATTTAAGTAAATGAGTTGTGAATGGAATTAAACTTCCCAAATCAAGAGATACCTATTTTTATCACCATAAAAAGAGAATAAATATATATGACACCAAAGAAAAACATTAAATGCTAAAAACACACACAACAAGGGAAAAGATTAATGTGACCAAGATAGCACCACTTTCATATCTTTTGTGGAGGAAACACTCAAGTTCAGAAAATAACCCCTCATCCTACAGAAGGGTCATCTGATCTTTTTACTTTCCCACAAAACAGATTTTTTTGTAAAATTTCCCCAGCTTTCTACTTACTTATTTGCAAAAAAGTGAAGACTGAAAACACTACCTTTCAGGCTCTACCTCTTGTTTCCTTTTAGTCATGGAAAAAAGAAAGCAGAAAATAAAATAAAATCTGAATAAAACATTAAAACAAAGGCTTTTGTGAAGTTTACTTACAGTTTTGAGCCTGCTCCACTCTCAAAGACTTCCTTCCAATCTCAAAGGCTGTCCTGAAAAGGACAGGGCGGGCACGAGCAACTCCAGACACACTTCCCAAAAGACACGGAGTATCACCAGTAATGGGCATTACAGTAGTGAGCTGCTATCCTGTTCCCTCTGTTGGGGATTGAGTGGGCTTCAAGAGTTAACATCCTTGGAAACCCTGCACTGTGCATTTACTCCTCCAGGTCAGGGTGCAACATCTGGGAAGGCATTTTGGAGGGAACAGGAGGAGATTGGTCTTTCTCGCCTCCATGCCACTGCAGGGCTACACATGGTAGACCACAATCCTGCCTGAGACCTTAGATGAACTGCAGCTCTTTGGAGGTAGAATATTAAGTACTAAATGGTTTGCTTAGAGAAAATTTTATTCTGCATAATGAAGTTATCATTATTCCCTCGTGCCACACACAGACAAAACACATATGCACCCCATATTTACAAAGTCAAGGGGCACTGTTGCAAATATTTTTCATAACCTAGAGACCGAAAGCAATCACAGAGGCAATTAGACTCGCTTTCCCATCAAAGTGCCTTGGAATAACCACGTGGGCACTCTTCCATATCGGCACAACATCAGACCTACAATGCAGAAGGAATGACTCCCCGTGTGTAAGGTGAATTCAGAGCTCGCTAAATGCGCCAGAAATGAAATCACTTAACTTTCCACAGAGCGGCTACTGGAAGAGAACTGGATGTACAAGCTCCCTGTGGTATGGACACCTGCCCATAAGTAGCTGGACTCAGACAACTATCTCACTACATGCAGACGTTCCCATTTCTGCACATCAGCTTACTAGGCCGTGGTGGCATTGGTGAGCCTGCCTTTATATCCTGGTACATATTGAATCAGCAGCAATCTGCCTGTAAATGTATTTCTGTCCAGAAATGTGAACCTGGGTCATATATATGGGAATAGGCTGAGACTTCAGCAGCCCCGTTTGTTAAATAATCTGTTTATCTTCTAAACAGAAACTGCACAAAGAAAGAGCCGAAAAGCTAGAAGTGAAAACCTCCATGAAATATACTGTTTTCCACATTGGAAAGCTCTACTGTTTATTGAAACTGGCAGTAAATTTTAAACACTAAAAGAAAGTATTTCTTAAAAAATAAAAGCATCACCCAATACAAATAGAATCTCCTATTTTACTTAAAGCAAATGAATTTTTAAATTGGCTTTGTTTACTTAAATTCCCAGTTTCTGGAACAGCATGTGAACATGCTGCTGCAGCTTTTTTCACCCCATAGGTTTACGTGGCGGAGGGAGAGCTCTGAGATAAGTGCCTAGGGAGCACGTAGGACATAAGGAAGAAAAGCTGGGCTTTTGACGAGCAACTCTGGAGGGTAGATGACAAAGAGGTGTTAATTTTAAAGTAGGCCAAAACTCTCTACAGTTCAAGTAAAACCCAGCAGGATTATTTTTAAAATGTTGCTTCCTCCCAATATTTACCTAAAGAAGGGATTACAAACCTGTAAATATCTTTCTGGAACTTATAGCTAGCAAAAGGCATTAAACAGAGCTTAAGAAAACAGGCAATGAATGGAGTTTTAAAACCTACAGTGCAAAAATAACCTTTTTGGTGCCTCCGACTTCTTAAGTCCGCTGTGAAATTGCTCAAAGGAAAATGTGAACAAAGACTAATGACAGGGGCCCTTTCATATTAAAATAATATATGGAGCAACAGTGAGTGAGAGGAATGCAATGTTTGAAAAAGCACAGACTAAATAAAACACCCATGTACTCACTAGCCCTCTCTCTTCTAGGGTGGTGTCTCAACCCAGCTCTAAAGGACCATCTCGGGGAGGAAATGCTGTCATTTTCTCAGGTACAAAACCATATTTCTGAGATCTTTACTGTCTCCATTTAACACCGCTGAAGACCCCCTGACACTGACAAATAGGTTTTGTTACGTCTGTGGCAAAGGTATTTGCTCTCATCTCTCAGGAATGGAACAGGCGGTTGATCAAGCACAAAGCACCAAGCAGTGAAAAATTCATTTGGCCTGGGGGTTATATTCAGCCTGCCTCTGGAAGTGCTCACCTAAGCACCCACCTCTTCTGCAGCAGTGGTACTGGGAAGAGTGATTCTCATGCTTGGTGGTGTGGTTGAGGCTCATGGATGAAAAGTCACAGTTGCAGCCCAGTATCTGCGCCCCACAGAAGGTGCTCTGATTATAACCCTTGCCATTCTCCACCCCTCTGAGGCAGGAGTAAAACTAAGAAAATCCTACAGAGGTGAGAGACAGGGAGCAATCTCTTCTGTATGTTGTAAAATCACTTCCCCACGTAACCTTAAAGCAGGCATCTTTCCTTACTGACTTCTTCAGGATGATTCACACAATATTTTAAACTCCTTGGACTTCTCCATATGGTAAGAGAGTAGCCACAAAAAGCTAGAACTGGATTTAGCTGTGAGCAACTTTAGATGTGAAATCCAAGACAAATCAAATTTCCCTTTCAATGACTAAGTAGTTGGTTAGACTTCTCAGGTCATACCATGCTAGGCACCGCTCTGGGACACATTCACATTACCCAGTTTACTCTGCCTACTTAGAAAAAAGGAAAGAGCTTTAAATCTCCTCCACATGTACCTCCATCCATTATACATGTTTTAAGTTTCTGTGTTCTTTACCAGGGCCCCTAACAGACAGCATAATTTGCCTCTTCAATTTACATAATATGCCTCATATTTACATGCTCTGCCTATTTAAGAGGAGCAGATGATGTCTATGAAAACCGGATCATGACATGCAAACGCTATTCAGTTTAAAACAGAATACTGCATGCTGGGATTGGCAGACTAAGTAGCTTTTAGATGAAAAGTGAAAAAAGCTTTTAGACATATGGTCAGCCAGTGGGTCAGTTTGTCCATGACCGGATGCATCACATGTGTGCCCTAGGACATCACCCACAGCCAGCAGCCACTGCCCTGCAGTGACTCTGCTGGCAGTCAGAACCTGCCATCTTTTGATAGTCATGCTTTTTGTTCTTTAATACATTAACAAGTCAACTGAAAGCAGTATGAATAAAAAGGGGTTTGCATGTTTTTCATATGATCACTGTCATCTATCCATAAAAGTGTTTTCACTTTCTGATGTCTCCTTTGCACCGTTACAACAATTAGCCCAAAGGGTCCTGGATGTTTGTTCTTGTTTACCCTCTCCTTTCTCCCTAAAACAGACTCCTCTGTTCTCTCATCTCTCCACACGTACACCGGAGCACCTCTGCTACGAGTATAGGCTGAGGGAGCTGGGATTGTTTAGCCTGGAGAAGAGAAGACTCTGGGGGAACCTTATAGTTGCCTTCCAATACCTGAAGGGAATCTACAAGAAGGCCAGAGAGGGACTCTTCACAAGGGTGTTCAGTGATAGGACGAGGGGAAATGGTATTAAACTGAGGGAAAACAAATTAAGACTGGATCTTGGGAGAAAGTTCTTCAGTACGAGGGTGGTAAGATTCTGGAATAGATTGCTCAGAGGGGTTGTGGATGTCCCTTCCCTGGAGGTGTTCAAGGCCTAGTTGGATGAGGTCCTGAGCAACCTGGTCTAGTTGAGAGGCATCCCTGCCCATGGCAGGGAGGTTGGATTAGATGATTTCTAAGGTCCCTTCCAGTTAAAGCCATTCTATGATTTTTTATCCACAACTATTACGTTGGTTGAGGCTATAATGAAATGTGTTATTTTACTGCCTTGCATTTGACCTGATAAGCGGCATGACCATAAGGCTCTGTCACCATATCTTAGCTTACAAACCTATTTTCATTCTAGTTACAGATGACTGAAAAATAATGACAAGTCAGCTGAAATTTTTCAGGGAAATTACAAACATCTTTGACTACTTTGCAGCTTTCCGTTGACATTTCAGAAATGTCCAGACAACAAGAGAGGAAGTCAAGATGTATGTCCTCAATTTTACAGCGTGAAAATATCTGCCTGCTCTTTGCCAAAATAAAGAATTTGATGCATTTTACAGTTTTCACAGAACCCTGATTTCCAGTTTCACCAACTTCACAGATCAGTTATTAAAGTCTCATTTTTATAACCCGTATCAGCTTCTCAAGGCACGATTTGACTCTTTGATTTACATAAAATGTATCAGATTTTCATCAACTCTCTTCAGAGGGAATGGAGTCTGCATATCTTTCACAAACCAGGGCTGGTAGAAAAGGAAACAGCATTTCATTAAGATAAATTTATGTATTTTTAGAATGAATTTTTGATGAGGGAAAAAAGTCACAGTGAAAGGAACCAGTATCGCTTAGTTTGCAATGCACAGCTGTCCTACTGGAAGTGTCAACAGCAACTTTAGTAACACTTAAAATTTTAGGCCTGAAATAGCCATTACATACCAGAAAATAATGCTACGGCTGTTTCCCTCCCTGTCTTCAAAATAAGAGCAGCAAATTGAAGGAGGCAAGTCCCACCAGGCAGGGCTGCACAGGCGCAGAGCTCAAGGGGAAGAGCAGATACAGCTCTCACCACTCCTGGGGCTGACACCAGCACAGACATACGCACTCTGGGAATGCAACCCACAGCTGCTGGTTTTCCCATTTTTACAGATTACTCATTTTTAGAGTCACACATTAGTAATTTTCTTTAAGTTCACCGAAGCAGAAACTAATTCAGCACAACTCCGGCAAGTCAATTTCTCACAGTTTCTCCTTGTGGAAAGAGCTGATAAACCTGAGCTGCGAGATTGCCTGTGAGCCCCGAAGGCTCTGCATCACACCCGATACCTCCTGATATCTTTATCCGACAATCTGGCAAATCAACAAGAAGAAGCTGATACTAGAAAAAGAAATTTAATATCAGCGCTTATGATTTGTGAAAGGCTCTACAGTACGTTTCACTTGCAGTTTTTCTGCAAGGAAAGAGATGATGCCTAATTCAAGCTCGCCCCCCAGTGGACTCCATGCCCACACCAGCACACTAAGTTTCGAGGACAATGGTGAGAAGCACCGGGGAGGTAGAAGACGGCATACTTACAAAAAAATAGGAGTTACTCAAAGAGAACTAAATGCAACTGTTACTGTCTGTAATGTTTTGTTTCTGTTTTTAATAAAGCTTCAAAGAAGTGTATCTTCCAACCAACAAAGTTGTTCATTTTTCCTCCTGTATCCAAATGACTGTGAATGTTTTAGTGGCTATGCATAGACAGTAAATGAAAAAAAAAAAAGAAAGAAGAAGTTCTCAAACACATCCTGCTTAGGTAAACAACCGTCAGCAAGATCAGCCTGACTAACAAAAAAAAAAAAAAAATCAAAAAAAAAAATCCAGATTATGCAATGCTGAGTTTCTGTGATCTTTTCTCAGAAAGTTTCCTACTGAAACCTGCTCACCCTTGTGTGCATAGCTGTCATACTTCATTTATACTTATCCAAAACTGCACTAATTACTGTGGGTCATACGTGAATGACTAACATTTGCCTGAAGCAAGAGTAAAGGCCAAGATAAAAAATATAAACTGAGATTAATACATAAGAGTACACTCACAACCAATGAAAGATGTAAGTCTTAATACAACAACTTCTTACCAAGACCGGAGAAGTGTTCTGCAAAACACATTTAATTTTAACAGTATGATAGAGATTTTCTCACTGGATCCACTGGCTAGACTTCTTACATTGCAGCAGGCATGAAAACCTGACAATATAGAGTAGTTAATAGATGATCTTTTAATCAAGGTTTTTGATTTGATGTTGTTTTTCTTTTCTCCCTGAAGGAATAAACCAACATTCAACATGACTGCAAAATATTTTGGGCAGCTGCCTTTTGGAGTGGGGATTCATTTCAGCCAGCTGAGAGCCCAGTAGGTATCTGGGCTTCCGCTGTATTCAGCAGTGAAAGAGAAGCACCTTTGTAAGCCAATCCCTAGGTCTACCTGAACAGGGAATAATGTGCCCCAGAGGTGCCAATCCCTTTTCTCTTACTACCCAGAGATGTCAGACAGATAGCATAGCCTAGACACCCAACTGCCAGGGAACCAAGTCTGGGGAGATGGATCCTACGATTACAGGAGGTATAGAAATTCCCTTCATACTGCCGGAGAGTTATAGCTGCAAAAGCTGTAATTACCAACACCATTTCAAGCCTTCAGTGCCTGGTTTTGAGCATCCTAAGAGCACAGCTTGAGATTCAGCAGTGCAGACTATCTAACACTGACTTGGGTGACCTATGAGTGCTGGTCTACCATGAGATCACTAATGACTACAGACTCATGACAAACGTGATTCTCAGTGTTTTAAAACACCATGGAAGAGAAGAGCCTTCTGTATTTCTGGGCTAACTTGCCTGTGACACTTCTGGGGATGTTCACATCTAGTTTTGTTAATTTAGCTCCTTATACGATGTCTGCTTATGCTCTTGGGCTGGTCGCCAGTCTTGCAAGCTAGAAAGAAGTGACCTCCCTGTGGTATAAGCACGCAAGTGGTATTTCTGGTCCAAACCAAATAGTCTACGGTTTTCATGCCTCTTCTGGGCTCTCTGCCTTCTAATCTGCTACAGCCATATAATGCTCCAAGGGTGATAGAGGCAAGAACAGGGCAATAACATAAAACTCAGGGCAGGAAGAAGGAAAGGGACAGAGTGGGGTCAGATTGGGATAAAAGAAGTGAAATGAGAATGACAGAAAACAAGGTGAATGGGTAAGGGTATAGAAAATGTATTGGAAGAGTAGTGATGAAAGACCACATTGAAGACAGGGAAGAATAGGGAAGAGGAAAAAAATAATTAAGACAAGACATGATAAACCAAGAGAGAAGAGAAGGCACAAGCATTAGTGGGAAGATATGAAGAAACTAGACTAATTGGCCTGCAGGGAAATGTCATGAAATTCCCATATCACCTGAACATTTCTGCTGTTTAAGGCAGGGACTCTTACATTACAGAAATTGGTTTAGTAGGGGGTATTAGGACGAAGCCTTGTTCAGTATTCCTCTCAACAAAAGTCCTACCAACCACAAGACATATTGGAAAGCGTGATGGAGACGTGGCCTCATTTAAAGCGGAGAAACCATCACTTAATTTTTTAAAGAATAATGTCTCATACTCTGTAGAGTACATCACACCACAGAAAGCGCCAGCAGAGTCTCAGGAAAGAACAACATTGTGCTACATGTTGGATAAAGACCATCTTTTCTCCAAGGAGTTCCAAGAACACTGAAGTACAATACGAGCAGAGAGATCAACAAATTAATTTAAGCAAATCAGCAAGAGAGTAAGGAACAGCACTGAAAATCAGACTGTGCTGTCCACAGATGGCCTTTCCAGCCATCCAAGTGATCCCCTTTTAAGTTGTTCTTGATGACTTCAAATTGCTGCTCCTGACTTCACCCACAATAAAATGATGATTACACATCATTGCTTCAGCTACCCTTACATGCCTGTCATGTAGACTAGTAACTAGCCCATAAAGTTAAAAAGGACACCAGGTATTATCATCCCGGAATGTGATCCAGCTCACCTAGGCACCTCTCTTCCATCTCTGTTGTTAAGGGACCTAGTGCAACCTATCTCATGAAGTGACTGACTTCCCTCTGCAGTATGTGGTAGGTGCCTTTTTCTCCAGAAAGAAATACTGAGGTCTTGAGTTTACACTTGAATTGAACTGAAGGCACTTAGTGACAACTAACACTCAAAGGCTACAGCCGCAAAAGCAAGTAGCAACTCAATAGGAGCAGGTCTGTAGAGTGAATAAAATGGAGCTGAAGATCCATGTCCACACTACATGCTCTTCTTGAGGGTTTTCTTTGGACTAGCTCTGGCTAGTCATCAGCAACGACCACTCATTGCTCATTGAAGGTGCATCCCTGCAGGCTGCTCTTCTGTTTAGTTTCATCTGAAAGGAGTCTGGTTTGTGCTGACACCACTCCTGTGCTGTGAAGTGGCGATGACGGTGAAGTTCAATTCAAAAACATGCTCTTGCTCTGCACCAGAATGACTATGCTGATGCACTCACAGATACATTTTTTATTTAGGTATGAGACTTCAACTCTCAGCGCTGAATCACGAATGCAGTATGCCCTAATTCAGGCAGAAAGGAACCCACTTGTCTTAGTCTTGGTACACAGTGCCAGCAAAGCCTTACCTGTGTGCGTCCTCCGGTGAGCCTTCAGGTGGGAACTTTTCGTGTACACTTTGTTGCATCCCTCAAAGTCACACCGATGGATTCGCCGCTTCCTGGAGTCTGGAGACTCAGACCTTCTCTGACGCCTTGTGCTCTCAATACTGAATGGTGAAATTGAACTGAAAAACAGAACAGAAGGAAAAAAAATGAAGCAAGGACGTGGTGTATATCCTGGGCCCCCAAAAGACCAGCTGTAACGTATCACCGTGCCAGAAGTGACCTTAACAATTAATTAATTATTTTTATGTCTACAATGTACTGCACAGCACATATTTCAAGCAATTTGTGCTTGAACTAGAGTGGATTTAGCAGTATGAAATAATTAAAGTCTTGATTTAGAAGTGCTTACTGCCAGAGAAAACATCACGATCTTTGAAATACTGCTCCAATAATGAAATAGCCTGACTTTATCTGAGCTTTATTTCTATTTCATTTGTGTCCAGATCCAGGCTCACTGAACCTTGCTCTCTAAACAGCTTTACATATAGCCTCCATAATTTCTCTTTGACAAGTTTAAATAGATAAAAATCCTTAAACCTTTTATGAAAGTGTTTCCAGCACCCAGATCTGGACTATGGCTCCTCACACTTGGCCCAACACCTGTTGTTTGCTTGCATGAAGATTGCTAACAGATTCCTATCACTCTGCAGCAGCGATCTTTTCATTTTCTTATTTAACAGTTCTCAATCACCTGCAAGTCAATTAATTTTATTTCCTTTCAGATCACTGATTAACAAAAAGTTTATTAGCGAGGGCCAGCAAACAATCCCCACAGAAATGCGAATGCTCATGAAAGATACTTCATTTACAGCAACGTCCCAAGGCCTATCAGTTATCCCAATTTTAAGTAGTTAAAAATATAACGTTGAAGTTGTGTCGCTTGAGTTTCTAAATACAGTGTGTATCAAGGCTAATAGCTGAAGAAATCCTAATACAATAACGCACTTGCCTTGGTTAGATAAACTTGTGTCATAAACTATTACCAAACTAGTATGCCAAGATCCAAACCCTCATTTACTTCCATTAATTTTATTACCCAGCTATAAATCATTATTAATCACTTTCTCAACCCCATATTGGTTATATGGCACAGCAGTCACATCCACCTACAGTTACACTACCTTCTTTAGCAACTTTTAAGTACTGGAACAACACTGGCCTTGGTGAAGTTTCTGGGGCTTTCTGCACCTTCCCAGGTTTACTGACATTCAAGGTGAATGATCTAGAGATTCGTCAGCCAGCTCTTTCAAACCCTTAAGATGAACACTCTTGGTTCTCCTGAAAGAACTTGTGACTGTCAAATAAAAATGAATGGGAGGAAAAGAAACTGCATCTGTTCATGAAAAGCAAGCACCAACCTTTGGGGGAGCTAAGATACTAAGGCAGGCATTTGAAAGAAGAGCTGATGTTGATGCATCTGCTGAGAAGCTCCCATGTCAACATCAGTCTTTCGCAACCTTCTGCTACAAGAACCACTGCTGTTAACAGCTATAGCTGTTCTGGCACAAGCTTCACTTTGAGAGATTTTCAGAATTTGCCAAAGACTATTTATATCGGGTTAAATCTTTGCATAAAGCATTTTGCACTGTTAGCACATGATTTCACTGATGTGAAAGCACTCATGCACATGTGATAGCACTGATTTCACCAATTCTCTGCATTACAAATATTTAAGCCTTGAATGAATGGCAGTCCACACGATGCATTTTTCTGTTTAAATATTTTTACAGTACAACCCTAATTTAAAGCATTAATTTAAAATAATAGAGTACTCTCTTTCTGACAGCCCTCTTTTTCTGTTAACACTTGACAGACATTTCACCTTCAGGCAAAGAGATTTTCCAGCTTAATTATTTTTGCCTATAATATGCAAACGGGTGTGTGGGGAATTTCTGAAATGGAGAAAGAAATGGACAGAGCGCCGTAATATCAACATTAACTAGCTAAAAAGTAGTCCCAAGAGTGCAAGACACATCAGCACTTCAACTATGTGACAGCTGCTCACTTGCTCCTTCCCCGCTCCCAGTAGGATGGGGAGGAGAACTGGGAAAAAAATGTAAAACTCGTGGGTTGAGATAAAAACAGTTTAATAATTGAATTTAAAACAAACAAACATAATAATAACATGAAGAAAAAGAAGACAGAGAAATGAAACCCAAGAAAAAACAAGTGATGCACAATGCAACTGTTCACCACTCACTGACTGGTGTCTAAGCAGCGACCAACCCCTCCCAGACAACTCCCCTCAGTTTATATACTGAGCATGACGTTCTATGGTACGGAATATCCCTTTGACTAGTTCAGGTCAGCTGTCCTGGTCATGTTTCCTCCCAGCTTCTCGTGCTCCTGCTCACTGGCAGAGCACGGGAAGCTGAAAAATCCCTGACTTAGAAAAAGCGCTACTCAGCAAGAACTAAAACATCAGTGATTTATCAACATTATTCTCATCTTAAACCCAAAACATAGCACTGCACCAGCTACCAGGAAGAAAATTAACTCCATCCCAGCTGAAACCAGGATACAAGAATACATACATGTTTAGCTGTCAAAGAAATGGCTTAGGAATTATAATTAAGCATCTGCATCTCAGGGCAAATAAGTCTTGGGTTAGATGATAGAACGGTCCCACTACTCCAATTTTTTTTTTTAAACAACCCACCAGCTAAAATAAAAAGCAAACATGTAAATAAGTCTTAAAGCAGAGACAAAGCTCAATACTGAAGGTACAAAATCCAGAGCTCAAGCCCTCAAAAAAATCTTTATCTTTGAAAACAAATACTTTTGCATCATTCTTTGCTGCATGCTATTTACGAGCAGTCTTAAAAGTCTATTTTGTAACAGGGTGTTCAGATCCTGGATAGTACAGCTCGTTTAAATGGGAGGAGTATCAAGCTTACAACGCTGCTGCAATATGCAGCCCCAAGACAAACCGAACCTTGAGCAGAGTCAGCACCTTGTAAAAAGCTATTTGTCACGTACAAGAAAGTGACCTCACTGCTGGGAACTGCTCTGTGCTTTCCCAGGAATTTATACAGGAGAAGAGCGGGTGGCATAAGGCAGTGCTGCAAAGGTGGAACACACTCAATGCTGCCTCTTCCTAACTGGATTGCTGCCTCTTTCTACAGGGTGAAGCATCCTACCTACTCAACACCAGGGAAAATAAAAAGCCACAGAAGGTGACATGTATTGCCACCATTCCCTGGGAGCTTCTCAGCCATCGCTTGCTCAGCATGCTGAGGAGAACGGTTCCCATCAGCTAGAACCATTAAATGTAACCTCATGCCTTCCCGTCACAGCAAGGCAGGCTAAATGACCAGCTAACCAGCAGAAGCGACTCACGTAGTGAGCGAGAGCTCACCTCCAAGGTCATCTTCCTCTGCCACCCAGGCACAAGGGGACCCCACAGTGCAGACATGCTCGCTGGTGGGAAAGGACCCAGAACCTACCTGACATCGCCAGTTTTGGTTTAGCCTTACAAAAGCTGTGCAGTTTTTCAAAACGGAGATAACCACAGAAAGCTCTAAAAGGAGCACAAGATGCTATTTTTTTTTTGTGCTTCCTGAGGTTAGTTAGTTCCTCTCACAGTAACTTTCAGTTGATTTGATGGTGATCTTTTTCCTGGTCTGGTAGCAGAAAAGGGCCGCACTCCTCTTTCTCTAGTAATCTCTACAAAATACTCTCACTGACCACAAAGACATAAAAAAAAGTCCTCAAAACCACATTCTGTGCCTGTTAATGGCCATAGGGGTTCTGTCAGGTGGTTCTAGTCAGCACAGGCTCCAGAAACTACCATTTGATAGCACCACAGTAGACAAAGACTTTGAGAAGGGACATGACAGGGAACTCACAGGTATTTATAATTTTTATAGTCTTTTTTAAACTTTTTATTTACAATGTGTTTTAAAGTCACATAAAAAGAATAAAATAAGATAAAATAAAATACAAACAAAAAAATGCTTATATTGTAGCAGCCTCTCTTGACTGTAAGTGTCCCACACAGACTGCCCAGAGTGAAGACCTGGAAACACGTCAGCAGTTGAGAGGTGCCAGGGTGTCTAGACGATGAGCTACCAGTTCTGTTAATGGCCAAGACCTCAGGCAGCCTTTAAGGCTCAAGGTGGGATTTAGCAATAGGACTGACAACATGCGTAACATCCCAGTGAAATTTCAGGATATATCAAATTACTGCTGATGCATCAAGTTTGAAATGTAAATTAACAAAGAAGAAAACTGAGTTCTGACCCATCACCTTGATGTTTACGTATCTGCAGTTCGTTATTTCTAAAACCTGTTATTTCTATAGTAGCGCAGAAAGTGTTACACTAACAGAAATCCTGGAAAATTGGTGGTTGCCTCCATAAGCAGCTGTAACACCTGTAGGCAGTACTGCTCTTAGAGTGAAATGAATGCCAGCATTTGGGGTGATTTACAAAAAATTCAGCTGTGGTATTTCCAGCTAGAAGTGAAAACATGCACCTCCACAACTCACACATGGCAAAAAAGCAATGCAGGAAGGTCTGCACAGTAAAACAAAGACTAGGGCTTCACCAGTAGATGGCCCTCAAGTTCTGCTGAAAGTGATCGGCCCTTCAAGTGACAGCGATTATAACAACCCTGGCAATGCACGATTATTTATCCTCTCTACCAATGCTGCCCATGACCTCCTAGGTGTTTTGCCTCCGTTCTACACACAGACTGTGAAAGGTCCTTGGCATATGCAATGACACTGCTAAAAACACACACGTAGCTGTTCTTTTTATACCGATCCTGTGTTTTGAGCGATAGGCAGAGCAGAGCTGCCCAGTGTTTATCAAAGCTTCCAACTGTGTTCAGTGCTGGGACACACCAACAACCTGCCACGAGGTGGCAAGTTGCTGCACACTGGCTGGTCCCCACGAACAGCCCGTGGCAAACAGGCAGCGTTACCCTTGCTCACCAAAGCACTGCCAGCCTCCCAGCAAGCAGGGCAAGAGCTGGCCAACAGATACAGACCAGCTCATGTCCAAAGTCTCCCTCGCCTTACCATGTCTCTCCTTTACAGCATTCAGACCAACTTATATCTCCCCCCTCTAGCTGGCCCTGCAGTTAAACGAGAGACTTAGGCCTGCACCTTAACAACAGTCCATTGCAAAAAACAGACACTAACTTCACTTTGGCGTGAGATCCAGGCGTGTACCAGCTGTGTCCTCTCCAGTCCGTCTACCACAAGAAGGAGAACCAGACTGGGCTCGGCCCGAATGGGGGGCTCAGCAGGTCAGAGCTTGACCCTCCACAAGGTGGGCATAACACAAGCTGTGGTCCTGTTGTGTTTCTCAGGCTCTGGGCTGTTGAAGGATGTGATTTGGCTCAGATGATATTACCAAGACAGACTTGTTCCAGGTGCTTTCTCTTCCGTCAGCACTGGCACTTGTCTGACCCTGCAGTGAGCTAGTTCAGGGACCCGCAATGATGAAAAGTCCATGCTTCAAAAGAAACCTGAGCAGTTTGCTTGCTTTTGCTGGTTTAACTCCCCAAATTGTGGGGTCTGCCAAGTACCTGCACCGACACATGGGAGAATATGGGAACCTGTGGCCAAGTTAGGGGAGTGTTGTCACTCCTTTCAGCGGCAACTAGCTTGGTGGTGATTACCACCAATGCCACAACTTCCATGGAAATCCAGACTTTGTATGAAGGAATCAAGAATATGGACACAAGCAATCAACACAAAGAACAACTGGAAAATCCACCTTTTCTTTGCAACGAAGCTTCTTTTTGTGATACTTGTATACATAACACAAAAATAAACACATATAGATATGCTGAAAAATAAACCGGGAGATATTACCATGCTAAAAACTTAGGAGGTGACAATGTGCCTTAGCAGTACAGGATAGAACCAATAGGCAAACATTTGTATCTCACCCTCGGGCCAATTCTGGACATCCAGATAAGTACAGTTTTTCTTTGTTTTTAAAGGGGAAAAAAGATATCCAATATTCAAATATACAAATAATATATAAATTTTGCAATGTGAATCTTTATGAGACATGCAAATCTTTTGGGTCAACCTGTCAGTTGTAGTAATTAAAAGTGCAGGCAAATGAAATAAAGGCAGAAAACTAGATTATAAAGTGACTGCGTTCAGATGGTCACGAGCAGTTGAAGAAAATCCTTGGATCTCCAGCATTCGCTTGTCATTCAAAGAGAATCTGGGCTGCAGAAAGAAATTTTGCAGAAAGGGTTTTAGCTGCTTTGCATTTATAGAAACTAGAGCTCTTAAGTGAATAACTATGGGTGTTAAGTCAACCTTCTGCATATTTTTGAGAATCTCTGGATCCAATGGTAGGACAGCAGCACCCCTGAGCACATGGAGCAGTGCACTCAGGCAAACCTATGGCAGCTATCAGTCCTCCTTCGGGTGAAGTGAGGCAGTGGTGACTTGCATGCAGCTTGCAGAGCAGCTCCCCGCCAAGGACAGTCGGAAGCAGAGACAATCATGGTGTCAATGCCTTTGCTTGGCTCCTCTCGCTCATTTCTGAATTGAAGGAACATGGGCACAGCAGCACACCATTTGTTTGGGGAGCTTATCTTGTCTAAGATGAAGTATCCTCTTTTTATTAAGACCTTCAACTTTACAGATGCTAACTGGCATGATATGGGTACTCTGTGTGCTTTTGAAAAGAAGAATGGAATTGCATTTCCCAGTTTCCAGCTCCAATTATTGTCTTTTTTAGTAACTTTTCATATAATGTCACTTCATTTTCTGGTAGCTAGTATACCTTCCCACTCAGATACTGGTGAAAGCATCCTTACAAACACTACATATTAAACTGCAAATAATATGTTATGGACTATTCTTCATTACAGTTTAAAAAAATTCACCTAGTAGTGAGATGCCAAAATCATATATAAAAAGAGTAGTTTTTTGCTTTCATCTGCTTAAAGATCAGTATAATCTCCCAATAAAATCTTCTCAGATATTTACTTATTGCTTTTTTTAATATAAAGTTTCTACTGTCTCCTGTTCACAGACAAACAGATGCATACGCATATATACATATGTATTTTTTCTCCTCTTTGATTCTGAGATTCTAATTAAAGTTTTATGAAAAGCAAACATCTGCCTTAGGAATGTTAGACATTAAAACATATCAAGCAGCACTTAAGGCAATCATAAAAGGAAAATATGTACTACTCTTTTATTAGCAGTAGTTACTTCAATCAGTGTACTTTAAGGTGATGTTATACTGAAAATTATACTTTTTGTCATGAAAGAAAGGAGGAATTTGGCAGCATACACAAACAGTACACATTTTAAATGGGAAAATCACATGGGTAAACAAGACACGGATAAGAGGTGATTTGAATACATTTGGTTCAGAAAGTGTCTGTGTTGGAGATGGTGGGAAATCACACTGGGAGCAAATGGGAGTAGGAATGTGGCAAGTTTGCCCTCTTATATTCTGTCCTAAGTGGCCGCTGCTGGCTGGAAGCAGAGTCCTGGGCAAGAAGATCCTCTGTTCCAGCTCTGTGCAGCCATTCCTGTGCATTTATATCCCTCTCCCGGGCCGTCAGCAAACAAAATACCTTGCCCATCTCTGACCACAACTTTATCTGTAGTGTTTATTCCCATGGAGATCAGCTTAAGCTATTCAAACCGCTGAGCTGCCTTGCAATACCAGAGTGCATTCCAGCATCTCTGTGGCTGTGGTGGAACCTAAAGCACAACTTTCAATACATGAAAAAAACTTCCGGCAGAGGGAAAAAGCTTTGGGGTCTACTAGGAAAAGCATTAATGTCAACCATGGCACACCAAAATTATCCAGCACTTCCGTTAGCAGCTCTGTTAAGCTGAGACATGAGAATGAGACAGGTGTCTGATCCTCTTGATCTGTGGTCATGCTGTGGGGTCCGGGAGCATTTTCCAGCTCCGAGGGCAGTGCTGCCCTGTGGTGCAACCCACCTCCAGACTGAGCTGAGACCTGACTACACACCATGCTCTCCTCTTTCAACACTGTTCCTCTGCGCTGGGTTTCTAAAGAAAGGAAGGTGGGCCAGGAAGTATCTATGACATGCTCCAGCATGTCCCCCAGATCTGATGACTGCAGGGCTGGGACTGCAAAACACATTTCTAATTGACAGAGAAAACCTAAAAAATCAAGTCTATAATGAACTCTGAAATGCTACTGAAAAAAAACACCATCTATTTTACTTTTATCATCAACCAAGAAAATATTACCCTAGGGAGTCCTTGTGTAAAAAAGCAAAGGAATTACATGCTAACTTGCATGTAAGCATTGCCTACATAATTAAAATGTTTATCATAGAATCATCGAATGGTAGGGGTTGGAAGGTACCTCTGGAGATCAAGTCCAACCCTCCTGCCAGAGCAGGGTCACACAGGGCAAGTTACACAGGAACATATTCAGGTAGGTTTTGAAAGTCCCTAGAGAAGGAGATTCCACAACCTCTCTGGGCAGCCTGTTCCAGGCTCTGTCACCCTTACAGTAAAGAAGTTCTTCCTCCTGTTGAGGTGGAACTTCCAGTTTGTGCCCATTGCCCCTCATCCTATTGCAGGGCAACACTGAAAAGAGACTGACCCCTTCTACTTGACACCCTCCCTTCAGATATTTGTAAATATTAGTAAGATCCCCTCTCAGTCTTCTCTTCTCCAGACTAAACCCAAGGTCTCTCAGCCTTTCCTCATGAGACAGATGTTCAAGTCCCTTAATCATCCGTATAGCCCTCTGTTGCACTCTCTCTAGCATTTCCATGTCCCTCTTGAACTGGGAAGCCCACAACTGGACACAATGCTCCGTATGTGGTCTCACCATGGCAGAGTAGAGTGGGAGGAGAACCTCCCTTGACCTGCTGGACATACTCTTCTTTATGGACCCCACGATACCACTGGCCTTCTTGGCCACAAGCGCACATTGCTGGCTCACGGGTAACATACTGTCCAATAGCACTCCCAGTTCCCTCTGCACAGAGCTGATTTCCAGAAGCTCAGCCCCTAACCTGTACTGGTGCACAGGATTATTCCTCCCCAAGAGAAGGACTCTACACTTGTCCTTGTTGAACTTCGTAAGGTTCACAACTTGCACCATCCATAGATGCTGCTGTAAGAACCAGAACCTGGTCCAGCTTCTAAGCAGAGATAAACTGATTCCTGGGCAAGTACATCCAGTGGTTGCCCAGCCTGGGCAATGGCAGCTCCCAGACCAGTGATATCCCTATCAAATTACTGGGCTGCTGCTTAACAAAGATGAATTTCACAGTTTTGCAAACATGGTAGGACATACAGAGCTTGATTCTAACTGTAAAAGTTCTGGAAATATTTAATAGTTAAGGCTATGATGTTTTACACATAGACAAAATACTTTCAATAATTTTAAACATAATTTCGCTTTACTGCTTTCTCTTTCCTGTCATTTGGATAGATGGACTCACATTAGGGGAGACACTTGTCCTTAGATTTTGACATCGATTTTGAGGTGACAAACAACAGTAGTTGTTTAAATCTGCTTAGGAGATATATATTTTTTCACACATGCAACACAGAGAAGATCCATGGCTGTATCATCGACAATTCCAGCTCCTGAGGATGGCTGAACACAGTGTGAAGACTGCTCTGGATGCTGAAGCCACATTAACACCTCTTTCTGTAACACGCCACATTACTGTGGAATAAAGAGCAAAACTCATCTGGGGAGGGACCGATCAACTTTCTGCTCAGCAGGGTTAACTTCAGAGCCAGACCATGGCCTTGTCCTGTTGAAGTCTGAAAATGTTCAAAGATAGAAATAAATCCTGGGCAGTATGTTCCAGTGCTCAGCCATGCTGACATGTTATAAAGGGAGTTTCTATAAACACGCGTTATCTTACACATTATAATGAAAGATAGCTGAGTGATCTGGAGCTAATTTAAGCCTGAAATTATTTATTGAAAAAAAAAAATAAATAAAAAAATTGCTTACTTTGTGTTAGCCCAGTGCTCTCCTGAGCTGAAGTGGAAATCCATGAAAATAAGGAAACATCCAGCAGTGGAGAAAATGTATCTTCACAATGAACTAGCAGGTGGAACAAAGCATATGAGCATCTATTCTTTGGATGTGAAAACAAAGCACTGTATGTCTTCTTGAAAGCAAGAACAGTTCCTGAAATCCTGTAGGCCAAATGTGTTTGATGCATGGTTGTTCAGGCCTGAGAGCTGAACCTGGTCTAGCAGAGAAAGAGCATCTTATTTCGTCCTCTCCTTTCAGAGCTGGCAGAACAGCAGTAATCATTCACAGGGGCTCTAGTGCACCAGCCTTCCTAACACTCCTTCCAGACGGAGGCTGCATCAATGCCAGCTCTGTTCTTTCTTTTTTTGTCCCCTTCTAAACAGAGCAGAAAATTGGGTAACTGAGCACCTCTAAGACAGCTTTGAAAGCACAGGGCCCTGCTTTTTACCTTTCCTGTTCCTTTCTGATTCATACTTTACCTTCACGTTTTTCTGGCAACACATACGCAAACAAGCTACAGCAATACTGATGTTCTCAGCAGAGGAAATTAAAAAAGGGAAATAAAGACTACTCTGTTGGAGACAGGGGCTGAGCTGAAATTTTCAGCATGGAAATTAGATGAGTACATACATATTCACATCTTTCACTTTTGTTCTGGTTCCTTGTAGAAACAGTGCAGATGCTCCACTTACTAGTGCAGGCATCCCTGCGTGTTGTGCGAAGATTTCATGGATTTGCTCTCCAGAGTTCACATTTTTCTCATAACTCTAATTCCAATTTCTCATCTCTGTACAGCACAAGAGCCTGTCCCAATGCCTGTACAATGATGACTCTTGCCGGTGCATCCACCTCCTCTTCCTGGTTAGACTAACAAATGTGGAACCGATCAGGCAGTGGTGATTAGAAGTTCTCTCTTCTGTACTCCTAGCTGATACAAAATTGTCAAGTAACGTCTTGCCAGGTCAGTGATATTAAACGAGGACCTTGTGTCCACTGGGACTGAAGCTCACATGAACGACCTTTTCTTCTTCTGTTCAGAAGACTTATTATTGATAGGTTAAATATTCAATTACCCTGGATACCGACGTATAATGCAATTACGGGTGGTCATGTCTCACCAAGCAGATTTTGGTAACTACTAAACAGTTGACTTCGGTGAAGTGTACACTACAGTGCATACACATATGTAAAAGATAACCTGCCACCCACAACAGCACATTACCTCAGAAAATCAGTTTTGCATGCCCCACAGACCTCCACAAGCTCCTGTCTGAGAATATGTATTGCAAAGAATCCATCTATTGCAGAGATAATACCTATTTGATCTGGCTAGGAAAGAAAAAGGGACTAAATAATTTAATTCATTTGAGGATAAAAAAGTTGCTGAGCACAATATCATACTTCAAGGATTTGGATTTCTTTTTCTAAAACTACTTAACGATAGTGAGATTTATAGTGGGTTTTTGCCCCCTTCAGAGCACCCTCTCCTATTGAAATGAATTTTTTTATAAAAGAACATGAGAAAATATTCTACAAATCAAAATGGTTGCTACACCCCAGAGGCCATACAGATTGTGTTACCAAGCATTTTTGTTAACAACAATGAGGAATCCTGATGTATTTATGTTACACAAGAAGCTAGCTTTTGTATTCAGTATGCTAACTTGTACCTGGCTTTGCAGTTACGCATGTCAATGAACTATCTCTTCATTTAGATTACGAGATCCTCACTACACCTTTTTTTGTGTTTGCAAAGCAAGTACAGTGAGGTCCAAATCCATCAACAGAGTCCTAACACACTACTGCAATACAAAGAAACTCCACTAACTCTCCTTTCATCTGTGGTTTTCCTCACCTATTTAAAATACAGTCTCACCTAAAAATCAAGCAATGTTCCAGGCTTTGCTGGGTCTTAGCTCCCCAATCTCCTTTTCTAGGGACTGCCATTACTTTTATCTTCCTGCCCTTTCTACTCCTTCCCTCTATCTCCCAGACTTGCCACCACCTCACCAGCTGGCAACTGTCTCTCTAGATAATCACAGAGCCAGATTTCTTCACTAAGTAAGGTATTTACACAAGCAGAAATTTATATAGCTGCAGTTTCAGTGTATTTGCTCGTATCTGAAAGATTTCTAGTGGCTTCCTCTGCACACTGTGAGAGAAAAAAATCTCTGAAAGTTGTAGAAATCACTCAGCCATATCGTTTCGGAGAACAGAACCCATGACTACCGTCTATGAGCTAGAAGGGTTACCATATCTTTTTACTGGCCTTGCACAGATCAGTTGGACTATGTGGGCAACCATTCCTTTCCTTCTCTCCATCACTGAAATCAACCTGATTTCCATCCAGTAAATACTCAGTCTGCACTCTGAGAAACTGCATATAGGTAGAATCTCTCCACTTGTAATTAATTAGGCAACAGAGCATTTACCTGCTTCTCACACATACTAAAAAGGCAAAAATTCATCCATTCCTTGTTTATCATTACACCAGTTCAGCAGTCAGAAAGACATCCAGCTTGGATGCGGGCCTCAGAAAAGTCTGGCAAAGCTGCCATTGTCTTCAGTGGAGTCAGATGTACACTCCCCAAAGAGAAAGAGGAAACTAGAGTATTGTGATGTTCGTGAATTGGTCTTCTTAACACTTTCTCACACGGGCAGCACTGCATTCATGATCTCAAAGTGTCCATGGGCAGCGCAAGGTTTGAGTAAGAGCAAGATTCCTTCTGTAGGCAGACTGTATATGCATACAGTACATTTCACGCTAGGAAATCTAAGGAAAAACATCTTTAAGAGATCTGTTTGTCACATCAGAAATTGTTCTATTTGCACCCTCAGTGAAGTAAAGACTCAAAGTCTCTATTCTTCATAATAAATATCCCATAATACTTTTTCAGGAGCATTGATTAGGCTGGTGGCCAAGAAGCTCCACTATTCCGGGCTTCACTGGATCAAGGTGGCTGTGTGGGCTTGCTCTCCACTTGAACAATTAGGTTGTTCTCACTGTGACTATTCCCCAGTCAGGTAAAACTACAAATACTTTAGGATGACAATATTCTTCTTTAGAAAGGCAAAACCAATATCCTGATCATTTTTCCCCATCAAAATAAAGGATCAAGATTTCACCCCATGCATGTTCCAGCCCCACTAAGGGGACTGAGGACTTGGTAGGTTATATTAACTATGATTTCGTATGTGGATTAATAGGAAAGCAAGGATCCTCCTCACATGAGCATTTAAATTGGGTAGGATTTAAGTGAAGTTGCCTCTTGATGTTTTTTGAAATGTAACACAGTGCATTTTCCTGATAAGAAATCTTTTCCCACTGGCTAAAGGGCATATGTCTCCCTTTGGGATGTCAAGCATTGAATTATTTGAGGGAAATTATTCTGCTATTTCCAGCAGACATTGAATATTTTGTTAAGGAAAGGATAAAAACATACAAAGTTGAACAAGCTTTGCAACTTGTCTGATTTTTGATCCAGCCCTTCTCTAAACACTAGCAACAGGCAAAACTGCATGTTTGCAGGCTTTATCATATAAATTTTATTTAGCTTCATCCCACAAGAATTATTTAGATAAATATTTAGATAAATACTTAGAAACAATGCTTCCCAGTGAAAGAAAGAGAATTCGTAGTCATACAGACCTGTAGTTAAATGAACACTTTTCCCTGGGGGGTTAAACAGCCATCATTTTCAGACTATCACACTTTTTCTTTTGATTAGAAAATGTCTCAGGGAGGAGGGAAGAATTCAGTTCCCATCCATATAGAAACATGTCACCAGCAGGATTTCTTGCAGATGTCTTAGGAAGTCCTATCAGACCTCCCTCATTCACATGATACTCCTCGTCCTATTTAGTGCTAACTATTTCCATAGCCTTGCTAATACTCGGTGTATTTATTTTTTTACACTACAGTCATTGTATAATTTATTTTCACACTTGGAAGCACACTCACATTACAGAGGAAACCTTGCAAAGAAGTGAAGCGGATCCGCCTCGCTGCTCTCTCCGAAGTTGGCACATCCCTTCCTGACTGCATCTCCTAGAACGCTGAGAACCAAGGGATGATAGTAACAGGCCACTCCATTCACCTTGTTAATTTATGCATGTTGCTCACTAGCGCTCTGCCATGAGTAGTTTTTAAGTCTCGAAGGTCGGTCAACAGATCTGAGTGGCTAGAAGAGAATGCTCTGAATTTTGAGCATCTTCAATGCACGGTCAGGAGCATCAGTCTAGGGCCCAGTGGTCCCTTGGTTTGCCTAGGTTTCCTGCATATATTAGGCCAACACCGCCTGTGCTGACCCAGATCCAGTTTATTCATCTCTGGGATTTCCATGGCTTTCCTGAAAACATCATTCTCCCCAATCGTCACCAATAGGATGTTTGGCTTAATAACTTAAATCCACATCAGAATTTCTTTACTTGTTCGTACTTCTAAAATTTCCTTTCTGGGAAAAAATAATTAAATTGAAAAATCCCCCACACTCACTTCTGGATATTTTTCCCTTCCTATCTATTAAAATCTCTGCTTGTTTACTATCTGAGATCTTATAAACAGTATCAGTCACCAAATAAAGCACCAACTAGTACTGCCAAAATACAGTAATTAAGAGCAACCAGCGTGCTTACACTCAAGCTTTTACTAAAGAAATCAGAGCCTGTTAAAATCTAGCAAAACTCAACCCTGCACATATGTTGTTTTGTTTTGTTTTGTGAAATGGGATGGAACATACCAGAACTTTAAAGATCAAAAAACCCCCATAATTTTCCAAAACATTTGGAGCCTTTGCATGCAGTAAAAAGGGATAATTATCAAAGCATTTTGCTATCACAATTGTTCATTTGGAAGAGGCACAGAAAAAAAAAAAAATAACCCAAATCCAAAACTGCCAGCACAACAGAACGATATCGCTGTAACTACAATAAGTAAGAAAAAAATGTTAGGGAGGTGGAGGGAGACATCAGAGCAACATTCAGCACAAGGTCAGACCAGACAACCATGACCATGGCCAGTGACCGCCTAAGACAAGCTAGACACCTCACCCTGGAAATGGGATCCCCACATGCTCTGTGGAGCACCTGCCAACACCACCTGGGCCGTGAGGGAGGTTGCTCAAGGCACCTGATGACACCCACCCAGAGGTGAAGAAACACATTTCAGGAGAAAAGAGAGAGCAAGGCTCTTCCCTCCCACCTCAGTTCTCATTTCTTTGCTCTTGTTACATACTTTTATCCCATACAGGAGGGATGGAGGGAGGAGGACCGTCAGCACAGTCTGAAATCAAGTTTGACACAAAGTCACAACTTGGACACACAAAACTCAACTTGAGGTGTCCAGATATGGGGGTTTTTTTGTTTGTTGTTTTGTTCCCCCCCCCCCTCGAAATATTGCTGTAGGGAAGCCTTTCACTTCAATTACATCTCTGAATCGTCTTTGGAAAATCCCATTTCCAAGTCCACCTCTTCCCCCTATGCTTTGTTAAGTGGAGGTCTGACAAGAGTTTCTGATTAACTAACAGCTGCCACAAAATCCATTTCTCATTTAAGTCTCACATTGGGCCACTCAAATGCAACCAGCTTGTTACACAAATGGAGGTAGAGAAGTCTTAAATGCTGACATAATGGATAATGGATTTTTTTAATAGTAAAAACGTTAATTAAATGTGATGCAGAAGCACCCTGTGGCATGGTCAAGCCCCTCTCCTGCCATACAGGATGTAGGTGGAGGATGTGGACAGGGATACCCATCCCACCGCTCGCCCTGCAGCAAGCACAGAATAAAGCTGTAGGCTTTTGCCAATGTATTCCTTTGAGGTAGCGTTAAAAGCCTGTGTTCATCGGCCAGTTATTTCTTGCTCTTGTCAGGGCCTTTCCTACAAAAATGAGATGTTGGAATTTCAATGTGTTTTGCGTTCAGTAAATCATGGTGGTTTCCAAAACATCTTTATACCTTTTCAGTGGACGGTGGCTTGGCAGGTGGACTTCTTGTGTCTTTTCATCCTAAAAATCTGAAAACTTATTCTGGAAAAGGCAAGGCAGGCAGGGAGATGGTACATAAGATTACAGCATATCAGCCAAACCAGTAGCACATACTGCTCTGCTCTCTATTTAACAGTGGGATGGTGAATTTTGCTATCTCATTTCTGTGACAAATGGAATGAGCAACAACAAAAACCGGCCCAGGATTCATCTCTTTCTATGACAGGCTGCTTTCATTTCAGTCTCAGGAGTTCAAAGAGCAGAGACATGGTTTACATGGATGTGCCGTGGGTGAGCTTGTTTTTCTGAAAGGCTGAAGCCTAACTCTACCCATCTGAAAGCACTGGATTTAAAAGCCATTTTGAAGGATGGCTCTGTTATGAAGTACTGCATTAACAGAGAGGCCAATTGTTACTCAACAATATCATGTGAAAGCACACCCAAACCAAATGCACAGCTTCTCATTAAAGCAATGTGTTACATTCAAACAGCAGCAAAGACTAGGAAAGGAGGATAATATGCCTCGGGGCTCTAGAGTGCTGCAACTGATTTCCTGGGTATCCTTAGTCCTGCCCCTTATTCTTTTTGTGGTTTAGTTCCTGATTTGAAAAGTCTGGGGCTATTACCCTTCCTCTTTCTCTTCTTCTTCCTCTCACCACTTTAGGTGTATTGTCTTTTTGGGAAGTGGCTGAATCACATGCTTCTATGAACACACATGTTTTCCAGGCAGAAGAATAAACGCTAGCTCTAAACACCACTAACAAATTCTGAAAATGTGTACTGTAACAGATCAAAACACAATGTCTCCTCATTTCTGATCCTGCTAAGAGTCACTTTAATGCTACTTACTGTTTGCAATGATGGTTAGAGAGACTTTCATCCTTACTCTAAGTGTGTATTTTAGGTGAATATGGTTAGGAAGAAATCCTTACTAACGCTGTATGACGATCAGGCCTATGGTACTACCTTATGTTTTGGTGTCACATATGCGTCGCCAGACAAAACACGAGCCAAATACTGGTATGGGATTTCTAAAAGTTCTCTTAAGAAAATGTGAGGTTTTCTTTTGCTGAAGTAATGATTGAAAAATCATCCAGCAAACCAGTTTTGTGATCAGACTGCTTCTGCCCTGCTGGCAAACCTGACAGACACTGCAGGCTCCCAGCTCAGGGACAAGAGAGCTGTTATTGACCAAATGCTTGCAGGAATGCAAAGCTGCTACTTCATGTTCTGGCAAATGTTCCTGCAAAAGGTGGTGCTGTGATTTATATGCCATTCAATGTTGTTTTCAAGACGTTCACTGAACTGAAGAAGCACCATTAGAATACGTCAAGCAGACGTCAAAACTCATCTAAATCAACAGGGGCTGAAAATACATCATGTGCTTGACATACAGGAATTGACATGTCATACTATGCTTGACATTTCAAGGACAGTAGCGCCTATTTAAATGGAGACATGGTAATATAAATATTTTTTTACCTGATCTAACCAAAATCTAACAGGACATCTTGGTGAACAGCTGTTCAGTAAGTATCCAGGAAAAACAGAGAATTCTTTAGAAAATCTCTAATGGCTCAAATTATCAAATGCTGAAGAGCCAACTTACAAGAAGGTAGGTAACTCTACTAACACATCGCTCTCTTGGGGGAAAATTCTGGTCGCAGTGGCTAGCAACCTCCTACTGATTTCTGTGGAGCCATAGTTTCACCCACCCCTCCCTACTCCCTTTGAAGCTCTGCCTGAGTTTAGGCCTAGACTATCAGCATGACAACTGATGTAGAAATACAGATTAGCACAATGGGAGCACGGAGAGGCACGCACACAGCATGGGTCATGCTCTTCTTCCCTGTACAGACAAGACAAATTGCAGTGTAGCAGAATTTTGAATTACATATGCTTCACTTGACACCTCATCCTCTCTCCTGGAGGCAGCTGCATGGGGACATCACCAGTAATAACAAAGGTCTTACAGCACATGTTGACAGGAGAAAGGGGGAAGTCATATAAGTATAAACCATTCATATAAGTATAAACCATTCAAAGAAGCAGCAGCCATACAAACTACTCTTTATAGCAAGACTAGAAGATTCCTCCAAATCTAATATCCAACAAATTGAGAGCCCACTGTCATACTTTCTTCTGATTCCCATCCATAAAGGACTTCTTTTTTTGCTTCATTTAAATATTCTAAAGGTTTTTTTTCCACTATATGCTGTGATGCACAGGAAAGGTGCTGGTAGAAAGTTTTTAGACTGAGGGTTAAATAAATTTAATTTATCTCCTACCACTGCTTTTACCTAATACTTTCATGTTCAGTCTTGTTTGATTCTTTCTTGTTCCACCTTCTCTCCTCTGCCTTTCCAAGGCAAGATGCTACACTACCCTCAACTGCTGTTTAGCCAAGCCATATGTATTTAACTCTTCTCCTCTGTCCTCTTAGCTATCCCCTCCAGCAATCCAAGCAGTTTGCTCCTCCTCTCAGGTCTTGTTCAGATTTGTAAATGTACTGAAGCCAGCCCAGTTCCCTAAAATAATGCTATATTCTCTGGGAAGAAGCATGACAGTAACACCTGCAGGATGAGACTCATATGCTGGATGTGTAATCTACTGATGTTATGCTCTGTGGATGCCATATAGGAAAAACTGTTGTACGTGAGGATGGTGGAACTGCCAGCATGAAGAATAAAGCAAGCATGCAGAAATCTAAAAACCAGGTAAATACCTTCTGTGCAGAATATTCTTCCCCTCCACATTTTCTTCCATGTAAAACTCTACTTTGAAGAATGCAATGAATTTATTAACAACTAAATGCTCAACCTGGTAGAAAACACAAACAAACTAATCTACTTTTTTTTTTTTTTTTTTCCTGCTTATAAATTTGGAGATGCTTACACCCAAATAAGAAAGTAAACAGAAATATTGTGTTAGTGTAAAACTATTAAACCAGAAGACTGAAAAGGAGATTGGAGGAGGTAATCATGTTAGACCAGCAAGCAGAGAATTTTAATCCCCCCTAAAACCCTCAAAAAGTTTTTGGTGAATCTTCTTAATTGCAGCAACTACAAAGAAAAATAGTATGAGTAATCTGTCATAAGTCTCATTCTCCTTTCAGAGCTGTAGAGAACTGAGCAAGGTAGAGAGAAAGATACGGTGCCAGGGTTTCATTTTAGACCTCGGAATTAAATACAGAGATCAAGTAGTTCAAAGCAGATGAAGGAAAAAAGAGTTCACGTACTTTGTGAATTTAACTTCTTAATAGCTGCGTCTAGGCTGCAATAACGAGACAAGAGCATACAGGGGGGAAATGAAAAAAAGACAAAACGACTAACAAATGTGAAGTTATTTTCAAGACTCAGAATAGGATAATTCAAAGAACCGAGAACAAAAAGGAAGAGTAAAACTATAAAGCACCTTTTGACAGCCTTCTTTTTAAAAAGTGGCTGAGCGGATTTATCAAAGTCTGTGAAATGTTTGATCCTAAGCTGGATTTCCATGAAAACAGAATCATCTTCCTTTCTGTGCAGAGGTCAGAGAAACGCTGTCAGAGCCAAAGGAAAGGACAAAGAGCACATCCTGATCTTAAATTGGGAAGCGTTGAATGTATAAACAGAAATGTCTCTATATATGTAGCTAAAAGGGGATTCCTAAACTGCCAAAAGTGTGTTTACACATCTAATTGACTAAATTACATTGACTAAAACCAAGAGATCAAAATCTAAAAACTGAAAATTAAAATAGTATCAAATGATGCAAGTGAAAAGGAGGCTAACTGAAATATAGTCTTTTATATACAGAATGGAAATATGTAAACTTACTCAAAATATTTTTGCTAATTAACAGTTATATCAAGGCTCTGGCAGTGGGATGCACCAGTGATGAAAAGACGTAAGGATGCTCTTAAGGCAACAGGTATTTATTCTGAAAGCATACCCAGCACCAAATACTAAAGCACAATATTTTGATGTTGTGAATGCCAGGTTGAGCCCGGCTCTGCTCTGCTCCACCTGATGGCTGTCCTCCTTCTGTGCCCCATCTGCAATCCACCAAGTGGAATGAGGCCGTCCCACCACCCTAGAAGCCATCCATTAAGGATGGGACATTCTCATAGAATCAAATTGGGACAGTCTGCCACTCCTTTCTGCATCAAATGCCACATTTCTACTCCTTCAAGCATGCAGTGGGATTTCTAATGCCTTCAGGAACTGGGTGGGACATGCTGCTCTACGCAGAAGCCATGCTGTGAGGCAGTCTGCTTGACAGTCCTAATGAAAACACAAGAGCGGGAGCTTCTGCTTGCCCCAGAGCAGGACATCAAAGGCACCTGGTGTCATCAACAGTGTTTGCTTGTTCCTACTAACTCAGACTTAGGTAACACACTGCCTTGCTGGGAGAGAGGAGACTGGCCTTGTACAAGAGAGGTTCTCCTCCCAGAAGGATGCATTGATGAGTGTTCCCTCGAGACTGTGAAACTGCACAAGCAGGAGCAGAGAGAGCAGTAAAGGAGGACCAGCCAAGTGAGGACACCAAATGTGACAGAGGAAAAAAGGTGTCAGCCACTGTCCCAGGTCAACCTGCTACAAGTCTTTAAGTCATCCAGACTACGGTAAATAATTCCAATTTCTAATCGTAATTAGAAGGGGAAAAGTGTGAAACACACAAACAAACAAGCAGTTCTTATTTGTGATTTCTCAGTCAAAAGTCACAGCCTTAATCAAATCAAGTCTGCACTGGACTCTCTTTACACGCCTGCTCTGCTCCCAGCCCTCCCCAGTACACTTCCACCTGGTCTGAGTACAAACTCCCCAGGACAGTGTTACACAAAGGACTGAGAGGTTGGAGCTGGAGAAACACCTGAGGGAAAGGAGACAAAGGAGATTAGAAAAGCCCTGTAACACAGCACTGGGAATAGCCCTTCTGCATATGCCCTTCTACACACACGTTGCTTTTCCATCCACACTCCCACGATACTCTGCAAGCCCTTGCAAAGAAGAATGGAGTCAACTTGGAAAATATTGAGTAGACTTTTCAAACCAAGCAAAAACAAACAAAAAGATGCTTGTCACTTAACAAGTTCTAAATACAGCCCACAATTCTGAAAGCATCTTTACACGTACTCTTCTAAATCAAATTTGCTTTCAGTGCAACTACTTGCAGGAATACAGTCAGAAACATCACAGAAAGGTTTAAAGTTCAGGTCAAATGTTAAGTTGGTTGGAAAGTTAAGGAGAGGTCATGTCACTCCAAAAATGTGATTTATTTTTTGAAGTCTAAAACGAAAGTAGGGATACTGGAGTGACTTGTTCACATTTGGAAGTTATCTTTAAAAGGTACCTGTTTATGCTACAAAAAGAGAAAATTTAAAAAACAAAACATATTTTTATTCAATTAGTAGTTTTTTGTCCTTCTAAATCTTTCCAGGGTTTGAACTCATGAAAACTCTGGAGAGAAAGCTTAGCTTCTAACCAGGTTGGTTAGCTTCTACACACATAGTTTTTCACATTGCTCTTCACGTTGCAGGGTTTGTGCTGCAAATTAGTATTTTAAAGAAAGCTCAAAACCTCCCTACAGGTGAGGTTTGGGATTTAACATTCTAATACAAAATTAAAAATTTTCAAAAGATGAAAAAAGTAAACCTTATGCCTTGATGCTTAATATTACAGCATATCCTAGTGATATCATAGATATGAATGAATATTGTATCACCTTGAGTACAACATAGGTAGGAACGTTTTCAGTCTCATTTATCTGTACCCAGCTCGGCTGCAACTTTTTGTTGCCTCCTTTACACGTGTACTTACATGTAAATTGTCCTCCTTTCAGAACTATGTTATTTCTCAATTTTTATATGCAATTAGAAACTTTTAATCACAATTAATATACCTAGATTTCCCGTATATACAAAAAAACACTTCCTAAAAATCGAAAATTCTTTCAGAAGTTCCTATTATTGCCACAGAAATGAAAAGAAAGCAATTCTATTACTCTGAGGGGTTTTTCTCCACTCCTGTTTCCATATACACCTTAACTGAATGCCACTCTTGATAAGGCAATGAACGTGAAGTCTCAACTCTAGATGGCAGCAGCCTCCTTTAGTTCTTAGTTTTCTCCTTCCTTAGTATCCTGGTCTTTGTTCCTTAACCCTCCAAACAATTCTCTACTTTCTTCTCTTCCCCTAAAATAAAGACTTCAGTGCTCCAAGCTGCACAGTTTGGGGAAGATGACTGGAAGTCACTTTCACTAGAAGAAATCAGGCCATTCCTGCAGTTAAGCTACATGGTTCTTCAAAGCCTACAGAATAATTGAGGCCTGAAGTGGAAAAGAAAAAGAAACGAAGATTTGTCTAATAACATCCCCTTAGATCGAAAGGGAGGGGTCAAAGGACAGAGAAAAGAAAAGCGACACAGAAGAAACAGAACAAAAAGGTGCCATTTCACAATGGCTTTGAACCAGGAAAAAAGTCTACCTAGAGAATATGGCTTTAAAACACTGAACAGTTTTACAAATCTCTCTCTTCGGGCAGAGTCTACTGACACTATATTGGTGGAGTTTATCAAATGAGCTGAGACGACTTTATATATCGTAAATTTAATACACAATGAAACCTATCGCTCTAGCTGAAACAACTTGTGTGAATCCCTTTCCTTTTTCCTTTCTATTAATATTTGCTTTTAGTTTTGCCGTTAGCTACTAGTCTTGGCAAGACTGGATTTTTCTGTGCATGTCCTTCGCCACCCTGTTGCTACTGTCTTCCCCTATAACACGTAGTAGGTAGGGTTCCACACCTCCTCCATCTCTAGCATTTCTCACGTGCTATTCGGTGTGGTCACTTCTCTGGCATCCACACGAAACCAACGGAAATACAGAAATATCTTAAACAGAGATTTCTGAAAGTCCACACATGCATAATCCCTTAACATCTGTAAACTGCTGCCATTAGAGGCCGATTCAGTGAGCCCTCTAGCACACAGCAATTTTATTTGGACGAACAATTTCAGTTCAGCTGGATCAGTCCCCTCTGTGCAGTCTCCCACAAATGTGTTTTCAGTTATTAGACTTTAAATTCACATTTACTGTCAGCATTTCGAGGATTCCCACATACAAATGTTGTCATGGTCTTGTTTCTACTGGTAAGGACATGTTAAGGACATCGGAGATCGTTCAGAATAGCCTTTGGAATAGTTCCTGCTGAGGGGTACTTAATGCAGTGCTCTAACACATCAACACGCTAGCATTGCATCCTAGGGTTATGTTTGTGTTATCTTCACAGCCCATGGACTTCTCTCTTTCTGTACCACACAGCTCAGTCCCCTACACATCAATCTGAGGCTCCAAATATCCAAAGGCTGATGAAACCAAAGTTAAGAAGCATGGACCTAGCTGCCCTGCTGTGAGGCATATACACGGTCTTGTGTAATGATAAAGGCTATAAAAACACAGCAAACTCCAATAGGTATCTTCATACTCGCCTTTCTCCAGCTGTAGTCAGGAAATGCATTTTTCTATGAGAAGCATAGAAACAAGAGAACCAAGGATTCTGAGAATCAAGGATTTAAGACTAATAGATTGACACAAAGTACTGTAAGAAACATATATATATATGTAAGAAAGAAAAAAATAGAAGTTCAGTTTCTGAATTACTCTGACTTTACTGCAAGATACGACAATTTTAAGAAGTCTGAATACAGACCAGGCCTGTTACTAGACTCAACTGTCATTACTAATTACACGACATTTCTCACAGTGCAGTTTTACCATACACCTGAAAGGATATAACTACAGGCATCTAATAAAGACAGCGATTTTGCTTTCTTCCCCCTCCATCCGAAACCATAGGCACCTCTAACCCTATGGAGAAGCAGGTTATGGGGCTAAGGTGTACCACTGCCCTCCCTGGTGTGATTCACTGGCACTTGGCCAAACTTCAGTACCCACACAAGAGGTTGCCAAAATCCATGGTGAGGAACAGGAACTGGACTCTGCCCATTCCTCTGTGCAATCAAGTTATCCCTGCTACTTTTTTTGAAAAGTAACTAGTATCACCAAGTCACGATGTTGCTAAAGGACTCGAACACTAAATCGACAAATAAGGACTTTTAGCCACAAACTCTCTGAAACTTAACTTCCTTTTCACATCACAACTGAAGTATCTCAGACATAGTGTCATCTAGAAGATCGCCCTAACCCTATCCCAACACTTTCAAGGAGAAAGTCCCTACTACCCAACACTGACATACGTACTTCTGTGTTGTGTCAGCGGGTAGAAAACTGAAATTGGTGGATCTAAATGGCAGGAGGGGTTGGAACTAGATTATCTTTAAGGTCCATTCCAACTCAAGCCATTTTATTAATCTATGATTCTAAATGTTAAATCCCACAATTGGATCCAGATGGCTGAACCTGGGTACATGTGCGACCCCATGGAAGTTAAAGATGTTCCTTGAAGGTGCAAAGGGAGCTTGCAGGAGTGCATTTGCACCACTGGGATCAAAATCTTTACTTTTGGGTCTAACACAATCACAATTCAGAAATGACAAGTGAAACACGGCCACTTTAAAAAACGTATCTTGAGAGCTGAACACAATTTATGAGAACATCAGAAGTCACCAGTGGTCTCACCCTTAGGAATAGAGTAATGAACAATTCATCTTCATGCTACTAGAGGGAACAAAAAGAGAGCAAACAAGGCAGTAAACCTTCCTCTTCCCTTTCTTCTCAATTATTATCAGGTTTATCTATAATTCATAGGTTTTACTACGAGAATCAACATAAAATCTGAACTCTGTTCAGATTTATGAATTTATTCTCTCAATACCCAAGTGAGGCTGATGGACAATGTTACTACCATTTTTCAGACAAAGGAATGACATACACAGTAATTAACCACCCGATTTTGTTTCTTTCTACTTTTCTGTGTTTTTTTACAGTAGGTATGATCTGAAATAGAAAATATGGATGACGGCCATCCTTACAAATCAGGGCATAAGAAATCAAACATAACACAGGTAACACATGGCAGATAAAAAAATCCTGAGTCACGGTCCCACAGACCTACTGAATGCAAAGGTGTACATGATTCCTGGTAACTCATCCTTCAAACTCCGTTTTCTTGGCTTTCACTGGGTGCTCGATTTATGCCATTTAGGATTAGCACTCACATACTAGCTTTCAATGAAGGATTTTTTCCTCCAGAATGGTATTTTTACCTTATATTTCCTGTACATTTTTTATGCACTCTTCAAAGCTCCTCCTCTTTCTCTGATCTAACTTAGTTAAGTGGTTTGCTTAAACTCCTTTGATGGTTTAAAGGAAAGTCAAGCATAGGGAGAAACTGGCAATTCTTGGGGTAAGTCACCTCGTGGATATTAGACATACACATTTTAAAATGGGATGGAGATGTTCACCTCACTCCATAGAATACAGAACAAACTCTACCTATCTATTTTACTAGTGAAAGGAGTCACACCAAGAGAAATGCTGAAAATTTATTTATCCAAGGCAGTATCTTTACCCTTCATGCTGAAGGCAACAGGTGACACTGAGAAATCAAAGCAGCTATTTCCACACAGTGAATAAAAAATGGTGGTGGCTTGTGAAACATATTTAAGAGGAGAGAAAAATGAAAGAAACAAAAAAAAGACTCATTTGTCTTACAAGTTGATTGCCCAACAAATCGCTCAGTCATGTGTCCATTCCTATTTGCCCTACGCATGGATTTCTGAAAACGTAGCCTGCGTGAGGGACCACAGAGGGTGTCTGGAGGCAACACAGAGCGCGCTGATACACCCTTGACTTTAATGTATCAGACTTGTAATGAGGGACTAATTTGGTTCCAAGCACTAGCTTGGCAGAAACAAAATACTTATAGACTATTAATAGAGAAACTTTTCACAGAAGCTGTGACCTTTATGACTTGCATGGTTTACAGCCCTACCTCTGTCACAATTAAACTGATCCCTGTTGCAGAGCAACACACGTTCGTGTCTTTTCCTCCCAATTATAAAGAAGGGACTGAAAGTAGAGCGACTCTTCAGCATACATGCTGATGCAAATCCCTCCTGAAGCACAAAGGTGTACTGAAACACAGGGTTTATGGTACTCTGAACAATAATGACCTCTCATGTCCCACAAAAATCTGTCCTCAGTATCGGCAGCCACTCCAGTCAGACGATATGGAGATTTGAAGACAGTCATCTCTATGCTATGATAATAAAACTAATTAACAGGAGAAAATATCATCAGTCAGTGTTACAGTGGAACTAGGGGCAGAGAGTGGGCTGTATTTCAGTGGTGACTTCTCTCCCTTTACAGTCAGACATATATAATAGATTTCTAGTGACTCTGAGCATCATTAAACATTTAAAAACAGTATTGCAAATGCCTGATGGAGAACAGTTATGAAACACATCAAAGAAGACAGTCCACTTAATATTTCAGCCTTTATTTGCTAAGCCATGTGTCGACACAAATACTGGCTGTTAAGGTCACTGAGACCAGAAGAACCCGGGAAATAAACAGTATCAGGATCATTTTTAACACAATTGGATAAAGTCTAAAACGCAGGAAAACATGTAATGCAGAATATACACTTGCATTTTTAGACACATTAAATAAACTTTTTTTTTTTTACTAGTAAAACATATTTATTCATCTGACTCCATCCGCTCATTGCTGTAAGTCACAGCAACACACAGAACATTCATGAAACGATGTATAGTTTAAAAGTGCAGGTGCATGGGATCAAGCACACAAACAAAAAGACAAAACAACGTTAAAATACAAGAAATTAGCTCCAGAAACACAAGCTGCAGAGAGAGAAATTCGGAAATAATTAGAACAATTGGTACAGTAATCCTAGTTGTTCGTGCCACTGCAGCAATGAGGAGCTCTACAGGGATATGCCAATAGCTCAAGCAGCAGAACAGCAACAAGCATCATTTTGTCATACTTAAAAAACAGAGGGTTGAACAAGCTACCGACTCATTAGAAGCAAATGGTGAGAGCAGCTAAATGACTGGCATTTCAGCAGTTCTACGCTTTGCAACTATTTGTGCCAAGAGAAATGATTTGTAGTGAGGTTCTGAATGTAAAGAGTGATAGAATAGTTCATGGAAAGAATGTTTAATTTATCCTATTCTTAGTAACACACTTGAACGATGGCAGATCTAGTATTAACTTGGTCTAGAGAAGAGAGTGAAGACTCTCCCTGTGAAAATTATTTCAGCCACATCTTTGACAGCTGGCCCACAACCATGTTACTCTGGGAATGCCAAATTTGTGAGATAACTCAGGGAAGATAGTAGAGTTCTGCACGGCCAAGAATGTAATGATAGGAAGTGATTATTCACTATTTTTTTCTATGAAGTGGAGGCTTAAACTGAACAGAGGGAAGAACTACTTTTTTTTTTTTTTTTTTTTTTTTCCCATGTAACATATGCTTGAAACTCATTGCCACTCCATACTGCAGGGGCCAGAAGAATAAATGGGCTCAAAGGAGGATTAGACAAGTTCACAAAGGGCAGGGTCATATACGTATATTAAACACTAAGGACAATACACAGCCTCAAAGGCTGAAGGTGCATAAAATACTCATTTTTTCAAGTTATAAAGTAGATCAATTGAGGGAGGGGACCTAGGTATTCCAGAGGAAGAATCACTCTATACCAACCTTGTTTTTCTGCTCTTCTGGTAAACACTAGCCAGGTTACTGGGTTACTGCTTGGACTGACTCAGTAGGAAGGATTTTAGACTTTGGTCAGTTGTTTCTACGTGCGCGCGCGCACACACACACACACACACTAGTGAAACATGCCCTTTTGAAACCAAATGTCAGCTTTAGTGAAGGACTCTTGTATCAGGGGAGTAGGTAGGCCAGTTCTTATGCCAGCAGCACTCAGATGACCTCTGAACTCCACATTGCTCGGGGCATTTACAAATACATAGCATGTGCAACAAATGACTGCTTTAAAAATGCCAGACCCAAGAAACCATGCTCATCAGAAAGGAAAAGGTTCAATTAGCAATATCCAGGCTATCCCTCAGTCCAACAAGGCAGGGCTCTTTGCTGTACATTGACCATTGCTTTGTTCAGATCAAATCCAGATGAGAAGATGATGAGCACAGTATCATGTCCTATTCAAGAGTATTTTGCAGTTCCACAGAGACAGGCTATCTTCTCAGTATCATCTAGCCCAGGGAGCACAAAGAACTATTTCAAGGTATGGGAAAGTGGTGGGTGGGCTTCTCAGTCTCAATGCAAGAGGCAGGAGGAAGGGTAAGGAGCCATTGCCCAGGCAAATGGGGGACAACAACAACAACAAAAAAGAATAGGATACGTAGGCTGCCAAAGAGACTGGAAGCAGCAATAGGCAGTTTGAAAGGTTTAGAAGTGGCAGATATTTCAACAGCTAGCACTCGACCAAACACATCTCCTTTTCCTCGTTAAAATAATTTTCTCTAAAACCACCCCTACTCTAAGAGCACAATATCTTAGCAACTTTTGTTCACCAGGTGTAGTGGTACAAGTAACAATACCATGTAAATACTTAAATTTTCTCCGCTGAAATCATTGTAGGGCTTAGTGCTTGCACCAAGATCATACACAGCAGTATTTAATGATATTACAATGACACAGTGACAGGGTGGCTGGGAAAGGGGAACCTAAAAAAAACCTCCAAAACAACGAAAAACCCTCCACAAAATCGCCTGATGAGTCATCTTTGTGAAATGAAAAGTAATTTACACAGCAGTTTTACAGAAAAGAGAATTATGCAGTTAATCGGCGCTGCTGGATAATTACACTGTACGTGAGTCTTGCTTTTAGGGAAAAATATAAGCTAATAAAAGAGAGTCAGACGATCGGTAATGGCAGGGCTTTTGGGAGATACCAGAGACACAAAGCTAAATAATTTAAAGCTATGGAGTATAATGACTGTGAAACTGAATTATTTTAAGTTTACATCAATTCTCCACCCAATTACATACCTAACATTAAGTCCAAAAGCTAGAGAATTCCCCTCGGCTGCAAACAACCACAGAAAGCGGAGAGGATGTGCTCCTGAACATGACCAGACTCTGAATGCGTCCTCCCAACTGCTGTGTATGTCCTTAATATTCAGAGGTCTGCTAGAGAGTTAAAGCCAGTTCACACTTCCCTCCAGTTACTGCTGGTTCAAGTAAGGTCGCTCCCTAATACAGTCAATTGCAGTCAATCAATTTTCTTTGCAGTGCCTTTTTGTACCTTTCAAACAGCAGCAGCAGCAGCAGAGGGCTCTGCCTGGCTGTCTCACTGCCACATTCCTAACAGAGAAACCAGTGAAAAGTTAAACAGCATCGAATTAACAATGAAAGTGAGGACCGGTATAATGAGACTGTTTCATTACCTTTGCTTTGTAAGCAATTTAGCCCTGATTATTATTGACCTTTGGCAATACTGCACTCAAGTAAAACGCGCTATCCTAAAAGAAAAAAAGCAGTTATGCTGGAAGGCAGACATTGTTTCTGAGCGTATTCATAAATAAACCAGACGATTTCCCTTCCTGTGTTGGAGGTTTACCTTACAGCTGAGCTATCAGCATTCAGCAGCCACCTTTACTTTGTCTCTGCGCAACAAACAATACAAGAACAACTTGATACAGTACACCTGGCAAATAATAATAATTATTATTGCTACTTCTACGGCACCCAAAAGAGCACCGACTACTTCACAAAGTAGTTCAAAAGACAAACTATGTGCCGCAGTGAGCTAATTCTCAGTGAAACAGTAGAACTACACAGGGTGGAAAAACAGGAGGAGGTGGTGTAACAAGAGGAAGTATATGGGTTACAGGAATAACATGAAACAGTTACCAAGCTGAGGGACACGAGTTTCAGTGCACGCTGCCTATTCTTACTCCACACTGAGTTCAGAGGAATTCCCATGACTGGACATTTTGTGAGCACGCTGTCCAAAACCATGGCTTTTTTTTCCAAAAATCCTGTTTGCTCACACTCTAATCTACGTTTTGTTTTTTTTTTTCATGTAGGTTTTGCAGAATGAAAGCAGATATATTTTAGATTTTTGTCAGTTTCAAAGTAAATATGACTATTAAGGATTTACAGTTCAATAAAAGGCAGCCATGGGTTCTGAAGCCTTCACTGATTTCACAGGGACAGAAAAATAAAGTCTGTGACTCTGGGCCAAGACGCACCAGGCCAAAGGCAGAGGAGCAGCTCACTTACCTACACACCACGTGACGTACCAATAAACCACACCGTGGGACTCTACACGCTCACAGCGCAAGTTAGAAGAACTTGCGACTGATTTGTTTCTCTAGTTCACTTTTCAGTTGATTTTCAGGGCTCTGTGTTTAGGGAACTGTGCAGCCCACTCGGTATAGCTGACCCACTCCCACTGAAGTGCTACGATGCCGTGTGAGCCTGCCGCTCCCACGCACCTCTGCATACCGACAGCATTTCCCTCTCTTCTGCCAGAGGGATTATACCATCCTTCACTTCCTGAGTGCAGCCCAGGGTGGGAGGCAGAAGAAAGGAAGGTACATTTGAAAAAAAAAAGACCACCAGGAAAAAACACGGCGCTCGTTACCAAATCCATCTACCAGTATAAAAACAATTGTCACACAGTTCCCTGCTCTCTGGGCAACCACATACTGTCCAGAACAAAGCATGCTCTTGATGCCTCCAGACGATTAATAATAGTAAGGTATGTGCTGCAGCAGGAGGGAGAACTGGGAGGAGTGGTGCTCCACAGGGCTGGCAGAAGGAATGGATCTGCTCCAGGCTGCCTGCCAAATGTACTGGAAAACTTGACTTTCTGGGGGCCACTAAAGGATGCTCTGTTCCCACCTACAGTACTCTTTGGAAGGCTTTTGCCCAGATCAGGCTGCACTGAGCCAAATGCAGGTGAGCAGTATTCCTGCTACTTCCTTCAATCTCCCCAACTGGTACTGCTGCCTCTTGATGCAAGGGAGTCACTGGGTTCCCTGGCTACCCCTCTGCTTCACCCTGCCAGGCCTGAGGGGGTTTATGGAGGTCACTGGAGCCAGTGGTGAGCACCTGAGAAAGAAATCATTCCCAACAGCCCCTTAACCCAAGGCGAAGCAAAAGGGACAGCAGAGCCTGTCAGAGGACCTATTCAGGTTTATCCCAGACCCACTGCAAATGTAGGGATTAGGATGGTCTTACAAAATACAGAGAGAATTTTTTTATGGAAACACCTCATTCCCAGCTAAAAGCCTCATATACCAGACGTTTTGGAAAGGGGCAAAGGCAGTGAACAAGCACTGAGAAAGGAAGGGGCACAAGGCAAAGAGTAATTCAGATGCCAGTGTCCATCGGTGCATCATTTAGGATGGGGAGACACGTCCAAGGGAAGTACAGTGCGTGCTCACGAACAACCTGCTGCCAGCTCATGTCTGGCATCACCTTGAGGATTACACACACACACGACATACCCAATGTGTTCCTGCTAGGGTGCTTCCTCCCCCTTGGATGCCTGACCAGCTGGAGAACACACCATCCAGAGAAGCCGTGGCTGGCTCAGTGAAAAGGACTGTGGAGGGCTAGCTGCTAGAAGCAGTACTCAATATGTTGATGTTTCATAACCGAGTTTACTCTCAGTGCTGTTTGCGTTTCTGGTTGGCGTGCAGCAGGAGTGGTCAGGCAGGGCCAGTGCTTGCAGTTGTGCAGATCTGCTGCAATACCTCATTCTCACCGGCGGAGCTGATCGAAGCTTCCCAGTTCATCTCTCCCTGCAGCCTGCCCTTGCTGCGGGGATGTGCTGTGGCGCATTGAGAGAGAGACCGGCAGCTCCATCCAGAAGTGCATATGGAAAATTTATACCTTGCCTATATACAACCTTCAGCTTCCAATCCACAAGCACTGACTCTGCAGGCAGGAGAAGCAATTTGGCTACCCTGAGTACCCAGCAGAAAGAATTGGAGATATCATCTGTTTTGCAGAGGATTAAGGCTACCAAGCGTCTATCTTAAAACATCAGCCTGCCTCACAAATACAAACATGCAGTTTGGGTTTCCAGAGACACATTATCTCACATCATGGTATATGCCAAAGGGTTAATCTAAGCCTTGGAGGTATGTTTTGAAACCAGTTTTACTAAGCCACTGTCATCTCCTAAATACAACTGTGCTTTCATTAAAAAAAAAAAAATAAAAATAAGAAATCCTTTGAGAGTTTCCTCTGAAAAAAAGCAGTTCTGTGAAGTTGTCTTGAGGATTCCTGGAAGTTTTTCATACATTCTAAAAATTACAGCTGTGAAGCCCTGCACAGTCATGCCTCCCTGGTGCAGATGCCCAGAGAACGCAGAGCCCGCATGGCTCCTGCACTGGCTGCCTCCAGCTCTACAGCTCGAGATGGCCCTTCCTGACCAGAGCTAACTCTGTGTCCAAATAATTTCCATGTGACTTCACAAGCTACTTCTTGCAAAGAAAAGCGTAACTGAATTATCACCTCATTCCAAAACCAGCTCCTATACAAATAAGAAAGCCCATGAGCATAGCACCATAATTTATTGAACCGTTTGTTTTCCTGCAACGGTTGACAGAGTGCAGATTACTTTTCACCAACTAATACAATTTTGCCCCTGTTTCCTATATAGGACCAAACGACGTTTGGCCTCTGAGGTGGAGCACACCTCTGTGCTTGAACAGCCAACAATTCTTACAGGACTCTTTATTATCAATGTTTTCGCTACGACGGCTGCCGCAGCTGAACTGTTCTGCACAGATTTTCTGCTCATGGTGGGGGGGCTGGGGAGGGGAACGTTAATTATACAGAAAGCTGGAGCAGGGCCAGGCAGCCCCTCTGGTGCGCTTGTCTCCTACATGCGCGGCCTCCTTCCTGCTGTTTTGCAGCTCCAAGGATCACCTGTTGGTCTTGGCGCTGGCCCAAGCTGGGGGCCTAGCGGAAATGACAGAATCAGCTAGAAATGAGAGCCAGCTCCTATTCCAGCCACCCCAAATGAGGGAAATACAAAAACAGATGATGGCAAAATGATGGAGCTGCTGCACACGGCAGTCAAGAGGGGGTGGGGTAGAAAGGAATGGAGAAAGAAGGGGTATACATTCAAAAAAACAAACCAAACAAAACCCCAGAAAACTCCCCAAACCACTAAAAAGAAGCTTTTTTCCTCTTTCCATATTCAGCGCAGCAAAAACACTGGAAGAGCTTTTCTCCATAGGAACACCTGCCGATAGGGACAACTACCTACCTTATTCCTGCTCCTGCTGAGGATGCTGGACGCTTCCATCTCCCCCATGAGAGATGTCAAAGGGATATTCTGGTACACAGCAGAAACAATCTGCCTTTTTCAGACCAGCTCCTCGCTGTGCTGCGCATCGGCACACAAACTGTTCAAAGACCTGTGTCAGAAACTCCCTTCTCCCATAACAACAGTGCTCAGCAAAACCTTTTGCTTGGTATTTGGGTGAGCTGCAACACTGCAGCAGAAGGATTAAGCATCGCTTGCCTCTCATTTCATTCTTCTGGGCAGAAAAGCAGCAGAGTAACCCAACAGAAAAGGTAACCATCACTAACAGGATTGAAGAGAGAAGAATGCTGCTTTTTAAATGGGAAAAAAAAAATATGCAAGGTAATTACGCATTGTACTTCCAGATATAACTAGTTTCATACATGATCTTGGATTCCACATATACCTGAAGCAGTAAGCATCCTGACATCTGAAATTTCTCTTGGAATTTCTCTGGACCCTTGAGTTTAGTGACCCAATAAATGCATACTCTTAACTAGCTTAACAGGCTTTAAAGGAGCTCTTAAGAGGTTTTCTTTAACCAACAGTTTTTAGAAACAATAACAATAAAAGCGAGAAAAAACCTAGTTCTTAAAAAGAAGTTTTTCCCTCTCTGAGAGCAATGGAATGGGTCCCCAGAGCTTACTTCTTCCTGAGAACACACTTCATGAATAATCAATGCCCAGGCCAATTCCTCAATAAGCACCCAACCTTCAAACACACCCAGGATTCAGCAGCCTCTCTGACTCTGGCCTTTAAACTGTAACATTTTTTTGCCTTGCCCTCCCCAGTTTCCCAGGCTTCCTTTATTTCTGTTCTTTCTAGCAACCAGATAGGTAAGCAGAAGCAAAACTCGAGCAGTGGGAGCAAGCTGGGGCTAATTTGCACCTTATGAATTATTCAGGCCCTCCTGATTCCTGCACCTGCACCGAGGCAGGAAGCTTGCGAGGAACAGTCATTACTCTTCTCTTGGGTTTGCATAAGCTTGGTTACTGCTCAGGCATTTTGTTCTGTAACCAAGGGCTTCAGGTCTTGTATTAAGCAGTGGAAGTGGAGGCGGAGGGGGGGAATAACCTTACATTGTAACTCCCCCCGCTCCTCCACTGCCCCAAACCCACGATAATCATTCAACCCCTTTCTGAGTCAAATGCATTGCCATTTGAATCAGACCGCTGAATTCATCTCACATATGCTAATCCGGATCAGAGCATCAGCAGAGAAAAAAAAAAAAAAAGAACGTGTGCACGAGCTGGTCTCGCACGATATTTACTCAGCTGCATTAGACCGCACATTTAAACTTCTCCATAGCTCAACAGGGAGTACTTCACGTGCATCCAGTATTTCATATCCTAACTTGATCATTAAGGCATCCTTCTCCACAGATACACAGCACAAATAAATTACCTCTCTGGCATTCCAGCTAACATCAGGGGTACTAATAGTTTAATACTATTGGAAGAGCCTACACAGTGCTTTCAACGGGATGGATTTCACAAGCAAATAGATCTTTTCCATCTTCATCTACTATTATCTTGGTAAACAGAACATGACACCTAACTGCAAATCTAGATACGACCCATGAATCTAGACGGCTATTCAGAACATTTGCAGAGAGCAGATCCAAAACAATTAGCACTTTTAACATTTTAAGATAAGGATGTGTTTTTGAGTTAACATTCTAAGGCAAACAGATCTAAAAGTATTATGCAAATTTAAAGCAGCAGCACCATCTTTACTCTATCTCATGTCCACAGCTGCACTGAGTATCTCTGGGTCTTGTTCTTTATTACCATGTCGTCACCAACAAGTTCTCCAGTCAAAAGATTGTCTCATTAATCCCAAGCAGCTAAGCATCAGGCTTTGACTGATTCAGTAAAACAGATCTGTGGCAACTGATAATGAAACCTCTTTAATCCCTCTTCTAAAATAACGAGTCAAACCCAAGTGTTAAGCATTCAGAAAGGTACAGTCAGTCCTTATCAAATCTTTGCTCCTCTTCTTTCTATGCCTAAAGAAGTTAATTCATTTTCTTTCCAATGCAGAATGCATGATTGGTCCTAGGCTGCTCTTATCTCATTCCTATCCAATAACAGGTACTCTGGCTCTTTTTTTTAAAAGTATTTTAATCGGGCATGTAAACATGTTTTATTCTTTGAAGTTCTTTCATTCAGCATCATTAATCCCCAGCATGAAATCAATAGACTTAAAACATTTAATCACGTCAAAATGCAACACACAAATCCACAAAGGACTTCAGCTCATCACACACACTGAATAGCTTGCAAGTTGGAAGCTATGCCTTCTTTTTGCCTTGGGAATCAGCGAACTCTTAAGCTAGTCTTTCATGGAAGTAAACAGATTCCCTCTCCAAGTATCTACCATCAGGGGAAAAAAAAAAAAAAAAAAAAAAAAAANAAAAAAAAAAAAAAAAAAAAAGAGAACAAGATGTTGATAAAGCATGTGATTTTCTGTTTGCTCTGTCATTTTTTTTCATCCCTTCTGGTCACATCGGCCTTATGAGAAACACTTGTTTCACCACAACCTCTTGACAGTATGCATGTTTAAAGAAGTTTAAAAACAATTACAGTAACTGCGTTGCAGAATGTACTGGAGGTGCAAGGAAAGGGAAAACCGTCTTCGCAGTTGTTTGTTTTCCTTTTTTAACAGCACACATTGTTCCTCTCTTGAAAAGAATGCACAAGGGACGACAGTCATGGTTGCTTGTAAAATTAAAAAAAAAAAAAAGGAAAGAAAAAAAATTTTGGTCTACCTTATATAGGATTTCCAAAGCCACTGGGATAAAGTAAGTGACAAGAACCTCTTTAATGGGGCAGAAATTGTGGCTAAGATGTAAAAATTAAGGACAGCCATACCCATCCTTTGATAAGCAGAAGGGCAAGAACAGGTAAACAGGGAAAAGGAATACTCTAGGTAATGGAGAAACATCTTTCCTTCTATTCCATTAAGAAGCATTGAAAGTTTGTTCATTCAAAAGGAGAAAATATTGTTTGGAAAGTGAAACCCATGGAGAAGTGTGGAAAGCAGCATTCCGAAAACCCGATTTGGGAGTCAGGCACAAAAAGCGTTCCTAGGTCCATGACTGCATTCCCGCCCACTGTCCCATGAACAGTCCCGCCCAGCACGTTCCTGAACTCATGAGGTCCTTCACTGTTAAGCTGCAGCTTCTTCAGGTACCAACGACAAGGCACATGTTCACATGTACTTATTCTGCCAGGTGCCCATTTTCCACCTACAGGCACGGCAATGTCCTGAACTTGTGAAGAAGCCCCAAAAGGCAGGCAGAGTTTTGACGGTGGTGGCTCTGGCAAAGCGCTATATTGTAGCCTTGCAGTCAGGTCATTAACCCAGGAAAGGAGAAACTCTGATTGCAGGTCCTTCTCAGACAAAAGGTTCATTCAGCATTTCCATTCATCCCAGGAATAACCCAGCTACAAGGACTCAGGGTCTTCTGCATGAGTCTGTGGAAGTGAGACTAATCTGCAACCAGGAATGCAAGAACCAGAAGGCTAAAACATGGGACACAAAAGGGGGATTCTGGCTCCGTACTAGAAATCTGGATGCTAAGCTCTGAGAAGGGAATGGTGAAAGTTCTATTTCAGTATCCATGACAGTTTCTGGCCTAATGTTGCTCCAGGGAATGGAACCTACAGTCAGTCCTGTCCATGCTCAGGTAGAATTTAGGTTCTTCTTGCCCACTCTCCTCCCCATCCTGTGACTTCTGTGCTCCTGTCCATACAACAGTCCATATTCTGCAATAAGGGAGATGAGACACTCCGCAGATCCCCAAGCATCCCACCTGACTAGGCCGTGCCGAGCATCCCAATGGTTAAAATACTCCTGCAATACTTGTTCCGAGAACCTAAATCTCAGGTATCTCACTTAGCTGACAAGCTAGTTAACAAAGCTCTGCTGCAAAAGGTGGGAATATTGCTGTTGCTGCTGCTAGCGTGGTTTTCAAAAAAGTCATCTTTGCTCCGTTATTATCCAGACAGGGCTATATGGATAACCTCTGAGTGAAACAGTTGCTTTGATTTCCTACTGGTTGCCTATAAAGTCCATAACAACTTACCTAATGTAACTGCACCGTGTTCCTACCGAAGTTCTTACATTCCCTAGGCTGTCAGCAAAGAGGAGTATACACTCAATCTAGATGGCTAGGGTCTCCTTTTCGGTTGTTCCTGAGACATGGAACCCTCTCCAGTGATTATAACGGGGAATTCAGGTTCTTCTCCTCAGAGGTCAGGTCACCTTGCAAAGTTTACCCTTAGCATACCGGTAGAAGTTCGTGTCCAAGCAAGGCACAAACGCTATGTGTTCAAGTATGAAAGAAGCTTTGTATATAATGAAGATACCACTGCCTCTAATGTGGCACGACATGTTCTCACTAGAGCTGAGTGAGGGAATGAAAATTTTATAGTGAATATGACTAATCTGTACTTTAAGTATCCAGAGTCTTAGCGACCTCCTGATTTTGCAATTTTTCCCACTGAAAGTAATGTTTATGCACTGAGCTGCATGCAGGAAAAGACGCAGATTAGGGAATTACTTCAAATGCTTTGGCTATCCTAGATGCATTAATTTTTCATTACTTCATTTATGAAAAAAAAGCCCACAAAACCAAACAACCCACCAACAAAAAACTTGAGGTAAAGCTAATGTAACGAGGACATTCCAAATCAGGTAAAGAGAAGATCAAGTATTTTCTTCTGTCGATGTTCTTAATTGTTACCACTAACATCCTATTTATTATCATCATCATTATTCTTTACCCTTTTTCTTTCAAAATGATCCACACTGTCTCCCAAATGTGTAATTTTTTTTTTCTGTTTGACAGAGGCTAGATCCACTGATGGTTGAAAGAAATCACAGAATCATTCAGGTTGGAAATGACCTTCAAGATCAAGTCCATCATTAATTACAGTTTAGACATAAGTAACATTTTTTTTAAGCCTGTGCTCTGTAGTTACAACTTGGTCCCGCAGATGAATTGCAAGTACAGACTTGGGCCTTCCGATCTACATGGGAATCCTAATAAGTGAAGCCATCTACTCTGCAATGCTCATTTTCTTTTTGAACTGGTGACAAATCAGAACTGCTGCTGCCAGTTACATCTTAAAAAGGGCAAAAATAAAACAGAACAGTGCAAACGTTCGTCTTTGAATAGTGGAGAGTCAAAGCAAACGAAGGTGAAAATGGTGTCCAGCAGGGTAATTCAGATCAGGAAAGTCATCCAACTCCAGAGCAGCTTGACCCTAACACAGCCCCAGAGGCAGGGCTACAGCTGCCAGCTAGACAGCTAGCCAAGAAGCTAGCAGAGGTGCAAGCCAAGAAGCCAGCCATGAACCTTTATGCCAAGGCAGGAAAGTTATATTCCAGGATTTGGCATCTGGGTCCCTCCAGCTGCCAAACATCTCCCATCTGGCCGAGTCTGTGGACTAAGGTGTTAAGAAGAACAGGGGTAAATAATACAAGAGTAAATGCAACACTGTTTGGGAGACAGCAAGGATGAAGAGGTACGTTGGTGCCCGCCAACATCTGAAACTCATACAATTTCACTTTGTCACCAGTGAAATAGCAGATTGGAGCACTTCTGGATCAGGGGAGGCAGTATGGACAAAATGCTCAGCATATTGTAAGAAAAGAAAAGTCAGACATGCGTGAACTGGAGCAACAGTCCCAGCCTGTGGCCACCCATGGAAGTCAGCAGATGCAGAACATTTTGTGTAGAACTTAGAACTTTTAGTAGACTTTGTGAGCCCAATGAAAAAAAAAGGAAATGGAGCCTACAAATGGAGCATGTTTCTTTGAGACTTTTGTGATTCATTCTGTTCACCACCATCACAAAGAAAATCACAGAATACTAGGGTCTGGAAGGGACCTCGGAAGATCACTGAGTCCAACCCCCCTGCCAGAGCAGGAACCTAGAGTAGATCACACAGGAATGTATCCAGGCAGGTTTGGAATGTCTCCAGAGAAAGAGACTCCACAACCTCCCTGGGCAGCCTGTTCCAGTGCTCTGTCACCGTCCCTGTGAAAAAGTGTTTCCTTGTGTTTAAACGGAACCTCCTGTGCTCCAGTTTGCACCCACTGCCCCTCGTCCTGTCATTGGGTGCTACCAAGCAGAGCCTGGCTCCGTCCTCCTGACACTTGCTCTTTACATATTCATAAACATTAATAAGGCCACCCCTCAGTCTCCTCTCCTCCACGCTAAAGAGACCCAGCTCC
>VWZK01019819.1:0-32861 GCA_013396935.1 Baryphthengus martii | reverse complement strand
CAGCCCCTGGGGCGCTGTTGAAGCTGTTGAGAGGCAGGACCTTCTGCTTCCCTGCTGTTGCGGTGGGAGGAAGAGTCGGGCGGGTGCGGTACCGGCTCCGGACGGTTACGTGCGCCGAGGGGAGAACCCAAATCAAACGCGCTCTTCTCGCCCCTTGTCCAGAGGCGTCAGGGGCTGTGTGTGGGGTTCGGCACGCGCGTCTCTTTACAAGCAGCTTCTTTTCATGCTGGGATCCTGGGCTTGGATGCGACTATCATTAATTGATTCCTTTATGAATTATTTCAAGTGCTGTCAGTCAGCATCTTTAGTTACAAACTGATAGAGAAAAGGTATTTGGTTGTCTCAAATCAAATAGTGTCTTTAAAACAACAGAAAAAACCCTTATACTGAAACAAACCAGGAACGTGTGTTTAATTACAAAATGCTAAATGAGTAGTATTCATGAACACGAACATCATCGTTCTGCTGTTCGTCTATGCAACCTGATGCGTGAATAGGCTATGACACAAGCCCTTCCCTTTTCCAATACACCAGCATTGATCTCACTGCTTTTGCATTTCTCTCCCAGAAAAAGTAATTCTGCTTGCCTAGCTTAGATTCCCAACCAGCTCTGCAGTTGGCTGCAGTAACAGATGGGTTCTGGGCTGTCATGTTCCACAAACCGCCAAATCGGATTGTAAATTATTTTTCATAAAAGAAGTTGCTGTGTGCAGTAGAACGTGGTGAATCTTTGGCAACTGTGGGTTTTTTTCAGCAAATAAATGACTTTGAATAATTTATCAGCATTCTTGAATTTGCTGAGTGATCCTTTTTTTTTCAGGAAAAAAAATGTTTCAACGAGTTTTGGGTTTTGAAGGGCTAGCGTTTTGAAGGACCTGGTTCCCTTTGAAAACTGCAGAGAGGAAGCTTGATGCTTACCGTACACACATTTTACACTGGATAGTTAAAATATTCAGTTACTCGGATAGCTCTGAGTAAAAACTCACCTGTTTTCCAGTCATTATATAAAATATTTAAATATTGCCTGAATCAATCTGAAAAGCTTCTGCAGGAGAGCATGGAAAAGATCTGCACTGTTGCTAGAGGTATGTGTGGCAAGTGGGTTATCTCTGTGGCAGGTCGGGTAGTGCACCAGGTTGCTTCTGACAGTAAATATCCCAGTCCCTGGGCTGAGAGTAAAGGGGAGATTGAGTCATTGACTTTCTCACTAATTTTGTAGATATCGCTGATAGCCCTTTGGGAATTTCACATTTTGCTTTCCTTACTGAAAGCGTCTGAAACTGAGATAGACTGTTTTGATCTGCTGAGTATTCTGAGAAGTTTCTTGACCATCATAACACAGTTCGTCTTTCAGTTTGGCTGCTGGGGAAGGGAGCAGAAATAAAGAAGGAACTCAGTGATTAACCCAAAAAGTTACTCACCTGTAAATTCAGAGATATTTCACTGAATCATGGCTGTAACAGAAAATTATGTAATAAAACATTTCATAAACCTACCGATCATAAATCCTTAGTCTAACCATTTGTGTTGAAGAGCCACACAAATAAAAGGAGATCTCCAACCTGGTGAACACCAGTCATGGTTGAAGCTGGTAAATAATTCGTTTTGGAGGAGAGGAGAAAAGAGAATATTCATTTTAGGTTCCCATGTAAGGTCTAGGAAGATACAATGAAGAAGTTACTAATAGTAAAAAAAAATGTTTAGTTGTGTACACATATAGTTACCGTGTACTTCAAAATAGCCAAGCCACAGGAAACTAGAGATGTAAAGAAAGTAAGTTAAAAATAAAAACGCATTTACATTCTGCCAATATTACTACTTTTTTCAGTCAGATCAGTCATATTAAGTTCAGTGCTTGAGTATCTTGCAGAGCACATTTTACAATTTATGTACAGGCATCTAGTATGCCTTAGATGCTTATGAAGATATAAAAGCTGCATTTGTTTTAGTAGATTTATGCAATCTAGGAATGCTTCCCACTGTTGAAGTATAACTGCTTACAGTAATGCACTGTTCCCATTTTCCTTTGCATACTTTGCCCATAGCCAGCTAGGCAAAACTGCTTTGAACAGCGCAAGTGCTTGGAGGGATTTGGCAATTGGAGTGTCCAAGGAAACACTCAGAGTAGTTGCAGGTAGTCACCCAATTTGGAAAGCCGAAACAGTTTTCTGATACCTGTGTAGTGCCTGGGAAACTTGAACTTACGTTAAGATGTACCTAGAGAGGGTCAAAGTCATTTAATTGTGAAGGCAATCTCTACACTTGGACATTAGATGCTGCTGCTCCTATTTGTAGTACTCGTTCCTCTCTCTGTGGTCTCCTATACGTCCTGCACAGTCACACATGCAGATTATAGTGGACTCTGTTGCAGAGAGATCTAATTATAAAGCACAGATCGTGCTCATGCCTGGTGCCTTCCGTCTTGAAATGTGCAGTACAGCCCTTACACATAGGCGATCAGAGTCACAGGCCCTTAAAAAAGGGAAAAAACAAAACACTACTAAAGAATCATTCATTGGAATGATTCTTTTCCAAAAACATTTTAGAGAAAGAGAGAGAAACATCTGGATTTTAAAGTATGCAGAGTGACATTCATTTAATTGACTTCATAAAAATGTATGTAGTATTTTTTTTTGGTTTATGTACTTCTCACCCTTTAAGGCTCCTTGGGTTTAGGTAAGGTTAAGCAGTATGTTGGACTTTCTGTGCACACCAAGGTAAATTTGATCAATGCTGAATATTTACAGCAATATTAATTAAGAGACTGTGAAGTATACATTCCAGCACTGAATTGTTGAATTAATACAGTCTGTCATACGAACAAGTCATTCAGCAAACATAAATATCTATTTTATACTACTGTTTCTTTCTACTGCCTGTTGAAGTTTAGCATTGTATATGTTCTAGGATAAAAAATCACTGTTCCTGGCCACTTCAAAATCACATACAGCACATGGAATGGAAAGAACAAAAAATTAATATAGAAAGGCAATATATTTTCCAACCCCTACCCTGAAAGCATCAGATTTTGTAAGTTTTCTGTATGCTGTTGCAGTGTTTAAAATTTCAGTCATAGAATAAAAATTTACATTTTCCAGTTATGTATTTTTTTTTTGTGTGTGTATATGTAACAAGATGCATGAAATGGTACTGAAAATATATTTCAAATCCTGCTCTTGTATTGAGATGAAAATTTGAGTTATTCCGCTACAGTATATGCTTTCATGGTGATACTATAGAGCAAAATTTTACCTTTGTACTTAAAGGATTAAATTAAAACCAACTTTCCCTTCTGGTGTGCTTACTGCCTAAATGAACATTACCACCTATCTGGGAAGGAAAGAGTTTCAGATAATACAGAACACCTTCACACTGTCACTTGGACAGTTGTCTCCTGTCATGTTGACTGGTGACTTTCAAGCAACAGCTCCCTAATGTAAAAATCTCAGACAGCACTTTACCAGTCATTTGTCAAAGTGTGAATTAGCGAGTAAAGCCCTCCCTTTGCCTTTCCTTTTGGAAATCACCTGAGATTGTTAAACTAAAAGGGGATAAAAAGCCCACACACTTCTCAATCAAGTCGTTTAAAATACTTGAGTCTCGATTCAACTTGCACAAAAATTCTATGAAAATTTCCTCAGAAGAATGTTCTATTACCGTTTCTTCTAAACAATCCTCTTTCCTTCAAGAAATACCTTAGTCAATATGGCCTCCTCAAGTTTAGAAAGCGCGTTCACTTGTAGGAGTTCTTCCGTTTAACAAAGGCTACAAAATAAAAAGGATTTCAGCAAATATTGTCAAGCTTGTCTTGGTTTGCCCTTGTAAGTAAATTTTCAAAAGAAAGTGATTTAGAAGCCTAAATTTATTTTAAAAGCTTAATTTTCATTGAAACTGCTCAAGATCTTAAAGAGAGCATGTGTTTTCGTATCTGCAGTGAGACTTTGCACAGTAGTAGTTGCAAAGTTTGAGTTGCTCTAAAGCCGGAAAAAACCCAAAGTGCTGCATGTGCAGGCCAATTCCTTTCTCACTATGCAAATCCACTAAATAAAAAAGGATTAAAGAAAAATAGGAAGGTTTATAAAACCACTGCATTGGCCACACCAAGAAGTCTGAGTTTGCAGTTTTGTGGCAGGTTTAGCGGTACAGTCCTACCTAAGTAAACTGTTAATATATCTCCATACACTCCTCCTTTCTATATTTATTTTAGGATTGAGTCCCTATTATCGATGAAAGAGAGAATTGGTTTACTTGTGTGAGAGGAAGAGGAAGTAATGCTTTGTAGAAGGCAATTCTGTCAGCCTCATGCTAAGTTCTGTTTTCGCATCATTCTTGCCACAACAACGGAAGCAAAAACGCATTGTTTCTATATTGCATTTAAAAGTAGCACACACTGCAACCGGGGGAAGGACATGAAGAGAGAAGAAGAGAAATGCTGCAGCGCTGTTATAATTCTATCGGTCTGAGGAAGCCTTTGGTAGTATGCCTCAGCAAAAGTTTTCTAGTGCAGAAAAGGTTTAAACTGCCCCAGCTTAAAAACTCATACAGATCAAGTAGTCTTTCTCCTCTGGGGCAACATGATGCATGTTGCTTGGTACTTCAACCGTTACTTAATTGTACACTGATTACTCTAAAGCTCTTACTCTTCCATCTACAACTTGAGACGGAATACGCTACATCTGGCAGACACTGTAATGCTCCATAGGGAACTGAAGCAGTTCTTTCCCAGATAGTTTCTCTCTTAATTTTATGATTATTATTGTATCACAGCCAATGAAAATGATTATTTTATAGCAGTAAATGTCTGTGTTGTACCGTGCATTACTCTCAGAATAACACTTCTATGACAAATGGTAACATTGGTTCCTATTGTCTCCCTTGTATCCTGTAACAAGGAAACAGATCACTTGGAGCCTCCGTCAGAAATGTCTGAAGCTTCAGAATACTCACTGTAAAATAAATCTGCCAACCATTTCAGCGCTACGCATTCAGTTTTCTAGACGTCACAATTAAAGGTGCTATTTCGTCCTGAATTCTCATACATACAGTACGCCCAAGTACTTGTAACTAATCCACTAAATGCTTTAAAAGTGAATTCTTCATGGGTTTTTTAGGTAAATGAGCAAGTTAAGGCCTGCGTGTGGTCCCATAATCTCTGTGTCATTGGAGAGAATGCCATTCAAAAACTCTAAATGCTCTGCAGCACAGAAGATTTGCTACAGAATGTCTTAAAACAGCTGTTAAAGATTTCAGTTTCCCCCATGCAATCATCTCCTAATTATGTTAGCAGTCAACTTCCTGGTGGGAAGTAGCAGTAAAACAGAAACAGTCATTAAGAGACAAAAGCCAGTGTTTATACTCACAGATAAAAACAGTGATATTATTATTTAGTCAGAAGTATCTCTGGAGGGACAAATCCTGTATCCACTTAGAGATACCTGTTGTGAAGTGCTGCAGTTTTGTGGTGGAAAGCAGGTTGCTACTCTGACATTGCTGTGTTTGACTTGCTGAGTATCAAGCTATATAGTAAATGGGGAAGGAAGGTGTTGGGTTAAGAGCAGTGCAAGTTACTTACTGAGTTAGGAAAAAGAAGAAAAGTTTGCCTACCCATCTGACTGGGTGTTATAAGTCTCCCGCTAGCTTTAGCCATTAATAACTGCCTATCTAACATCTAGCATGAGGATTGTGTGCCTGGCAGGAGCAATTCTACGATTTGAGCAACAGCCGTCACTACAGATTAGCTCTGCCAGGCCTGTCTGAGCCTGCCTTCCAAATTCTGTACCCTGACTCAAACCACGTTGGCTTTTTGCAAAGGAAAGAGTTTGCTCTTCAGCTTTTTATCACGTTAAAGTTAGTAGCATTTACTGTACTTCAAATAGCTTTAAGATACAGAGGTCCTTCAAAGTATTTTGATTGTTAAAATATTTAATAAGGAGTAAACACTACAGAATAGCCTCATTCTTTTATTGTTCTAAATAGAAGAAAACATTCTAGAGGTTTTATGTTTTTCTCACAGGTTGCCCAGAGAGGTGGTGGAAGCCCCATCCCTGAAAGTTTTTAAGGCCAGGCTGGATGGGGCATCTTCAAGGTCCCTTCCAACCCTGACAATTCTATGGTTCTTCCCCTTGTGACCAGAGAAAACTGCAGCACAGATAAAAGCAGTATTACCAAACCAAATCTGAAGCAAAGACAGGAAAAACGACAAGCTGAGTTGCAAATGGAAAACTGTTTATATTTGTTCCTTATGTGACAGCATCTGTTAATACCCAACATTCCCTGACTCTAGAAGGGAATTTAGTTTCCCATCTTCACACTAAATTTTAAAGAAGCTGATTACACCGGTCACTTATCACTATTGTCCTGTAATTCTCATCATCCCGCATAGGCAGCTCTAACTGAGATAGTCTAAAGGCTAAGCTCTGTATTTAGGTGCACGTAACCCTTTTGAGAAGCCAGCAAGCTGTTTTCACTGTGTACTACAGTCTATCATTTGATACTTGTTCAAAGGTGTTTTAATCAAATAACTTTTTAAAGGCATTTTTGTAGATAGTAATTAGTGTTTTGTTCTCTCAGTAGTTCTTAGAAAAAGATAATACAAACACAAAAGGTGGAACAAAATATTCTGTAATGTTTAGATGTTCGTTAGTCAACCAGGTTTTATAAAGACCACCAACATCTAAGTGTATTTTTCACCCACCTGAGAGTATCATAAACCAAGCTTATCTCGTAGGAGTAGTTCCAGATATCGTGCATCTCGTTGACACTGAGGAATTCACTTACAACCTATTCAAACAATGACCCACATGGTCATTTAGTTTTGTACTGAGATTGACCACAGATTGCATGAAAATTACAATTTAGCTAAAATGATAGAAACAACATTCAGAATGCACTGATTTAATTTTAAAAGCTTGATTATTTTTTGCTTCCCATTTTTCCTCTTATTACAGTCTAGAGTCCAGGAAAACAAAACCAACAAAGTTAAATTTGTGCTGGCATTATGAATCCATTTAGTACAATTAATTGTGGCAGTTGCTGTTTGTGACTAGCTCAAGTGGTCATTCAGAGTGCTGGGATTTTAGTGCGATGTTGGCAGAGTATTGCATGGGGTGGGGAGAGTAAGGCGTTAGAACTACTGGAATGTAAACTTTTGTGAGCCTTTAATGGGCAGTCTTCTGACATACACCATGGGCTAGCCCGAGACTGTTGTGGAAGACCTCAGGGTTGCTTTTAATTTCAGACAAAAATGAGCTGTTACCAAAATTATGAGGTGAATGTCTTCTTCCAAGGCAGAAACGACCAGTGTCGTTGAGAGAAGGAAGAGCTGGCAGTAGTACTATGCCTTCTTGTATCACCCTACACATTTGACCACTGGTCATCAGACCTACTAGTATCAACACAAACAGTCCAGCCCAGTTCATAAACACAGATCTCTCCTCATTGTATCCATATAATCCACCTGAGTTTGATCAGCATTAGGATCTATGTAAGACTTCCAAACAAGATGTCAGAACAGTACTTGTCCCCGATACAATTAGCTAAAGAGATCTTAAATAATTTGCCTCTCACCAAAGCCAGCAAATGCTTGAAATTTCTGCAGTCGTTTTGGAAGTCACATTTAAAGGAAAAAAATCTAGTTCACATTAAACAAGCTAATTTTTTGAAGGTACCTGCTAAATGATTTTTTTGAACACACAAGGTACATTATGAAAGTTTGAAGCAATTATTTCGAAAAATTAAATACTGGGCATAATATTCTACCAGCCATACTAGTGATAAGCAGCGGTTTATTTCACAGAGTAATAAGATGTTAGGTGCTATTTAACAAGAATAAAGATGACAGAATTAAACTTTTAAAATATTATGAAAATGTGTATTCTAAATTCTTCTGAATCTAATGAAAAGACAAAACCATGCCTTATGATTAATCAGAAAGTGTAATAGCTCACCCTTAGTAAGAAGACTGAGGTTTATGTCAAGTCTGTAATTATATGTCCCCTGATGGAGAGAACAGTACGACGGGTGACATTTTACAGATAGTAATGACTTTTCAAATACTACTTTTATTATATGTTCAAAGTTCTTGAGTCCTTGCCACTCCTTAATGACACATTTGCAATTTCTATTAAAATGTTGTCAATTTTTTAACTGTAAACCAATGATCATATGCTATGGTGGTACTGTGCAGCAAGCTGTGTGTGAAAAGGAGGAAAGCAATTCAACACCACTGTTGGCTACATTACAGTGGTGTATACATATGTCAATCTGTATGTTACTTCAGAAATCCCACGTATTTTATCCTCCATATGGATAACAACACTGGAGCCAAAGCACTTTTAAATACTAGAGAATGAAGACAGATATGTGTCAATGCACAATTCCTTTAGGAAGTGTCATGATCAGTAAATGTGGATTTCATAGAGTAAATGGAGACTCTGACAACCTTTCCTCCTCTTGTTTTATGCCTTTTTCTGAGTCTGCCTGAACACTTCTGCTCTTTGTATTTATCTGTTAAATATTTGCTTTTGTCTGTTGTGTAACTGTTAACTGTGAGCAGGGGAGACTGAAAGTGTATAGACCTCCCATAATTTCAGGGAAATTGTGATAAACTCGGATTCCGTTCCATGTTCTCAGAGTTGTTGCCATTCTAATGGCAAGATTTTGGTGGGATTGTAGACGTCTTTCCGGATTGCAAGTCTGAACTGTCTGAATATGTCACTTTGAGGGAAAAAAAGCCGCTCCTTTTTGTAAAGTTACCCTGGTTCTGAGCATGTGTAAAAAAGCATGTGCAATATCACCTTTTTTTTTTTTTTTTTTTTTTTCACTTTTTAACACTTCAGCTATATACGGAATCTCAGATAAGTTCTTTCTAGGCTTGTTAAAGTATCTGTGGGAAGTTCCTGACAAATTGGAATTGACTTTTTACTCTTTTTCCTTTCAGATCAGGCACTGTTCCTGTAGTTTCTTAGTCTGTAATTAACAAATATTGCTAATCTAAGTAAAGCTGCAGACAAGTGGGGAATTGAGCGGAGTACAGAAAAAAATCAAACATTGAAACTATCTTTATTTATTGCTTTTGATGTCATATTCTTGCACGCTACCTAATTTAATACTGCTTCTGTCAGTAGAAGGAAAAATGTAGCTTGCAGAAGAAATAAATGCACAAAAAAACATTTAAATGATCTGATGTAAACGTTATTGTCACAAAACACCCTGACCCATGGATATGTTTTTGGAACACAATCCAAAAGATAATGGCGTAATATATTTGGTTACTAAAATTTGAAAAATAGTAATTCTAATATTGTTTTCTTTAAGAGTACTAAATAATTATTAACTAGGGACATTTCTCCTTTGGGAATTACTGCTGGCTATGATTAGAGTCAAGAAAGAGCTATAAAAATTAGACTTCATTGTGTGGTGGTGTGGATTTTTTTTTTTCCTAATAGAATGCATATGAAGGTGAGGAACAATCAGAATTAGCTAAATATTTGTTAGACGAAAAGGACTATGTTCATTTACCACACAACTTGGTCAGTAAATTTCCATAATGACTTTTGGTAACTCTGAAGAGGCTATTTTAATCCTTCACTCATAAAAAAATGAAGAAAGGCTAAATTATTCTATTGAATAGTGGTTTGATGAGAATTAGCACAATGCTTTATTTTAATTGGAAGACTAATCTCTTTGCTTTCAAGTACTTCTCTGTTTCTCTGATCAAGTAAAGATTCACAGTCCAAAAAGTTCTATATCAGTATTCACTTCAGATCATAGGATAAAAAAAAAGAGATTTCAGCATTCATTCCCAATTGCAAACTCTAATGTATATAACCTGTAAAAGGCATTGTTCCTTAGAAATTATGCACAGATGGAAAAATCCACAAACACCAACTCTGTTCCTTATTTGCCACAATCCCTCCAACAGATTATAGAACTGAGACTAGGTATTGTGGAAGCAAAACACCGATATTTTATCCATCAGATTGCTGTGCTGCCTTAAGTGATTGATACAAATTCTGATCTGTGCAGCAGGACTGTAGGATACTGCATCAGGATTGTACAGTACTGGTTTGGCCAGAGTTTCATTCCCTGTGTATCATTATGTATTTATAAAAACACTGTAAAAACACTAAATCTACGTGAAGAAAGTCAGCCAAAAACTCTTCTGACAGTTATGGGAAAATGGGTCACACACACAACCCACAACTTCTTTTTAAGTGACTTGCCAGGAGATTTTCATCTTTTTACATTAAATATTATCTTCTACAAGTAGTCCTGTTTATTTCAATGGAAATATTTGTGGATCTTAGTCTGAGTAGAAGGAGTTATTTTCCATTGAAGAGAAAACATACCAAGCAATGCAGTATGGAACTTTATGAACAACTTTACTCGTTGCGTCTTGACCTAATGTAACTTACTAAGGCACCGGATATAACTGCTTGGATTTTTGAATATATGGAAAACTCTATGCGAGCTTCAGTTCCCTTATCACTAGAAGAAATATAGGCTTAGTAAGTAAAAAATAAACACAACTAATCTGAACAAATGTCCTGTCAATTCATATGCTGATTTTTTCATTATCAAATGTGAAATAATAGTTTATTATTGTTGCGTGAAGTGTGTGTGTGGGGGGGCGAATTTAGTAAGAGAAAAGCCCCCTTGGGTTCTAGCTGGTCCTCAAGAGATTAGAGGGTCTAGAGGTGGCTGGACTGATCTCTTAATAGGTCCACCAATTAAGATGTGTCGCTATAGGTCTGACTCCAGACCACACTTAGGTCCGATTTGACACGCGGAAACAAAACTTATAACTCGGAGAAAGTTATAAAGCAGGTATGTTTATTACGGTGCCGGGTGCAAGGGGGATCGCTCCACCTAACTTGCACACCAGGGACTAAAACTGGTTTGCTTTTATGGTTACAAAACATGCATATTCATTAGTATGGGCTGGGTTATTACAGTCATTTCGGGGAACTCATTATCATAGGTCTCCTCCTCTTGGCGCATGGGTACTGCCGTCTGGTGGTCGTGGGCCAGGGTCTCTGGGATGAAGGCAACAGTCTTCCTCTCTCTGTTCTTTTCACCTTTGTTCCAAAGCTGGTGACTTGTGCTGTGCTGGCTTTGTCCTCAACCACTAGACCTGTCTAGAGCTGGTCCTCCCCTGGGTGGCCTTGCAGACAATAGTTCCTGCTTATCTGTAACTTCAAGTTCCTGTTACCTATTGCTTGTGCTCGCCTAAGCATTCTATGCAAAAGTTTTATTGCTCTATTTTCTTGCATCGAGTCAGTAGTCAAGATTCACAAATAGCTTATTCACTGTGTCTATAGGTCCAACACCAGATTCATGGACAGCCTGTACACCGTAGGTCCGGTTCCCTGAGAGGGAGCAGTTGGATGTGCGAATAGCCCAGGTTTCCGATGATTATAGGTCCGGTACCAGATGCACGAACAGTCTATACTGTAGGTCTGGTTGCATTCACTAGAAGCAATCGGATTCACCAGTAACATGGTTTATTTACACTTGCAACAGACACAGATTCTTTAAGATTGCCGGCAATATATATACTAAGCTGCAGAAATCGTTATATAGCTCAAAATACAAGTAATTTCCCGGGGTAAAACAAACAAACAGACAGACACTCAGCATAGGCGAGGCACAAGTCTTACCAAAAGGTGTCCCTTCTGGGGTGCGGGGTGGGGGGGGCAAGGAGGACAAACACCTCAGTCTATCCCTAGGATTTGGTGTCGAATTCTTGTCCCACCCTCAGGTCCAAAATAGGATCCACATTTATACTTCAGTTTCCTATTAATGTGCAAAGTTTTCTATCAAAATGTAAAGTGTGGGGATGTGACTGGAGACAAACGTCTATGTGTGCTTATCAGATGCACAGAACATCTTTTGAGGAGCTTTCCAGCCTGGATGGCTTCTGCCAGGAACTGGCCATTGTCACATTCCCTTCTGCTGGGAACAGTTAACTGCTGAGATAAGCCGCAGAATGGGGGTCTGGACCACGCCTGGTCTCACTCCACATTCAGTGTCAGCACAACAGGGACCACGGGATCTCCATCCCGCCTCAGTGTCTGCTTTAGACACGAGATGCTTATCAATTATTGTGTTTTCTGCTTCCAACAATTATTCTAAGTCTCAGTTTGATAAATTACATATGTGTACCTTTTTTCCCCGCTACAAAGTTAAGATATGTATGTACAACCAATAATTACTGGCCCCGTCCTGTGCTACTTTCTGTTGAGGTTCATGGAGCGTTATACCAGTGAAACCTTCTCTTTTACATTACATAATATATTTTAAATGGCATTGATATCAATCCATACTGTTAGGTTCTAACTAGAATATTTGAGGTGACATCTTAGTGACCAGTGTTTGACAATCTAATATTATAGAACATTGAGAAGTTCACAGAAGTTCTCTTGTCTAAGAGAACGCAAAAGTATGGAGTATCAGGAGGCTGGGAAATTTAGTTATGTTATGAAGCAAAGCATGTCTAGTATTGCTTTTAATTTCATTTATTTTAAACTGGAGAGTACCCCAGACTGAATATTAGTGTCAAAGAACGACCTGAAATTTTTGCCAGTTTTCTGGTGTATGTGTACAGCTTTATATCAGAACGTAAATATCTGGCATCAGGGATAAGCTGGCATTTAAAGTAGGTAGCATTTAGGTAGCTAAGAGGAAGTTTTGCTCTCATGAGGATTACAAGTAAAGTTCTCTTAAATTACTACAGAGCTCCCATAAATCACTACACACCTCTCCATCTTCCTCTGAAGTCTGAGATTTTGATGTTACGAAGGTAAGCATTAAAAATAAAATTACAGTGTCAAGTTGATACTCAGAATTAAAAAAAAGTCATAATCCTATGTGTTTAACATTAATTGAGTAAATTTGTTGAAAGTTTGATGATTTCAAAGGCATCAAAGAGAAACGCCAGAGTAGTGTAGAAAATTTTCTGTCGGTATTTGATCATCTCACCAAGAATATGGTGGCATAAGTAGGATTTATGGATAAATGCTGAAATACTGACATAAATAGACTCCATAAATAGAGTAGGAACACTATGTAGCAGTATATGTGAATATATGAGATACACTTCTTCATTTTCAGTAGAGAAATAGTTCAACAGAATAAACTGGAGTAAAGTTACTCTAGTGATAAGTTACATTAATTGTCTTTGCAACTGTGCAGAATTGCAGGATAAAAAAATCCGAAAAAAACCCAACAAAAACTCCAAGTAGACCAATTTATTTGATTTCTGAGTCTAAACCCAATTCAGTCTATAGCTTTATCAACTAATTTCCCCAAACCAGTCATCATTTCATGGCTTCATTAGTGATGAATCTGGACCATTTCAAAGACAGGACATTTTACACTTGGTAGCTTTAACTGAGACTGTTTCCTTCACATGAGTGATTATAATGTATATTTCACAAATCTCTGAGATTTGAAAGCATTTCTGAATCCCGCAAGCTTGGAAACTTCGTATTTCTTTTCCATTTTCTTATTAAAAGAATTAACCTTTATTTTCACTACAAAAAAGAAAATCCTAGAAAAGAGCGAATGAAGTAGAATATTAGAAAATTTGAGATGGAAAAGTTACTAAAGTAGACTACTTTTCTTTTAATAAAGGGATGGAAATTGAAAAGTGAGCACAAATCTAAGTCGTTTTACATCAGCTTTTGCCATATGAGATATGCAGATGGAATCTCAGCCTGCAGTGAGACAAGCAGCAAAAATCTCATTTAATGGTGCAGGATATATGTTTTCATATGGGGGAAATGTAAATGGGTCTTTTATAAAGTAATAACAACTGAGTATTTACTTTTTAATTCCCATTCATGTACTTCTGAATACTTACTGTGATAAGAACATTGTTTATTTTAACAGTTAAATGTAATGAAATTACTTATCTTTTATATATTTAGTCATAGATTCTTAATTGGAAAGACTGATTTTTTATTTTTTTTTTTCTGTTTCTTCTGTTTGTCTCAGTACCCAGCAAAGCAATGCCCTCATGTACCAGAATTCTTAATATTTTGGTTAAAAACAAAACAGAAAAAAAAAGAAGGGGGGGCGGGGAGGAGGGAGAGATCTTATGCTAGTCTAGAAGTATTTACAGAATCAGGATCATAAGCAAACTTTATTGAGATGAACAGAACAACTGACGTTTAGTTTAGTTTAACTAAATTATTTATTTGACGATCTGTTGTTCGCTTTTCCCTTCACCTATGAGCATACCAAGTACTTTACTTGCCTTAGAAAGTACTGGTATATAAATATAATACTGATGTCTGCTTTATGAATGTTTATATTATCATTTGCATGTCGGCCGTGTATTATTTTACCAAAGCAATATACATAACAGTAAAATAAGAGGTAATCATTAGCAATTTCATTTTGTAGCTACATTATCTGAACATCTACTACGTGTACCTATAAATATGCAGTGTTCTGACAGCCTGTTTCAATTGTTTTCCTTCCCCTTTGCCAAAGCAGCTTATTCTGTACCTGAAGTATATACCTGTTCCATTTGACCACAAGGCATTTTTATCTCATCTGTGACCGGTTGTACAGAAGTCAGTCTGGTTAATAAATGCTCACAAACACATTTTTACCTAAATGATCAATATATTCACACCATAGGAGTATATAGATCTATAGTTTCTTTGTGTTGCCACTAATTATAAGTATACAAGATGCAGAATTCATTGCTGTTGGTTAGTGTTCTTATTCTCTGGATTGAAGACAAATAAATATTCGTCTTGTTCAGTCTGCTTCTGCTTTATAGGTGCAACCAGCCTCTGCTTTGCTATAAGGAGTTATGTGCCTTATTCTGTTAGGATTTTCTCTGTTGTATCTAAAGGAACATGTCTGAAAACATTCCTTTATGAAAAAGGACTTTGTACTATTTTATTTTTCAAGTTAAGTTACCTTCCTATTCAGTAAGTTCTTTTCAAGCTACTTTATTATATTAAAAATGTAAATAAACAGGATATGTGTCTGTAGCCATAATAGCATTTTTACTGCACATTCTTTCCAAAAGAGAATGTCTTCTGTGAGGACAGGCACTCACTTTGTGTTATATCAACTCTGTTTATTTACTTTTGGGGTTGTTTACTTCTTTTCGTTATTATAAGCACTTGATTTTTTTACCTTCGGTATCAATCTCCAGAGAACCTTTTCAAGTGCCTTATAAAACTTTAAGTACATGATGTTCACTTCAGACTTCCCCCTTATCTATCTCTTCCAATTATCTCATAATGGAGCAGAGTGCTACAGCTCATATTCTATTTATATCTGTCATTTGCTTCATTCTTAGTTTGTTCCCAGGCTAAATCCAACTTACAGGTCTTGGCATGGGTGCCATTTATTGCTTTTCATCTCTTGTTGACATTCTAACCGGTACTTGTATTTTACCATTCCTAATGTACATTATAAGAATACTTCTGTTTGCCTTTTACCATGATTTTATTATCTGCTATTTTTAACTCTTATCTCTAACACTATGGTTACAAAATATGTCAATTCAGTATCTGGCATTATAGCCTAGTCTCTGTGCCTGGAAACTCCCAACATTTTAGCAATGTTAGGAGTACGATATCCAGAATATGTAAAACTAAGCAGAATTAGGACACTCATTGAATAACTTTAATCATACACCAGAGACTACCATACCCATTCATGTTGTTCACATCCAATTAGGAACTGAGTGGACATACTTGTGCTAAGAACATGGCTTAGGCAACTTCACAGGACGTGAAATCACTTCACGCTGAGCATTATCTCCTGTCTATTTAAAATATTAAGGTGCTCTCCAATTTAAGTGGCTATAGAATTGGATCCTTGAAGCTTTTAATTTTTTTGAGACACATCATTCTTAGGAGTTCATAAAGAGAAAAACAGGAGGAACAAAGAGGATTGGAAAGAAAGCATCATGATATACAAACATCTTATTTTGCACACGTATTTGTTTTGTATTTTTATTATTAATTGGGTTTTCATACAATCCAGAGACCTTGCATCTAGGTCAGACCATCGTAGAAAAGCACTGTAAGGAAGCAGAGCAGCTTATAATTCCTATCTCAAAAAGAATGTGGCAGAAGTCAAGAAATGTGCAGCAAATAGGTGGAGCACAGAATCAGGATGTATAGATCAAACAATGAAGGATTCAGGCTCCTGAACTATCCCTAATCTTGAAGACATACAAAAGACTCAAACTTGAGAGACACTTTTAGAAAGAAGAACGTTTGAAGATAGTAAACATAAAAATGGAAGAATGACTGAAGGAAAAACTAGACAAGGTTACAGGAGTAAAATGGAACACAGGCTTCCTCTAGACAGAAGAGCGGCTTGATAACCTTTGTGTTTAGGTATGTGTTTGTGTGATCAAGTAGAGCAGGGTATTCAGCTAATGGCTGTGGGTAACGACTACTGCTCTAGAATCAGTTTAGCATAGAAAAAAAATAATCCATAACAGCCTCCTCTTGAGTATACGGTACATCATCTTGTACTTCTTTCAAACATAGTTCTCACTATGCCTGTAAAAAGATCAGTTTGGTTTTATGAACACTAAAAATTGAAATAGGAAACTATAACATGCTTTATTGTATTAAGCTAGAAGTGTATAAATCTGTTTCAGTTGACTGGGTAAATATACACCTGAAAGGTAAGATTGTAAGTTTTCTGACTCCTGTTGTTAAAAGGGTGAAAGCTTTTATGACATTTTTTTGCCACTCGTATTTGTCTTTGCTCAATTAGGTTTATTTTAAAATTGAAGAGTGTGTGCACTGAGGCAGACTATTTAGGCAGAATATTTAGCAGATTCGATCTGTTCTATTTGGTTAGTTATTTAGCAGTCTGTGGTAAGTCATAAGAGGAAATAATGTAAGAGCAGAGAAAGTCACACTTGCTTATTCTAATATAGCCTCATTCAGGTATGCCCTCTTTTCCGACTTTCCCCTCCACCCACACTCATCCCTCTCCCATATCTATTCCCATATTCTCTCAATTTTGTTCTTACCATCAATATAGTTATTGTTGAAACAAATTATCAGCATTTTCCTAATGATACCAAAGTGTTCCCAGTGCTGTGTTCCGAAGTGCTAAAATATGCTCTGGAACTTTTGTATTAGCATTTACAAAATGTTATTAAGCAGCCTAATACAGTCAGTGTGATTAAGGAAAAGTTGCAGAGAAACCTCTGTACTGTCTTTGATGGAATTAGCTTGTGTTTGTGAAATGGGCTTTGACTGGATGATTATTACCATGATCAAGTAAACAAGTGATATGTTTGGCTTAAACTGCCCCTTTAGGAGCTCTAATATCCAAACAGTGACAGCTAGAGGATTTTTCCGCAATCGACTTGGAAATATTTTGGCATTTTAAGAACACTGTTTAGGGATCTGGCCTATAACAATATTGTCTCAGTTTACGGAATTAGTTTTGAAAATAAGAGAAGAACATTTGTCTAGATTTGAAGGGGTCAAAACTGACCTAATTTATTTTTGAAATGCTGTTTATAAATATGTAAATTTGCCAGTTGCAAAAATTATGAATGAATGTGTAATAGAACTATACAACTGGTTTTACTGTATTACAAATATCACGGATGTTTTACAGAATCAGAATCAGAACCTTCCTAAAAGGTTCACTAGCTAAGGACCTGTGATGGAACTATGGATAACCAGCAAAAGTCTCACTGGTAACGAATGCACAACACTTTACTGTGCTAAATCAAGGTTTAGTTTTTAACGTAGCTATGGATAACACCGTTTTGTAAAAGTAAGACTCAATAGAAACCCATATACCTATAATAACATTTAGGAATGCAGTTCCATGAACATCACACTGTATAATCCTAGACTAGAGCTTTTGGCTGTGGTCTCCCCACCCACCCTACCCTCACATTATTTTCATTATCTGAGCAATTTGTCCATTAACTTTGTGACAGCAAATTTATGCTGTCATAGAATTAACATAGAATGTTAATAATAGTTCATAATCACTGGAAGTCAGTCAAATACTGCAGTTGCACTGAGGTCCTGCCTTTTCCACTATTCCGGAGTCTTTGGTTCTGATGCTATGTCTTTGCATTAGCTATGATAATCACAACGATTAAGGTGAATCTGATCAACAGAATGATCCAATTGAAAACACTCTCTCCGAAGAAAAGAATATAGGCTTAAATTAGAGCGGATTCCTAGTCTGACTCATCTGGAAATCAGCCCTTTGTAAGGGTGACATGAGCAGAGACCCTCCATGTGGAGATGGCAAGTTCTTAAACTGGACTTAGCATCCTAACTTGACAATGTATCTCCTGCTGTCAGCCAACAGTCAGCACAAGCCTATTTTACATGGTCGACAGATAAATTCTTTGGTTTTACATCTGATTCATACACAAATCTGTACCACTGGTTTATCTAGTAATAAGCAAATCAAGTGTGGATTGGTCAGTACTGATATTTAATAACAGTTGGCAAGAGATTGCATTGTTGAGAGCAGAAGAGGTGGCAGTGAGCTACACATTGATAAACAACTATCTCGTTCCAAACATAAATCAAACAGCTATTGCATCTGTAAACTAAAATCTCTCTATGTGACTTTCCTGAAAGCCAGTAGTAAGCTGATAAATACCAATTAGATGATTCAGGGAAGACCTGTATCTGAATGTTCTGTAATGATTTTGCTGCTTCTGCAGAGAGATCCCGAATTTACACTAGTCCAAGACTCCACGCAGAACACATGTACATCTTTTGCATATTGTGTATACCCTTAACTGCAAGTTTATCACTCATACAGCGCAACATTGAAGAGTTCAGCTTGTACAAACTGAAACTGGTAGATCTGGAAGTCCAGTCTAAGCATAGCCTCGGGTCTTAAATGCCTCTATGTGGCCAGGCCTTTGGCAGCAGCAATTCCTCTGTAGTGTGAGTAATAGCAAGCTCAAATCAAAGCCCAAGTCTTGGGCCTCTCCTTCTTTCAGGGCTGCTATTCCCTCCACACAGGTTGCAAAAGTAAGGAAACTGTGGGCCCCGCTATTCCATCAATCTGAGCCCAGTGACTTTATGTAAAGTAATAGGTACCCACATTAAAATCCTAGGCAGCTACTTTTATTCGCCATGGGGGATGTTTTTTTGTGAGGCTTGGCTACTGTGCTTAGTTTCATTGTGGTAGTCGCTGTCTGCCTCCTTTGTAACAATTGTGGTTTTCTGGGTTGGTTTTTTTGGTGTTTTAAATACACGACTGGAGAAATAATCAGTTTTATCATTTGGCCGCCATGGATTAGTACTGCAAGAGTGATTTGGACTGTCAGACTTCTACTGAAACTCCTTTGCACTATATGGCATCTGTCAAATCTTGCAGGTTACTTCTCTCAACATGTAATATCCTAACTTGACAGTCCTACCTCGATATTTGTGTACATTGCTAGGTAAATGTGTACACGGATTTACCTTCTGCATGGCATAAAACTCAGCCAGCCTCCTTGTGCTGTTATAAACTGCTGTGAGTGAGTCTGCTGCACAGGGCCCTAGAAAGCAGATTTGGCACTTACTCCACACTCATCCTAATCCCCCTTCTCTGGAGGGGATTAGGAGGTAACAAAGCAAACTGTGGTGACAGCTGAGGGCATGAAGAGGGAGTTGTGAGCATTAGGAATGGAAAGAAAGGTGAAAGTGACAAGAATGGTAACAGAAAGTGAAATGAAGCACTTTCCTTCCTTCACATCTCTTAAACTGAAGAAACATTCGAACATTTTGCTGATGGAAACAGGCAAGAGGTCAAATAATCAAAGAATCACGGGAATATAGAGGTGTACATACAGACTACATCTCACTGGAGACTAAAAGTAGCAACAACTTCATTCTGGTTAAGTAAAGGTCGAAATATTTGAAGGATATAGTGTCAAGAATTTCGCCGCTTGCTTTCCTATTAATTGGCAGTAAAGTCCACTAGTTTCTGAAAATGTAGTTAATACCTGCATTATCTGGGTTGCCTTTGCAGAATAGGCACATGTGAATTGTAGACTGAGAGCCAAACTTTCATAGACTGGAAATGAATTTTACCTGAAGTTTTTTTTCTATAGCAGAGAATATTTTTGAGGGAACTGTATGATTCATGTTCTGAGGCATAGGCTGAGACATGTGGGCTTGTTCAGCCTTGAGAAGGGAAGGCTCAGGGAGACCTTATTACCATGTCCCAGTACTTGAAGAGTGGCTCCCAAGAAGAAGGAGACTCCCTTTTTACAAGGAGTCACATGGAGGAAACAGGGAGGAATGGCTGCAAGTTGCTCCAGGGGAGATCCTTGTTGGAGTCCAGAAGAAAATTCTATACAATGAGAACTTTAAATTAAACACTGGAATAGTCTCCCAAGGGAAGTGGTGGACTCCCCTGCACTGGGCAGCTTTAAAACACAAATTGACAGGGTGCTGGGCGAGCTCGTTTAAACTTTTTACTTAGAAGGTTGGGCCAGATGATCCTTGAGGTCCCTTCCAACCTGGCATTCTATGATTCTGTTAGTATCAAATCACAGGAAATACAGAAGGCATTTCATTGGCTTCATTTCGAAGCTGGACTTTTAGATCCAGCGACTGCAATATGTTCAGATGTTATTTTTTCAAACATTATATACACTTCAGGTTTATAACTGTTTGAGAGAAATATGCCAAATTTCTGTCTTTGTTTCTCCTCCAAATATCCATAATGCGGACTTTTTTATGTCTTGAAGGAAGTAGCTTTAGGAGATGGCAAAAAGGAAAAAACCACAGGTCAGTCTGAATGGGGTCAGAGAACTCAGATTGCTTAGAGGTATCTCTTTCGTGGCCAGTTAAGAAAAAAAGTAGGATCTGAAGTGTAAGATGTACTCATATTTATCTTTACACTTGGAAAGAAAGTCTTCCATGTTTGAAGGACAAATGAAATGCAATGTTTTCTGAAACTGCAGGCTATTCTAGTTCACCTGATGCTTCTTACAAAATTTTATTTAGTACTTTCAGTCAAAATGGCCTTATTTCTACCATTTGTACTGCTGAACTATGTGGGAAACTGTTAAACAACTAAGAATCCTATTGTCATCCCCCTATAGCTATTTAAAAAGCAATCATGGCAATTCACTTAGGATAGAGAAATATGAGAAAAATACAGCTCCCAAAAGGGAGAGCACAAAGTACAGATCACATCTCACCAGGTCAATGTCATACAAAAGGCAGCATAATGTCTTGCACAGTAACTGTAGTTGTACAGGAAATAAATTTAAGGCTACAAAGAATTAGGAAATTTCAGACATTTCAGACATTCTGTTTTAATTAGGTCAAAAAACGTAAGCAATACCAAAATTCAAATGGAAACAAAACTATTCTTTGACCTGATAAATGCATTTTCCTTGGGGAAAAAAAAAAAAAATCAATAGATTTTGGAACTTAAAGAACAATAAAGGAAATAAAATATAATTACCTTCTTGAACAAAACAGTTTTCAGAGCAAAATCAGGAACTTGTGATTTTGACAGGATATGTTGACATTTCTATCTTAGAACTCAGAACATTCAACTTCTGAAACTTCTCTCCTTATGAAATATTAATCTGTGAGTAAGACTCCATACACAGATTATGTAAATTTGTCTGTTTATACTGAATGCTTTAGTTTAAGACAATTTTTCATAAGCTTCTCTTCCCTTTTGGGTAGGTGCAGCTAATACTTTCCTGTAATTTACTATGTCTTCAGTATGAATGTAGGTTATTTTACCAAATTCCAAAATTTCATATGGGGGAAAAAAACCAAAACCTCAAAATCTGTTTTTCTGAGTGGATATAATTAATGCTCTGCATTTTCCCAGGAAACACTGAGTAGATTGTTATAACTGAAGTATAAGTAGCATAATACAGTTTTTAAAAAAAACCAACAAAACCCCCCAAAAAACAAAAGCAGGTGAAACAGAAGTAATAACATGGTAACAATAAAAAGCTATGGAATTCTTTTAGAGAATAATTGATATATAAGCTTTTCTGCATCTCACACTGACCTGCTGGTTATGTAAAATACATTGTGCAATTGAAATAGAAAGAAAATTACTTTCGTTTTGGGAGAGTAATAGTAATTAAATACTTAAAGCAACAGCGAAATATCTCGTTTGAATATTTTTACCATTTGATTATTTTGCTCAACTCTCAAGTGTGAATCTTTCTATTGATGTAAGCAGGCATTGGATTAGACCCACTAGGAAACTGGGTCTGTGTTTCAGGTAACATACTAATGAGTCATATTTTAAATTGTATTTTACACTTGGTCATGTAATGCTTAAAAATGACAGATTTGGATTCACCCACAAAGTTTTTTTGTTCCTTTTTTTTTTTTCTCTCCATCTGCTCTTTTTTCCTTCTCCCTTCTACTGCGTTTTCAGAGAACGAAATCTTAATTTCTTGGGTTTTTAAGTAAAATTAAACCTGAGATAAGCGATCTAATCTGTGAGGATACCATGTACAAACAGTTCTGAGCTTTGTTCTATTTGATATTTTTGTAAAGATGCAATCTTGAAAAATAAGAAGGAAGGAAAAGGTAACTTACAGAAAAGCAGTAACAATAGGCAGATACATTTGTCTTACAGATGAGAAGTAGAGTTTAAGTGAGTAGTGATTTGGATTTCTCTGATAATCAAGAGGCTAACTTCAGTCACTTGAAGCACATTGAAGAGGGTGTGTTCAACATTTCCTTAAAGTCATGACATGTTGGGTTCATCCTTTCTCTCATTAAACACGAGACCTGTGCGCACAGTGGTTTTTTGCTGTTTCCAGTAGCCCTGGCTTACTATATCCACACACACACAAAAAAATAAATAAAAATTAAAAAAAAAAGTAAGAAGTAGCTCCTATGCTTAAACAAAGATGACATGTTTCATTGCGAGTACTTGTTTTTTTATATGTAAGAAAGTTGTATGTACCTGTAAACTACCATATCTAAAGTAAGCAATGAATCTTTAAGCTTTTTATTTATGTAATAGTCTAGAGATGATAAAAATCTGCTGAAATAGTTTAAGGCTTCTGTTTATCTGAACACCTGTTTCTGTCTTTATCTGGTCAATCTCCATGACAATGTCCCTCATAGCGTTTAGCTGTTTGCTTTGTAAAAGTATTACATGGGGAGCATGCAAACAGAATCAAAGCTTATTAAAATAAAATCTACCGAGAAATAACATCACGTATTAAACGTTGGAGTAGGAGTGATACAACTCCATCACTACCTTCTATCTATATTGGACATACAGTGGATATTTTCATATATTAAGGTCAGCGTTAAGTTTCTGATGAGCCAGAGGAAGAAGTACCTTCTAAGGGCCATATAGCACCACAGTAAGAGGGCCCATATGGCATTCATGCAGTGCTGCACACTTTATTTATTACAGCCTTGATATTTGTGGGCTATCCTAATTTGCAGTATTGGACATAGGCCAAGCACTGATGAAGTAATTCAAGAGATTTTTCAAGATCATGGAATAGTAAGAGTCATGACGTCCAGAGGCACCCATGGCCCAGGCCAAGATTTTGAACACTAGGAATTCAAAAGGAAAGGAATGACATGCAGATTTACTAGTAGTCTAACATATAAAATGACAGGAGGAGATGGATAATGAAGAAGGTGAAGTTGCCAGAGGTAACGCTAAAGTAATGACACTTGGTGACAAAGAACCATGAAATTGTTAATAGTGACATGGAAGCAGGCCTAGAGAGAAGGCTATACCTTCTGTTTTCACTGTGGCTAGAGGTGATGGTGTTATGGTAGAGCATTAGTTCCTCCTGCAAAAGAAAAAGCAGAAGCAAAAATAAGAGAATGAGACTTTGACCAGAAAGAAGAGAAGTTTCCAAAGCAGAACAGAAAAATGAAGAAAAAGCCCTGAGTTACAATTCCAGATAGTGAGAGTGTAAAGAAGAAAGGCATGTTGAAAGCAAAGGTCCATGTGGAGATTGAGGGCAAAGAAGAGAAACCATGAGAGGGGCACCATGCGACTTCCTCATTGTTTTCTAGTGAAATAGTAAGTAGTAGTAAATCGGGTGAAGACACGGTGAATTCTGCAAGGAACTACAGAAAAGGAACTGTTGAAAGAGAGACTGGAAATACTCTTAAAAGATGGATGGAAGGAGGAGGAGTTGGAATGAGAGGGTGATGCAGAGTAAATTGTGAGCTGATTGTGGAGCAGCAGGAGAGGTCTCAGAGGACCAAAGAAAGTGGTTGGGGGCAAGAAGGTAAACAGAGGGCAAACTACTCCTAAAGCTGCCCGTGGCCCTGCAGACTGTCTTTAGTGTAGACACAAGAATGTCTACCTGGGGAAATAACTAAGGGGCTTTTTGAGAGAGGATGAGTCTTACTAAGGTAATGACTAATTGACAATGTTACAACCGACAGAAGTTTGGTAAGCTTTTATAAATAGCTCCTTATGGAAGGTATGCAGTGATTAGCATAAAAATACTATTGTAGAAAATGCTGTTAATAAAATTTTAAATCAAGTGTCCTGTCACCTTTCATAGCAAAGCAACCTTTCACTTGAAAGAGAAATTGTTTGTTGAATGGCAAAGAGAAAAGTTGGTAGAGAAAAATAATTTCAGGAACGCAATAGAGAAATTGTCCATCTTTAAGAAAATGCAGGGCCATGTGACAATTATTAGATTTCATCAGGACAGTGCATGGCAAATGCATTCACCAAGTACCCAGAAAAATGCTGAGACCCTGATCTCCACAACTCTGTCATGTCACGCTCGTGCCGCAAGAATGGACTACCAAATTAGGAAGCTGCAAAAGGAAGAGTATGTTTTCTGTCTTTCAATAAGTGGGAAGAAACAAACATGTTTCCCACTTGGTTTTGGTCGCTTTTATTCAGCGCGGAGAAGAAATGAGAATCTCATAACTTGTATCTGTTCAGTGTTCATCATGACCCATGCAACTGATGGCTGGTTTCCTACTAGAAACAAATAGAAGGCCTTCACACGTTAAGAATCAGTAATGGAAAAGTACTGATCTTACTGCCATTTCCTTCAGCATTAAGATGATGAGGTATCATTCGACAAGCAGCCCTGATCTGTCATATAGATTTTGATGGAACAAGAAGCCTGGCAAGTCAAATGACCATTGCTTTATGAAGCTCTGTAGCAAATTACAGTTCTGAGTATTTCAGCAACTTGCAAAAATTCAAAAAAAAAAAAGAGAGCTGCTACCCAAGACAGTCATCATTAAAAGACACTAATCTTTTATTAAAAGTTATAAAGAATTTCCTACTTATTTATATTTTTTTCCCCCAGTATAATAAGCTCTGACAAGAGCAGTTCACTTTAGTACTTCGTTTTTTTTAACCAGCTAACTACAGGATGTATAACAAGTTTTCAGGCTTGAAAACTAATGAGATTCCACATACATTGGATTGGCAAATACCAATTAAAAAATATTGACTCTTTGTGGGAAAGACATCAAATGTCTCTTCTCATTTAAATAAATTGATGTTGTTTTCTTCAGACTAGCTCTGTTTGTACAGTTAACTTTTTTTTTTATTGCAGTGTCAAGAAGTAGTAAATATAAACATTTACATCTCTTACCAGGCATGTAATAAGAAATCCTACCCATACTTCCATTTTTGAAGGTATTATTTCTGCCAAATCTACTATTTTCTAACACAAAAGAAAGACAATTTGTAGATTGCAAGATAATATTGTTACTATAGTGAAGCGTGGCTATGGAGTTGGAATGACATTTTAAATAGCAATGGAAAAATAAAGACAAAAATAGTTGGGTAATGGGAGTGCAGGCAGATTGGTCCCTGTGATTTACAAGAAGTAGTACTTTGTATATACATGCCCTTGGCATGAATTAGTATTTTCCTGCTATATTTTATATTACATTAAAACTTACTAAAATTACATCTTTATTGAATTAGAATCGTACAATGTATACTTGTACTTTGGGTACTTCAAGATGCTTCTTGGAGTTTGAAAGATTCCACAGACATCACTGTTCTTTGCATTTAAACTAGACAAGACCACTATTAGTGGTATTTAAGAAGGTTAAAAAAACCAACATACTGTCTTTTCAAGAAAAATCATATAACTTCATTTGGTTTTGCCATGGATGTATCACCCAGGTATTTGTGCATTTTAAATAAAGCCGAAGCAAGAGTCAGTAAAGGATAAGACCTGTTCTTTAACTTCCAAAAGCAGCTTTTCATTGAATATCCAACGCCTAACACATACACAGAAAGAGTCAGAAGCTATTGACTGCATACACAAACATTCCTGTCCCAGTAACCATAGTCAAGGAATAGTATTTTAATCCTTCAGCTTGATTTCCTTTTGGTCAGAGTGGACTGAACTACAACTTTCTTTTACAGGAGGATAAAAGACATTGAGCACTAATGGTTGTTTAAAATACACTTTTAAATTACTTACACTGGAAATACAGAGCAAACCCAAACCTATTCCATGGGCCAGATGATCTGCGTACACGTACACTACCAGCCTGTACTGCAGGTGTGCAATTTCAGCAAAATCGCGTGCTTGGAATCAAATTCCAACTAGTATTTATCCTGCAACCGAATAATCAAGTTTTACATAAGTATGTGGCAATGAATTTCACTCACTTGAAACATCCTTAGTGACTTGTACTTAAGATCAGAAAAAGCTTTTTCAGGCTCTTCATTACTACGACTAAATTATCTTCATATTGCAAGTGAGAATCAGAATTTGTTATGTTCCTGAAATACTCCTTTTCTAGGTTACAATTCATAGTGCAAAAAGAACACAGAAAAGAGCAAATACCTTTAAGAAACAAAAGTGAAATATTCTCTGTCTGGTAGCCAGAGTATCATGAAAGTATGCATTGGTTATAGATGCACAATAATGTATATCCTGCAAATATAAAAGGCTGACATAGTTTTTACTTAAGTTTAAAAAAAAGTCAGGGGAAGGAGAAGGAAGAGTTGTGCCTCAGAAGTGGTATTAGCAGCATTCATAATCCGTTTTGCCATGGCAACCGCTGCACTGTGGAATCCCAGCCCACTGTGAGCATAGGTTGCTAAGGAAAGACAAGTAGGTAGCTGTTAGAAGGCTATCAGAGCAATTCATGGCAGTGATAGGGTAATCAGCTCCCACATCCTCTTTCCTTATTAATATTAAATCATGGCTTACTGTTAACACGTTGCTCTTTCGTGCTAAGTCACTACTGTAATTTTCTTATTGAAAAATCTGAGAGATTAGTTTAAAATGTGCAAAAAGGATACTGTACACCTTTTAAATCACACACCTTACTTCAGTAGCTTGTGCCACTGTTTACCTTCTGAAATATGTCCTTAAAGATTATGTATATACAGTTATCATGTGGCAGCTGCCAAATAATGAGCTCAGGGCCACATGAATCTGCTCCCCTACTAACTAACCCCTGGACATGCCTCCTTAATTTGCCTCAAGGTTACCAGCCACCTGAATTGTACTTGTTCATGGCAATGACTCCTGCACTCTTGAACAGCACAACACTTGGTCTATATTTAAGCTCACTAAAGGCCCAGAAACAAGTTGCTCTTCATCTAACAGGCTTTTCCTCTAGTCTGCTGGCCTTTTCTAGGATATTCTTCTAGGCCCAAGCTCCCTGAAATACACAGTTGCAACTACTCTTAGTTTAAAAAGCACAGGGGAAGTGAGTTCCTCCTAATTCCAACTGCTTAAAAATCTTACCACAGAAGAGGCAGAGCCAGATAGGGTAGAAAAGCGGGTGTAGGGTAGGGGTTGCTCTTACCACTGTCAAACGTATCCTTGCACAGAAAGAAATTCAGAATTCTGTAAGCTATAGAGCTTAGTTCCAATATAGATTCTTAAAAATAATGTTACTGTTTTGCTTCCTGTGAATAGGAAGCAGTGTAATTGCCCATTCTGCACAGAATACCACAATAAACCACGCTAAATCTAAATGACTAGCTAAAATGAACTGACCTTACTAAGTGACTCTTAGAGAGTCTTCTTTTTATGACCCTGTCCTGCAAAGTGATATGCCTGAACTTTTGGTAATATGTAAGCAAGCATGAGTGAGTCACATGACCTGCGATGCCATCAGTACAGGTCCCATAACAAAATAAGCCTCCAATTCCTTAGGTGTCGCACAAATACATGGTATTAGACAGGTATTTGAGGGAGAGACCATAGATAATACTAAGTTATGCAATAATTGTTTCAACAAAGGCTTCACATGCAAGAAAGGAAAAACTAAAGTCAGGATGCTGCTTGAAAAATGCTGCAGTGATTGAAGTACAGTCATTTGTTGAAAGGCTGCTGAAAAGAAATGCTCAAATAAAGATCAAATATACCTATGAGCAAAAATTTTGCAACATGGGATGGTATAAAGAGAAAGTGAGAAGTCAGTCAGCAATGCACTTTTGTAGTGTCACTTTAGCAGTACTAGAATGGTTCTCAAACTGAGCACTGACTTCCTGGGAAGGCACAGAAATGGTGCCAGGGAAGGACAACTGGAATTGGTGAGGGAGATCCAGTCAGTTGGGTAAAGGAGGGACTTCAGTGGAAGTGTATTTCATTGTGACAAAAGAAGTTCAGAGAGGATGGTTTGGTGGATGAGTATTTGATTAAAGGTGAACACAAGTGAACACCAACTAAGAGATGAATGTTTACCGGAGATATGAACAAGACAGAAAAAAAGAAGAATCATTAAAATGCCAATTTTACAGGAAGGGAGTTAAACTGAGAGGGAAGGTTTAACTTGAACATCAAGGAAATCTTCCTTACAAAGATGTAGACATGAGAATAGTCATCCAGTGAAAATGTCAAAAAACATAGCTGCTGCTGATTTTGCAGTATATAGTGTCCAAGTAATGTGAAAATGATACTGCATGTAAAGGGTATAAACTAAGTAATTTTTTTGGTTTGTTGTGGTTTTTTTTGTTTTATTTTTTAATCTTCTAATTTTAGTCATTCACATCCAAGTGAGCTTTCGGCTGAACACTCTCTGTATGTTCCTCCAGTTATACATAAAGACCATATAATTAGAAAAACAAAATATTTTGAAAAAAAAATTCTTGTCTTCCATATTCAATTCTAATGCTTCCTTTTATATTTCAGGGTGCAAGTTGAATTTTATATGAATGACAATACATTTAAAGAGAGACTAAAGCTCTTCTTCATCAAAAACCAAAGATCAAGTAAGCAATTGGATTAATTTCTGTTAAGCATAATTGTGATACTTTGAGTAGAATCCAATTCAATTGAAGGCAACAGTAAAGTTATCATTAATTTTCTTCTGAGGTAAGTTTTTATCCTGTAGAGGAGTCAGTTTTACATAATATTCAAAACAAGTTCAGAAAGTAGTATTTAAACTTAAAACCAGCATACATATTCTGTGGGATCAAATACTTAGTGATTTGCATTTATTTCTGTATTGTGATCAAATTGACTAATCTGCATGGATCTGCCATTGCAATGCTTATTGACGAGTAATGACCTTCTGTCTAGGAAAGCAAAGAGCCTAGCTATTTGGAGTGTTCAATTTTATTAAGTATTCCTAAATAAATTTCAAACTTGATCTGTACTAAAATACCACTTTGGAATGGAAACTATTGCAGAGGACATACCTCTTTCTCCTGAATGTGGTACCTCCGAAATGTAGTCCTTGTCTTTAGTCTGATTTAACAATATCTTCATTGGCATAAGCATTGAACTGCAGACACTGTACATCTGAAAGAGATACATTTTTGATCATTAGCACAACAATTAAACTACAAGTTACTTCATTAGTATGAATTCACAGCCATTCCATTGCCAAGTGCATACTGTTCTGGCTAAATACATTGTCATAAGTTACTATACTGGAATATCTGTGAGGTTATGATTGAGTAAGTGTGATGTATAGGTGCAAAGCAGAGGAATGATACGGAAGTTTATTTGGAAGAAGCAAGAGAGTGGGAAGCAATGGCTAATTCATCCTTTTGGAGATGGGTTCACACTATAGACAAGTAGCACAAGCTTAGCTTGCTTGATGATTGCTGGAAATATCCACATTCGGAAGAATTCTTCTACATAGTGATGGCACACAGAGCTGAGGAAAATTTTGTAGAAGTATGCTGTGGTTTTGATTAGCAAATGAAAACACAATAATGAGTCCTTCCTAGTAGAGACACTGTCATTATGGGCACCTTCTTTTCCTGCGAGGTGCTAGGGTAGAGGACTCCAAAGAAAACTCTTAAGAGATGAAGCATGTTTTTTCTATTCTTGAATTATGCATCCCGTTAATAGAAAATAAGATGGAGAATGAAGGTGCTTACTATACTTACAGGAGCATATGGCCCGGGCATGCCATTTCCCACTAGAATCTGACAAGTTACCCAAGCACTGCCACTGGTTCTCATGATACAAGAAGTTTAACCAACAATTAAACATTAACAAGGCAATTTTCAGGAGAAACACAGAAAGTGCAGCAAAATTATTACTGTACTGAATAAAAAAATAAAAACAACCAATTGCCAAACCAAAGCATTCAGTATTAGTAAGTTCAGTCAAACACTCCTCCTGCTTATGCAGATCTTGGTTCTTGCCCAAATACAACCAGAATCCTTCAAAATACCATCTCCAAAAACCTGCGACTGAGACAGTACCTGCCAGTCATTCAAGCGTACTCATTCAATCCTCCACTGAAGTTGTAGGACTCTGCTGCCCAGAGGTATCAGGAGGTTGATAAGTAAAGATATCTCCCTTTCGATCTTAGTCAGTGTTCAGTGAAAGCACTGAAAACCTTCCATCACATACTAAAAATGTGATTACTAACACAGAAAAAATAATTGTCCGTAGTATCAGCAAGTTTTTAAATAGTATAGCTAAATCAAACTACACGTTTACCAGTTTTTGCTAATCCTCAAGACTTCACAAGGGAATTTAACATATAAGAGTGTGACTTCACATGGTTTTGTCAACCAGAGCAGTAAACTCTAGAATGCATATGAATTTTCTACAGAATACTATTCTGATCTAAATCGCATACAGACCAGTAGCATGAAATATCAACTGTTTTCATTCATTATTCTGGTTTTAGAAGTATTTCTATAAACTGATAAAACAAGCCTTCGTCTATGTCTAATGTTAGCCTAGCAAGCAAACGTCTAATCAAGTTCAACCAATGCATGTAAAGCATTTTACAAAGGTGTCAGCCAGCAAAACACACACAAAAACCCCAAACCACAACGATAAAAATGATGACATACTGATACAACTTGCTTGTACTTGCCAAAAATCACACACTGCATTATTGCAGCTTGAAATAATTCTCAAAAGGAAAAAATAAATGAAGATTCAATTCAGTGAAGAGGAAATAAAAGATAACCATCACCAGGATATAAATTATTAACAGTATATTTTGAGCCGACTCCTAGCAACTCCATACTTCCATGATTTTGCCAAAAACCAAAAATACGTTAGAGAATTATGAGAAAGGAATAATGGAAGGTGACTGTAAAATCTTCAACCACTATCTCTGTCACTCTTGCTTTGATTTAGATCCTCTAAGTCAGAGGATTAAGCTCCACAAATGCTTGTAAGGGAAGCATGAAGAATTTGTAATAAAAATGAAAGTCACAGTACTGGTGAACTGCAATGCATCACTCTGTACTTAAAAATGCCTGCAAAAAGTACCAAATACTTGTGCAAACTGAGAAGAAAATATTAATGTTTGATGTAGTTGTATTTGTTTCAGGAAACAACCAGATTTTGAACTGCTGTTCTGAATTTCTTCTTTTAAAGAAGACAAATGATATAATGCCATGGTTACATGGACACAGTGAAACTAAAATCACATTAAACAATATATAGCTGGATAATAGTGTATGATTGATGTAGCTGAATACCAGTTTCAGGCACCAGTGTCAAAACAGAGAGATATTCTGTGCAAATGACCCTGTTACTTGAACAATCTGGCTGTGAATGGAAAAAAAAGAAATTAAGTAAAGCAGACCATGTTGATCCACTGACAGCTTGTAAAACAGAGGACAAAAATAGTCACCCAGCAAACACAAATATGAAATGCTTTCTTTATAACAGAGTAATTGATGAAAACCTATTTTAAATGCCTTCAGTAGTGATGATCCCCTCCTTCCCATCCTAGATCTCCATGATAGTGGAATAAATGCATTTCTTCTGACTCACAGCTTATAGTTGATGCTATTAGTCTGTAGAAGGTTTTGACCAGAGGGAATACTTATTTGGTAGTCCTATATGAACCGTTAAATCTTTAGCAGGGGTAACTAAGTATGATCCCTCTGACAGCACATCCTAATTCTGAAGGCTGAGGCATACAGAACTAGGAGAGGTGACCTTCTTAAATGAGATAGATTTGTTCTTCCATATTTATGTTGTAATAACTGACCCAATCTCATATGGTGCAACACGTATCTTACTGCCTTACTTCATGTAGAACCATGATACGCAAGCTAGAACCCTTAAAGGAATGCATGTCTGATGTGAAATCCCTGTCTTTTATTCTGTGGGAAAACAGCCATTCCTGTGGCAATATCTGGAGCCTGAAACACTTTTTGGCATAGCCTGGAATAGATCTATGGATCTTAAGTACTTGAATACTTAAGTAGTTCTAGAACTTTCAGGACTAAGATTTGAGAGTTAAGAATTTAAAGCATCAAGCAGGAGCACAGGTGCCTTGTATTGATGTAGTTTTTAACCAGAAAAGCACCATATTCTTTTGGCATTCAAACCAACATATACTTTCAAATAATGATTAGAAACAGGCTGTTACCAGTGCAGAAAAGTAGTGTTTCACACCAATATTAACATTTACAGAGCTAAATAAATAGAAGAAACAAACAGTAGACTTTTCTATTTATTT
>VWZK01019817.1:12877-23423 GCA_013396935.1 Baryphthengus martii | reverse complement strand
TTTTTTTTTTTTTTCTACCAGGAGGATTTTCGCCGTCCCTTTTCCCCCTACCACCCCCCCCTCCCCCTGTCGTAAGGCAAAGAGGATCCTGCAAAACTGAGCTCGGAAAAATAATAAAATTAAAAAGAAAACGATGTAAACGAATAATTTACCGTCGCAAAAACACCCCGGTTGTAACGAAAAAAGGGGGAGAGGCGGAGGCTTTGTACAAGGGGCTCGTTCGGAAACGAGCCGGCGCGAAGGCTTCACGCTTCGCACGCTTTTGGCTTCTTCTTTTTCCTCTTTTTTTTTTTTTTTTTCTTTTTTTTTTTTTTTTTTTTTTTTTTTATGGTTTTTTTAATANTTTTTTTTTTGTACAAGGGTTTTTATAATACATTTGGAAATCGGTCGGAATGCAAACGAGAACGGCCCGCGACTTCCGAGGAGGAAACGAAGAAGCGAAAGGAAGAAACGAATCCACCAAAAAAAAAAAAATATTCAAATGAAAAAAAACCAAACACCAAACCAAAAAAAAAAACCAAAACAAAACACCTCAAAAGGTTGACGTTGTGCAATTTGCTGCCCCCGTTTCCAGCGGCAGAAGTTCCCTGCGGTTTGTTGTGTTTCAAAATCAAAAGAAAAAAAAGAAAATAATCAAAAAAGGTGGCTTTTAAGAGCCACATTAAGGACCAATAAACAAAAAAAAAAACCCAAAAAAAAAAGAAGGCAAAAGTCGGCAGACATCCAGCATCTCGTTTTGTCGCGGTTTGACCCAACGAGGACGATATTTCATGATTAAAAACGCTCTTTTGTTGTTTTTTTTTTTGTTTTGTGTGTGTGTGTGGTCGTGGTCGGTGTCTCCGGTTCAATAAATAGATGGTATCCGGTGAAATCTTCCCGGCGGGGGCCTCAGGGCGTCTCGAAGCCGGCCACGCGGTAGCCGGCCACGCTGCCGTTCTGGCCCTGCGGGGGTTGCACGCTGTACCCGGCGCCCATCCACGCCGCCGAGGACTGCGTCTGACTGTTGAGAGGAAAAAAACAAAAACAAAAATAAAACAAAGCAAAACAAGTAACAAAAAAAACCCACAACGGCTCGTTAAGCGGCGGTAACGAGGGCCGGGGGTGATTTGCCCTCCGCGCTCGGCACCGGGGGGAGAATTGCGTTCGGTTCTGGGTTCCCAATTCAGGGGAGACGGGAGAGAGTCCAAGGGAGGCTGTGAGGATGAGGAAGGGACTGGAACAGCTCTCCTGGGAGGAAAGGCTGAGAGAACTGGGGCTGTTGAGTCTGGAGAAGAGAAGTCTGAGAGGGGAGCTGATCCATTTCTAGAAATCTCCGAGGGGTGAGGGTCAAGTGGAAGGGGCCAGGCTCTTTTCCGTGGGATGGAACAAGGAATAACGGGGACAAGCCAGAACCCAGGAGGTTCCACCTCAACAGGAGGAGAAACTTCTTTGGTGGGAGGGTGACAGAGCCTGGCCCAGGCTGCCCAGAGAGGTGGTGGAGTCTCTTTCTCTGGAGACTTTCCAATCCCACCCGGATCTGCTCCTGTGTGTCCTGCCCTGGGTGCTCCTGCTCTGGCAGGGGGGTTGGACTGGAGGATCTCCAGAGGTCCCTTCCAACCTCGACCAGTCTGGGATTCTATGAAGATACTGGCTGAAAAGGCCACCAAGAAATGTCTGTGCAACTAGAAGCCCGCTTCATGCTTTGCCTCCAGCCCCATCCCCACATTTTCCACATAAACAGAAAACTGAAGTAAAAACACCAGCTCAATTTCCAACCTACTCTGTGGGACGAGAATTTGACACCAAAATCCTAAGGACAGGTTTTTCTACAAGGAGTCACATGGAGAAAACAAGGGGGAATGGCTACACGGTCCTCCAGGGGAGATTCCGTTTGGAATCCAGCAAAAAATTCTTTCCAGCGAGAACAAATCAACATTGGAATAGTCTCCCAAGGGAAGCGGTGGACTCCCCTACGCCGGGCAGTTTGAAAACCTGCCTAGTGGGTGAGGGGAAAGCTGTGACCATTGTCTAGCTGGACTTTAGGAAAGCCTTTGACACCGTCTCCCAGGGCATCCTGCNTTTGGGGCACCGCAGGATCAGAAGGACGTTGAGGTGCCGGAGCGGGTCCAGAGAAGGGTGACGAAGCCGGTGAAGGGTTTGGAAAATGTGTCTCGTGAGGAGAGGCTGAGGGAGCTGGGGTTGTTTAGTCTGGAGAAGAGGAGGCTGAGAGGAGACCTTCTTGCTCCCTACAGCTCTCTGAAGGGAGGCTGGAGTGAGGCGGGGGTTGGCCTCTTCTCCCTGGGAACTAACGACAGGACAAGAGGTAACGGCCTCCGACTGGGCCAGGGAAGGTTTAGATTGGACATGAGGAAGAATTTCTTTCCTGCAAGAGTGGTCAGGCCTTGGAACAGCCTGCCCAGGGAAGTGGTGGAGTCCCCATCCCTGGAGGTGTTCCAGGGCTGATTGGACAGGGCACTTGAGGGTGATCATGGAACCCTTGATTAGTAGGTTGGACTTGATGATCCTGGAGGTCTTTTCCAACCTTAATTATTCTGTGATCCTGCTTGACAGGGTGCTGGGCCACCTCACTTAAACCAATTTTTTTTTTTTTCCTTAACTTAAAAGGTTGGACCAGAAGCTCCTTGAGGTCCCCAGTACTCACTTGAAGCCCTGCTGGTTCCAGGCCTGTCCGTACATGCCGTAGGCAGGGACCTGCCACCCGTTGGGGACGTACTGGCCGAGCTGGGCGTTGCCGTACCACTGACCCCACTGCCCGTACGCCGGCGGGTACCCGATCTGGTTCTGCAAAGGCAAAGGCGCCGGGGTCAGCCACGACTCGGGAGGTCTTTTAGGAAAATTCTACCTGCTAAAATCTTTAAGGAGGATTCTGAGTCTGAGTTTGAGGAGGATTCTGGCTGTGTAGAGACCTTGTCAGGCACCCTGTTTAATGACCATTGCCCTCCCACCCCGTTCAAGAACGTTGTTGTCAGCTCAAATATCCAGTGAACAAGAGCAGCAGCCATGGGCTGGACAGTATTTTGGGGGCTTTCTCCTGCATTTTATACCACGTGTTTCTAGGTAACAAGAGGGAGCAGCACAGGATGAGGGCTCTGGACTGTGTTTAGTTTTGGGCCTCTGCCTCCCTCCCAGAAGGAGCTGGAGGGGCTGGAGCGTGGCCAGAGAAGGGCAACGGAGCTGGGGAAGGGGCTGGAGCAGGAGTGTGGGGAGGAGCGGCTGAGGGAGCTGGGCTTGTTGAGCCTGGAGCAAAGGAGGCTCAGGGGAGACCTTCTGGCTCTCCACAACTCCCTGACATTCAGGAGCTTGGAGCCAGGGCAGATCAGGCTCTGCTCCCAAGGAACAAGCGCCAGGACAAGAGGAATCAGCCTCAAGTGGCCCCAGGGGAGGTTTAGGTTGGAGCTGAGGAAGAATTTCCTCCCCTTTGGGGTTGTCCAGGCGTGTCCCAGGCTGCCCAGGGCAGGGCTGGAGTCCCCCTGCTCCCTGGAGGGGTTTCCAAGGCGTGGAGCTGTGGTGCTGAGGGACAGGGCTTAGTTGCAAATCACAGATTTTGCACCCACAACGGGATTGTGGCAAAGACTAATGAGCAGAGGAGAAGTTCTGACCTGCTGGACCGGACTGATCATGTCTGGCGTCTCCTTGCCCCAGTAGCACTTCACGACGTGTCCTTCTATAGTTGTCCCGTTGACGGAAACGATGGCGTGTGCGGCGCTCTCGTGGGAATTGAACCTGTTGAAATGCAATTTGAGCCGATACAAACAACTCGCTCAGTGAAGAACAGTCAGAAGTAGCCTCGACAGAGTCTCCACCAGCTCAGCAGTGACCAGGGAGCTGGTACAACAACCGCCTGGCCACAGAATTGTCCTCCTGCCGTCACCCCCAGCAGCTGAGCATCCTGTCTTAGTGTTGTAACTTTCCCTGAACAAACTGGAAGACTCAGCAGCAAGGAGATCAAGTCCATTTAGAATTATTTTTTGATATCTGAGCCAGCAATGGGCCCTCATAGCCAAGAGGCCGAGGGGCTCCTGCAGATCATGGAGAAGAGTGTGGGCAGCAGGGCCAGGGAGCTTCTCCTGCCCCTCTGCTCTGCCCCAGGGAGGCCACCTCGGGAGTCCTGGGGCCAGCGCTGGGCTCCCCAGTTCAAGGAGCTACTGGAGAGAGTCCGGGGGAGGCTGGGAAGGTGCTGAGGGGCCTGGAGCATCTGTGTGGGCAGGAAAGGCTGAGAGCCCCGGGGCTGTTCAGCTGCAGAAGAGCAGCCCCAGAGGGGAGCTGAGCAAGGCTGAGCAAGAGCTCAAGGGCCCCCGGGGGGCGAGAGGCCGGGGCCAGACTCTGCTCAGGGGTGCCCAGCGCCAGGACAAGGGGCACCGGGCACCAACTGGAACCCGGGAGGTTCTCTGGGAGCAGGAGGAGCAACTTGTTTGGTGGGAGGGGGTCGGAGCCTGGCCCAGGCTGCCCAGAGAGCTTGGGGAGTCTCCTTGTCTGGAGAGATTCCAAAGGCGCCTGGACCCTGCGCTGCTGGGCCCCCTGCTCGGGGTGACTCTGCTGGAGCAGGGGGGTGGTACCAGCTGAGCTCCAGAGGGCCCTTCCAACCCCCCCAGCACTGGGATTCAGTGAGGTGGAGCCTCATCAACAGAGAGATGAGAACACTTATGGAATACTCGGTAACTCGATCTCAGTAACGTCACAGGAGAGGAACAGTCAGATCTTTTACCACCAGTTTAAACTGGGTTAAGGTTTTTTTTTCCTACTCACGCTGTAACTCTCTCCTCAGGTCAGGCTGCTATAACACCCCCAGATCTTCTTAGTGTACACCCTTCCCGTGCTCCACCGACACCAAAATCACCCTGAACCCGTAACTGGTATTAAATCCACCCCGACACAAGCGGCACGACCACCTACCGTACAAAGGAGTAGCCTTTATCGGGGAAGACTCGGATTTCCATGATCTGTCCAAAGGGAGAAAAGGTCTGGCGCATGAGCTGCTCTGAAGCAGGAAGAAAAAAGAGCAGGAAAATGAGGTGACGAGGGAACGATTCGGAGAGATCGGACGGGGACGGCGGGTTTTGAGGCCACGGTACCTGTGAGGCCCGAGGTGACCCCTCCACAGTAGACGGTGCAGTTGCTGGGGCTGGACTGATTGACCACGTCGTCGTAAGACAGTTGTTTGGTGTTTGCTGAAAGAGATTTGACAGAGCTGTTCAGTGGATTGGACACGAGTTATGGAGGAAGGCTAATCCCAGGGGGTCGAGCATGAACTCCAATATCTATCAAGTGGGTCCAATATCCCCAATTTGAGGCCATTTGGGACTTCCAGGGGCCTGGCAGAAAAATGGGGGCAGACTTTGGAGCAGGGCCTGTTGGGACAGGACAAGGGGGGATGGGTTGAAACTCCAAGAGAAGGAGGAAATTTTTGACCCTGAGGGTGGTGAGAGCCTGGCCCAGGTTGCCCCGAGAGGTGGTCGCTGCCCCATCCCTGGAACCATCCCAGGGGAGGTTGGATGCGGCTCGGAGCAACCTGCTCTAGTTGCAGATGTCCCTGCTCCCTGCAGGGGGGTTGGGCCAGATGACCTTGAAAGGTCCCTTCCCACCCAAACCAGTCCGTGGTTCTAGGAATTTAAAATGTCATAGAATCATTAAGGTTTGAAAGACCTCTAAGATCATCAAGCCCAACTGAACTCTCCCATGTCCCCCCTCTGTTGCCCTAAAATCAGAATTAAAAAGCCAGAGTCATCCCGGCTGTTGAGGGAAAACAACCTTCCAACCTGAGCATGCAGAAGCCGAAGGAACCCCCCACCCCGTAGCGATAACACCGTCGCCGTAGCGGAGGAAGCTCCTTTATTCAGGAGCTTTCAAGGGGACACAAACACCTTCACTTTAGCACCCGCTTTCCCTCCTCCCACAATCTCGCTCTCTCCTTTTATTTCTCCTCCTCCCGGAGCAGCAGGAGGTTCGCAGAGACACCCGTCACCGAGAACCTACTTTCGTAGGTGCTCTTTGGAGCCGGAGGTTTCCTCGTCGCCCAGTTCGTTCGGATTTGCCGCCCGCCGAGCCACTGCCCGCCCATCTGCTGAATGGCGTTCTCTGCGTCCTGCCCACGCGAGCGGGAGAGAAGAAAACGTCACCGTCGGCATCAATTCCTCTGGTGACAGAGCCAGATGTGACATCACCACCCTGCCCGACAATCATAGAATCCCAAACTAGCAGGGGTTGGAAGAGACCCCTGGAGATCCTCCAGTCCAACCCCCCTGCCAGAGCAGGAGCACCCAGGGCAGGACACACAGGGGGGGCTGGAAAGTCTCCAGAGAAGGAGACTCCACAGCCTCTCCGGGCAGCCTGGGCCAGGCTCCGGCACCCTCCCACCAAAGAAGTTTCTCCTCCTGTTGAGGTGGAACCTCCTGGGTTCCAGTTGGTCCCTGTTATTCCTTGTCCTATCCCACGGAAAAGAGCCTGGCCTCTTCCATTTGACCCCCACCCCTCAGAGATTTCTAGACAGGACTCAGATGCCCTCTCAGGCTTCTCTTCTCCAGACTCAACAGCCCCTTTCCTCCCAGGAGAGATGCTCCAGTCCCTTAAGAAACTCTCAAGTCCCTTTAGAAACGCTCCAGCCATCCCAGTAAACAGAGAGGAAAGCGGGAGGGGAAACTGGACAGAGATGGGGGACCTAGGGGATGCCCTCCACCCTGAAAACCATCCCCCGTTCGGCAGGGAGACCGCGCCGGAGGCCGCGCCGCCGCTTACCCATTTATTGAAGAAGGAAACGAAGCCGTAGCCTTTGGATTTTCCCGTCGCCATGTCCTTGACCACCCGGGCGTCTCTAAAAAGCAGAACCGAGAGGCGGTTTTAACCGGAGCCACGCGTCCCGCTTCTTCTTTTCAATCCTTCACCTTCGCTAACGGCAGCTCTTTCTCGCACCGGCAAGGCGGGGAAAGCAAGAGGGCTTCTCTTCGAAACACAACTCAACTAAAGGCTTTGCTGGAGAGGAGCGAAATTCAAGGTTCATTGGGTCAACGTGCAAATCAACCCCTTCTCTTCCCCAGTTAGGCCAGTGGGCTCCCGCTTAGAGATGGTTTTTAGATGGTGAAGACACAAAGGAGACGTTCAAAGGACTCGCTTACGGCACGAGCTCGACGGCTCTTTTTGACCCACGGGATTTGAAAACTGTTTGCCAACACGTTCTACCTGCTCGTTCGGTGTATTCGACAGAAAAAAAAAACCACATTAAAAATTAACAACTAAAAAAGATCGGAATTTCAAGGCGTACGTCGCCTGTTGATTGAATTCTTTCATTCTCTCGGGTCAATGCGTTACCCCTTTTTAGGCCCGTGGGCAGCTGTAGATTTTGAAAGATGGACAAGTTCAGAAATTACCGAGAAAACACCGAAAAGATCCGCGTCTTAAAACGACATATTTTAAAGCGTCTTTGTACAATCCCCCGGCACGGGTCGGAAACTACGAGACAGAGAAAAACAAACCTGATTTTTGAGATTGAGTGACAGCAAGAACCCAGCTCCCCAGAGCTAAGCCCCGCTCCTGGAACACCCTTCCAGCTCTTCTCAGGCAATTTGTGCCGGCGAGAAAAGTCACCGGGAAGAGGAGGTTTGTTAAATTTGGGGGGTTTTGAAGCCTCGTGGGAACGACGAGCGCCGGGCCGTAAGCAGGACCCCAGGAGAACACCTCTCCCAAAGCTACAAAGGAAATGTTGTTTCTTTTTCGAACTGGGAGACTCCCCCTTTTTTTCTTTTCTCTTCCTGGGTTAGGTCAGAATTGGGGGTGTACGTCACAAATTGCCTGAGGAGAGTCACTTTGAGCTTAGAGAGGTTTGCTCTGAAGAACCTAGAGAGGGAAGGGGGGGGGGAAAACTCATCTCTACTTACCCTCAACTGAAAACTTTGAAAAGAAAGACTTGAGAAGAAGTGAAAACATGTGGAGAGCAAGGGAAAAAAAAGGAAACCCCCACGGAAATGTGCTTTTACAGCGAGGAAAACCACCCCGAGGCAAAGAATTACCAATATTTCTTACGCACTAATCATGCACTTGGCGTCATTGGGAAAAAAAATAAATCAAATCCTTAGTTTAGTACCAACAATGATACGGGGTAAAAAAAAAAAAGGAATAAATCAGGAAATATTCCACTGGCACCACATTTTCAGGAACTAGCCACTGAGAAGAATAGGGAAAGTCAGGTCACTTCATGTGACTGCTTGAGAGGCAGTAATAATATTTTTCTAGGTTAAATATAAACAGGTAGAAAAATCGAGGTCCCTTCAGCTGCATTTGACCCTTTGGATTTAGAAGGAAAATTCCTCCCGGGGACGAATCTTAATCTTTTGTGAGAGGAAAAGAACCGAGTTTCGGTTTGGAGGGTCAGTTTGAGAAGGGGGAAGGATGAATTTTCCAGCTCTACAGCTGGGCGTCCCAAAGCACCGCTCCCCCTTTGCCGTCACCACCAGCACCGAGCAGAAGCTCTTCGAGAAAAGACGGGACAACGGGCACAGCGCCGGGAGCACAGCCCGCGGAGTTTGCCGACGTTCAGACTTTACTCGTCGCTTCGGGCTCAGGAGGGGTGTTTTAGGGGGTTAAAGGTGACTGTCCACGGAACTGTCACCTCACTGGGTGAGGGCATCCCCTCTGTCACGGCCACCACTGTGGCCGCCTGTCACTGCCTCCCTCTGCTCGTTCCAGCTCGGCCCTTCCATCCAGACCACGCCTGGCCGGCCAGAGGATAAAGCGACTCTCCTTCGGAGTCGGGCCCTCGGTGTTTCCTGGGTGGCGGCTCCAAAAGGTGCAGCCGAGGCAAAGTCACATTTGGATCGTAACGATTTGGTTTTAACCTTCACCCCAAGAGGAAATCAAGCTGGCATTCAAAGAGTAATACACTGCACTCTGAAGGGGAGGAGAAAAAAAAACAAAGCAACAAAAAACAAACTTACTTCAATTAAACGCTTCACTACCCAACACTCCAAAGCACTCTACGTTCTTTTACATCACCATCAAGAAACTTCATATGTCCAGTACAGACAACACTACAAGGAAAATTAATGGTTTACATTCGGAGGATGGAATGAACGAACCGCTCCTTACTCTGCTACGCCCTGAGTACAAGAGGCCGACAGGCGGAGCCCCGTTCGTCCCGCGGCCGCTTCCTGGCACCGTCGCCCTGCGCCGCTGGGATGAGGGCAACACCCTGCCCCGGATCCCCCCTCGGCTTTGGCTGAGCCCTTTGGCTCAAGGACTTAAAAAGGCTCAAGGACTCCGGTCCTAAAAAAGGTTTGTTTTGTGGGAAAGGGGAATTTAACGGCGTGAAAAGCATCGGGTACCGGTGGCCGGCACAGCACGGCTAATAAAAAAATCCAAAGCTTGGCAAGAATGGACTGATCGCTGCGAGGGCCAGCGAAACGCAGACCTCGGGTTTAAGGGTCAGGTTTTTTTTCCAGCGGTGCTTTGCCAAACGAGGCAGGGAGCGCGAAACCAAAGCCCAGGGAGCGCTCCAGGCGAGCGGAACAGCCGGTTCTCGAGGATTCAGGCTACACGTCCCCGACCGTTCGGACTCAAGTCGCTGTGCGAACGGAGCGACGGGCGCTCCTGAGAACCCTGGGGTTTTATTTTCTGAAAAATAAGGTGCCTCCGTTTAGGAGAGAAAACTTGTGAGTTTACTGGCCCTGAGAAGCGACTTACGATATTCTTCCGAACGGCGCGAAAGCCGCTTTGATATCTTCGGTCGTGATTTCCGGACTGAGGTCTCCGACAAAGACGTGGAAATGGTCTTGTGGGGAAAAAAAGAGAAAGAAGGATCTTAGTGCCTGAAGATGATCCTGGGTGGATACGCACAGAGCTCAGCACTCACAGAGCCTGGCTTTCCAGCCCGTGTTCAAAACGGCACGAAAATCCGAGTTTACTGTGAAACAGAGAACAAACTGCTGTTCCGGACAGAACCTTTGCTTGGCAGCGCCACAAACCCAGGGATTTTAAGGATGCTGTGGCCACATACGGCGTTTACGCTTCGTATTTTACAAGCTGGTTTTGAGACCAGCCAGCATTTGCCACACCAAGTTTGAAACGACGTCCTTAAGGTGCCCCAAGCGCAGGAAAACTTTTCTCTCCGTACAGCAGCACCGTCGGCACCGCAGGAGCTCCCGAGCGATTCCAAATCTGAGAACCGTGGGGAAACGCTCGCTCCCGGGCCGTGTTTTGCCTTCAGCCACCGTGTCCGAGTTATTGTCGTGAAGAACAAATCCAAACAGTACCTCACATTGCGATGGTTTGGCTTTTAAGACGTTTGGGATCTCAAAAGCCAAGAGTTTGGGCTGTGCAGCCCTCAGTTTGGGTTGTTCCGCCACCACACCCTGCGAATCCAGGCGGATTCACCGTGGGTGAATCCCTGGGCAAGTGGACTAAGCCCAAAGGCAGCAGAATGAAACAGAAATCCCTTTGATTTGTATCAGTCATAAGAAACAAGCCCCAAGGAGAAATCAAAGTCCTGTATCTAAGGAGGTTTCCTGCAGCTTCACAGGGAGCCGATTCCCCCTTGAGAGCAGGGGGCGAGGGGGCGAGG
>VWZK01019816.1:164340-202296 GCA_013396935.1 Baryphthengus martii | reverse complement strand
TATTTCTTTATTACAGATTTTCTACAATCCTTTTTCCTTGCAAGGAAATAGACCTTCCTGGTCATAAATGATGTGTCTATTTGTGTAAAATTGAAGTATGCAGTATATTAAATATTACCAATATTGAGAATGCTTTTAGGTAATCTAAACTTTAATTCATTGAAGAGGACTTCAGACACCAAAATGAACTGAAAGCTAAATGCAGAGTAATCCAACCTACAATAACAAGTTAGCATAGGAATTTTGAAACCCTCTTGGTTGTCAGAAATGAAAAGAGGAAATGGAAATATTGATTTTTGCTGAGAGGTCTGTTAAAAAAAGGAGAATATTACAATTCTAGTTTATACTTTCATACAAAAAAAATGTCACTTGGGGAGACTAAATATGACAAAGCTATTAAATAATAAAACTACTAGACAAGTAAATATTCCTTTGAGAGTTTCATCACACAAAACAATATCAGAAGATAGATTTACACTTTTCTTTCATCAGTAATGTTTTTCTGCTTCAGAAATGGAAGCGTATTCTATCTGGGTTATATATAATAGCAGAAAAAGCAAACATTACAAATGTCCATTATTTTGACTCTGAAGTCAAGCCAAAGCACATCACATGCTCAGTGTATACAATGCTATCTACATACTACAACATTCTGCATTTGTGGCTTAACCAGAAAAAATTCTGCCCTAATATATTTGCAACCAACTTTTCTGTCCTGCTATTATTTTCAACATAACAATCCTTATATCTTTCTATTTTCCCTGAATGGTTAAAATGCACTAAGTGAACAATCATTCTGTTGATTTCTTTATAGTTATGAAACAGTAGATAATAACCACGTGAGGTATTTTTGTTCATAAATACCTCTTTTCATAGTTCTGAGATACCAAAAATGAGTTTGCTTCCGCTTCTAAAAAAATGATCATGACATTTCTTACTTCCTTACTCTTGCATGTTATTGATGCTGAGAATTTATACCAGTATTGCTACTGGCACCCTTACATTTTTCTGATGTGCAGCCACTTTCTCTGCTTTGTCCCCAGGATAGCCTCTCACTCACCCGCGAACTGACTTCTACGAGACTAGCTTGTCTTACTCTACTCCTGACATTCTGTCTTGTTAGTGCTCATTTTTTTGGTAATTTCCTTTTAATTTTCAAAACATACACTACATTGTTGAGCTACTTGGAAAAGCGCTCCAATATGAAGGAAAAAAGACTGCCTAAATGCCTTCATGCTGAGTGTTCAAGTTGCTCTACAATTTCTGCCTTATTATCTGCAGTCAGAATAAATGAAACACAGTGTTAACATCTGGGTTTTTTTTTTTAATTGGTGTGTTATAGAAAATTTTATGATTTCTTCAATACATTTCATAGATTTTTTCCTCTTACTTTCACTTATGAAATATACTAGAAAATACTTTGAATATCTGAATGAATATTTGTTATGAATCTTTAACACTTAGGAAATTAATAGCATCAAGCAAGTTCTTTCTTTTTCATCTATACTTATTCCTTATTTTTTTCAATCAGAATATTCACACACAAATAAAAAAATTAGTATAAACTATTTAGATACTACAACTATCATGAACTGGGACAGAAAAATGGATGAGATCTGGACGTCAGTACCACTGGAACTATTGGGTATGATAAGTAAATTATCCCCTTGCTGAAGGACAAAATATAACATCAAGCTTATAAAATTTACATATAAATACATGTGTGTGTGCATAAACTATGATGTTTAACAATCTCTCCTGATGTTTACTTTCATCTGTTTAACTAAAAATGAAAATCTGTATGCAAGGTTAGTTGGATATGGATTACTTAAGTGAATCTTTTCAAACTACTATACTATACTGTTCTAGATATTTTATTTCTAGAGATCTCAGTAGCACTTCTTCAAGGTAGGGATTTATATTCACACCTTAAAGATGGAAAGAGTGAAGATCAGAAAGGTTAAAAGCCTGCCTGAGGTAGTACAGTTGATCGATAGCAAACATGGGATTGGAATCTATAGCTCGTAGTTGCTATCCCTGTATACCATTTTCTGCAGGAAGACAGCTTCCTATTGGAAAAAAAATCTCAAATCTTCCCCCAAAACAAACTCACCAACACCATCGCTCCAAATTAATAGAAATATCAAGATATATTTTATGCTCCTAGATTTGATTTGTCTTGTCTTTAACAATGCAAAAATGAAAGTTTGTAAAACAAGTAGGAATCTTAGCCCAGAACTTGAAATGAGCAGACAAATAAATAATAACAAATATTTATATGAATACCAATCAAGAATAAGAAACTGCTGTGAAACTAGGGGGGACAAAAAAAAAAAAGAAGGAAATGAAATGCAATCAGGAGATATCTCTACTTACTCTAAGAAAGACAAAAGACAGAAAAATTACTGAAGGAGGGAATGGCATCAGGAAAGGAGTCTGAATACAATTTTGAGGGTGGATAAAGAAAGTACACAATAAAGCAGTGAAAAGAGTAGAAAAAATCCAAAAAGTTACGGTGGATTCTAATTTTCTTATAGGACATAAACCAAATATTTTGAAACCCCCATCACATTTACAGTGGGGAGGTTTTACAGGAACTCTGTACTGAAGGAGTAAGTACATCCAAGCCTGTGGCTGGCAAGGGTACCACACTCATCTCCAGGATAAATTGTTAGACCTGGAAAATTCTGTGTGCTTGTACTGACCTCTAGTGACTATCGGCAGTGTCCTCCAGTGACTGTGGCCCAAAGAGTAGGTGTTCCTGCTACACCATTCACCTTCAACAACTGACCTTGTTTACTTGGTAACGCTGTTGTTACGTATGACATTTTCATGTATTACAGATAGCAAAATGGTTGGAAATTGATGCTACAGGTATTTTCATTAGAATATCTTGTGCTGCATCTTCTAGATTCTCTTCTCCCATGTCTAAAATGACAGTGGAAAATCCAAGACCTTTTCTTGCAAGTGCTGTGGAGAGGGAAGAATTATGATGTCTCTTCAGAGTGCCACATGCTCTGCAGGCTACAGCATCAGTATTCAAATCTAAAGCTGAACTACTCAGCTGTAGAGGTTAACATACTAGGTAGAGAATTTCTTGCAGCAAAGGAGGTAGTGTGGTTGAACACAGAGTGCTAGTGTCTATACCAATGCTCATTCTGTCCTTTCAATTATTATGATGAAAAAAATTTTCTAATTCAGTCTTATTCCAAACATATTTATCTTGTGCTACTCACTTCATCATGTTTCTATGCTTCTTACTTTTACCACATCTGTCAGAATCCTATTCATATTTCCTGACATTTTCCATCATTATGTAATGAAACCACTTCATTATTAATGGAGATGTGATGAAAAATTGCACAGGAAATTAATCTAGCTAATGTATTAGTTTTAGGACTTGAACCTAAGTCATATTTGAAGACTCAGAGATATCTGGTTTTGTATCATCATTGAAATATTTTAATAATTTGATAATCAATTTTAGCATATAGTCACATCAAAGGGCAAAAAAAATGCACTAGTACATCCATTATATCATGTCACATCCAAGAATATAGATGATGAAAAGTAAAGCAGTGTCTTTTTAAGGCATGCTAAATAAATATAGCTATCACTATATGATATGACTACTTGGAAGTTTACTACAGATAGCAATAATGCTTTTCTGAACTAATCCAAGATAATTATTCCTGTGATTATTAGATAAATGTTAGTGTAAATGCTAAATATTCAGACAGATAGCTACGTTCGATAATTTAAAGGTTTTATCCAGACTTCACATGTACAGCTTTGTTTTAAAAAAATGAGAATAAAATAAAAGTAGGTGAGGTTTTATCAAGCCTATCTAATTCTTGCTTCTTATTTGTTAGGAAACACTGACAGAATAGTCCTTTTACTTGACTTGATTTTTTGGATATGAAATCAGCAAGAAACAGACAATTCAGACACATTCAAAACATTTTTACTATTACGATAATTTAAAAAAAATTTTTCTAAACATAAATTTAAATTATACCAATGTCTCGATCCTGTTTTGTCATCTCTGATGATCATTTAAGTGGTCCTTCTCTTATATATATCTGTATATCCATCTTAGTACTGTACTTTATTCATTGTATATGTAAGATGATATATACATATGTATATACAGACACATTTCTTTTCAGGAAGAGAATACTGAGTCACAAAAACAGAGTGGAAAAAACGGAATGTACTTACGCTCTGGGATAAAAATCTGATTATGCTAAGATAAATCTGGATATTTGTAAAATGTTTTAACATGTTTCAAAATATTTTTATATGTTTTAATTTGTATAATCTATGTGACTTAGATGTGGATCATAAAAAACTTACCACGACAAAGCTACTAATTGATATATAGGCATGCTCAAAATCAATATAGTGATTGATCTAGCGAAATCAATAGCAGAGAAACCTATACAAAACATAAGGAAAAATAGACTGCAATCAGTGTTTTGAGGAAACCATTTATGAGAGCCCTTTACCTGGATACTTAGACCTAGAAATAGGCACACTTTGTATGTAAAACATTCATCTTAATGTACCTCTCTTCAGGACATCCCTTACCACAAGATGCAATCAGTCTCTTCCAGGACCTGTTACCCTCTGCAAGACCAGGAGATGCAAAAAGCAGCTCAAGTCAACAGGATCTGCCTGTGAGCTCAAAAACTTAGAGCTATATGCTTAATGGTTTAGCTGTGATTGTATCATACATCTAAACAAGTTTTCTAATTTATGAGAGCGGTCCTTACCAATCTCCTTTTTGGAAAAGGAGGGCCCTGCAGTGGGAATATTGGACTAGAAATTAAAAGATACGGGTGTTCAGTTTTCTTATCTGCTGGTTTTCTCACAAGACCTCAGATAATATGTGATCTAAGATAATCATAGAATTATAGAAACATGGAATGGTTTGGGTTGGACGGGATTGCTCAGTGTCTCATATAAAAATAAAACATAGAAACACAAATTTGAAAATAATTCAAACATCATCTTGTTCACTATTTATTTGAACATGTATTTTCTAATATGCAAGGGTGATTTTCAGAAGATACAGATTATGATATTAAGTATCATTTAGACATTTTCACACTGAGAAACACAAATTATGTAGATTATATTTAACAATATTAAGCTCAGAGTTTTCTTTACATTGACATTAATAGTTGGGAAGCTATGCCTGTTACATTATTTTATGTATTTGTTTTGCATAAACTATATGCTAAAATTAACATAACCTTAGTGTTTAAGATACATTTTTCCTATGTTTATAATGCAAAGTCTTATAAAGATTGCATTTAGAATGAAAAATAGATTTTACTATTATTAATGACAATGGTCAGAAATTCTTGTGAGGAACAAGGAAAGGATGAATCAGGAGAACATTTTTACATCTTTTCACATAGAGATCTTCAATAGAAGAAGAAATAAAGTAGAAACTTTTGGACCAGAGTAAGATAATCAAGCATGGAACTGATAGGTCTTCCATTTCACACAGGTTCAATTTTAAACAATGTCAGCCAGGTATTGCTTTTATTACAATGGAGAAAGGTTCATTATGATGTTATAATGTAATTGCAAATAAAAACAGATTACTGTGAAAAATATAGTTACATGACCATACAGTAAGCACAAATCTAAGTGGGAGGTTTGAGATCTTGATCCTCTCTGAGGAAATGTGAGTGAGTCATGGGCAAAATTACTCAGGGACTTTACAGAAATGCCTTATTACTTTACATTCTCGTTAGTATTTATCTTATTTAATTGGAATTTAGTAGTAATACTAGTTCACCATGAATATTTTGATAGAACAGGATCCTGACCTCCATTAGCACATCTCAGTGCTATGTGAGTACACATAACATTGTAGACAAAAAGAGATATGTCATTTGAATACTTTGCATCTATTATAAACTTATACTAAAAAAAAAGTTTCAAAGAATTTTCTGATGGCTACACTTCTTTGAGGCAACTCCAAATTTCTCCACTTATCTTCAAGCAATAAATAGCTCTTTATGACTTTTCACTCGGTATTACTGATACCCAAGAAAACAAGAGCACTAATGCAAAACTAGCAGGAAGCATCCTACAAAATACAAAGGAATATATCCTTCTCTTTATGAAATTCCCTGTCATCTTCTGCCTTTTAAGTTTTCTAACATTTCTAACCAAGATTCAATCTATTTTACTTCACTTGCTCTCTTTTTTTATCCTTTGACGTAAAATCACTATCTCATCTCTGAATATGAAAAATCACAATTAAGTGCAGATGATATGCCACACATTTAATTCTTAATCAGTATTACTGTGCCCATTGTTGTATGTTTATCAAAACCTCACTGATCAATAAGAGCCAGCAATCACTATATGACAAACAGAACTGCTCACAGATTTCAGTCAAGATTCAGGTACAATTGTGTGCTTTCAAGTTATTAAAACTCTTTGATTTTAATAAACACTATAAAGTATGTTTACTGTTTTTCTCAAATTTAGAATTATTGAATAGCCAAAAATGAAGCTTTAGAAAATAAACAGCATACTATTATATTTCAGCTCTATCTTCGGTCTCCTAATTTCACTCCGTCCCTCACCTGCTGAGTTAAGATTGTTTTGGTCGTGCAGCTTCCTCCTAAACCAGTCTAGAATGAGTATGTGCTTTTAGGGTTTAAATTCTTGGGATGATTTACTGAATCTAATAAACTCTCTTCATTTGACTCACTCACTTTTGCTCAAAACCTTTCTTTCTGCATTTAAAGTTCCCATTCAAAACAGCTGAAAGAGCTGCCTCGACTTCTCATGGTCTTGAGTTTTCTATTATCTGTACAGCTTCACTAATTGAGTCTAGATTTACACTTTCTTACTGCTCTTTAAAAAAGAAATTACAATACTCTGTGAGGTATACTAAGCAGGTATTAATTCCCTGCCTAAATGTAAAAAAAAAAAAAAAAAGCCCCTGCTTTTCTTCCATTACCATCTCACTTTGTTTCCATATTAGAATTAATGTTACCTTCCCAGTTAATTGGACACATCAGAATTTTTTTTAACCACCTTTTCCACAGTTTCCTGCTTCCTTTAACAATAAGCTCAACAAAGCAACACATATGCTTTCAAGGGCCTGTTATTTGATGGCTTATTCTGTTGTTTTTCTTATGTCTTCAGCTGTTGAGGTCCTCAGATAGTTTTAGTCTCCTGAGATACTGAGCTAACTATGTTAAGTACTAACCCAAATCAATATGAAGCTAGTAGGAGTTATGGATCATTGGTAACTTATAGTATTAAATTGAAACTGATCTAAGAAAAATGGTTTTGGCAACAATGAACTGCACTCTGTACTTTAATAAGCCTTTTTGCAAAATTATAGTTGATCAGAAAATCGGTAAGTGCAAATACTATTGGTCAGTAAGAATGTTCTTAGAAACACCGACCTTAGCATATTAGGAAGAAATTCTTTCCTGAGAGAGTGGTTAGGCACTGGAACAGGCTGCCCAGGGAGGTGGTGGAGTCACCATCCCTGGAGGTGTTTAAAAACCAAGTAGATAAAGCACTTGAGGCTATGGTCTAGGGGTTAGGGACGCTGGGATGAAGGTTGGACTAGATGATCCTGGCAGTCCTTTCCAATCATAGTGATTCTATGATTCTATGATATCCCAAGATAATATGAGTGGCTTCAGCACTTGGAATCAATGGGGACATAAGGAGCTCTTATCCTAAACTAGATGCCAAAGAACAAGAACCCATGTCTCTCCCACAACCAGATGACTACCATATATTAGATGCATACATTTCAGATGACTAATATTTTCAATGGAAGCCATCTGGAAAGATAAATATATGTGGAAATGATTCATTATTTCCATCTAGTGTATCGTATAATTTTTTTTATTACTGACTTGCTGTTGTATGTTTCTAATTTGCTGATTCCACAAGTGAAAACTGGAGATGCTTTTTAGTTGGAAGGAAATTAGGTAAAGCAGAAATCTTTTAATCCTTCAGACTTTATACTAGTTAAAGTTGTTATTTGGAGCTCTTTATCCTTTTATGCACGATTAAATATATCTGCATAAAAGATTGGTTACTTTCTTATCTACAATGACAGATTTCTTTTCTTTTCAATGCAATCCCAGCTTCATGGACTTGTTTGAATCCCGTGTACAGATTCATTTTAAGGGGAATTCCAGAAGAGTTTTAAATCAAAGCCCTTGAAGACCTTTTTGATTCTATTACAAATATTTTTTAAAACCCCAAATCTGATGTTAAATTAAATCCATAGTTTGTGGAGTTTACTGGGTTTGCTTATTTACAACTACTAAGTTTTTATAGAATTGTGTGCAACAACAATAGCATTTTAGGTATACTATATGGATCAATGCAAAAAAATATAAAAATTAAGCTTTATTAATTTCCTTTTTTTTTCATGAATACTATGTATTTCAACAAAATGGACACCGTATGGTAAAGAGAAGTCTGTGGAAACAGAATACCTAATTCCCATTTTACATTTAAGCAAAAAGATTCTGTAGACTAGTGAAAGAGAAATGAGAGTTGAATTCTCTCCTATCACATTTCTTAGGGAAATAATACCCAAGATAACTATTTCTCAGGCTCTGAATCTTGTTATTCTTAGTTTCAAAAAAGTTGCAGTCTTAAATTTTAGTCAAAAACCTTATGTTCCATTTTTGCAATGCTTATTTATCTTGGGAAACTCAAATTACTCCAGTCTTAGTTGGGAGCATTTTATATATCCGTCATATGGCTAGTAAGGAACAAAATCTAAAATGACAGACCTACTGAATTCAATTTTAATATTGAATCATGGTCAAGTATGGAACACAAGCATGTTCTAAACTTTTATAAAGTGGACAAGTCCCCTGAAGTCTGTGATATATATATATACATTAATATTTAGATATGTACTAAAATATCTTGTTAAATGAGGGTTTATAAAAGTGGAGGGATTTAATATATTTTTAAAAATTAACACTTTAGCTGATATATATCGTCTCACAACTCAGTCTTCCTGATGTAATTAATGGAGAAAACAAACCTGCCATCAGAAATTTTGAAATATTCTGTAATATGCTTGCAAGTACTCAAGTATATTATATATAGTTTATCTTTGGAAAGTGCTAGGGTGGACAAAAGGCAATTTAATTTAAAACATACATTAATATACTCTAAATTATCCTTGAACTCTAACCACAATACTTTTAAGAATGCTTTTAGAGTTTCATTAGCAGTAAACAGGCAGACATAGAAAGAAAACTTGACTAATTCTACTGAATATATTAGGAGTCAGCTTCCATTTGCAACTGTCCGTGGTACAGAAAATGGAGCCTCTTAAAATCTTGTTTTCTGCTTTAAATTTCATGCACAGCCCTGAGGAATATTCAGCCAATCCAAACATACAAACTAGTTAAATGCTGCTGGGTCAAAACATGATGATCCGAGTAATAAAATGGGCACAAAGATGTCACAGCCAACTGTGTGATTATGTTTCTACAATGCATTACGCTTCATATAAACACACAAAATACTTGAAATCAGCTCATGTTCTTAAAATATGTTTGGGATATAAAGAATGTATATCAAAATAAACAATTGTATATATTTTCCAGTTTACTTAAATAGTTAATATAAATATCACCATCTACTGGCAGAAGAAAATATGTAGCAGTGTTCACAAGTTTGTAGGATCAATAAAGTGAAAAATAGAAATGGATTCCAACTTACACAGCTCTCAAAAATCTGCAGAAACACTGTTAGCTTCTTTGCTCCCTGGCAATGTCCACACAAATTTTCCCAAGTTGTTACATAGGTGTCTTGCTGAGCACCTTCAAACACTTCAGTGAAATTACCCTGTGTGATCAAGATGCTCATCCTCAATTAAGAAGAATAATCTTAATATGATTTTACAGTGAGATGTTTCATACTCACTAAGCTCTCTGATTCATATGAAAAGAACCACACTTCATTGTCATGGCTTATTTTTATTGTGATAGCGATTTTAAAGAGTATCTTACATTGGTGTGAACTTTTATTATTTTCTGTTTGTTTTTTTTTTTTCACAAGCAAGCACATCTCTAACACTGATGTAGAAATATTACTGAGAAATTCCCCTGTTTTCTCAAATGTGATGCTAGCACACTTGGTAATGGAAAAAAGGGGTAAAATGTTAAAACAGGGATAGCTTGGGTTTTTATTTGCCTTTTTGTATCTGAGTCAGTAATATGCTCCTTTATGTGTTCAGTCTTTTTGTGTAATCCTGAAGGCTAAGCTTTTAGTAATTTTGATAAAAGCTTAGAGTTTCTTGTTCTCAGCTGCCTTCAGGAAGTGAAGCTTTAAGTAAAACATCTTGTGCTATTTAGCACAAGACTTGTCATGAAATTGTGAGAGTTTTCAAGGCTGAGATTGCAGAAATCAAATCTTGACCTGATTTGAGCTGAGACGAGTAAAATAGTTGTGAATAAAAAGATATTAAGAGAAAAGGAAATAGCAGAATATTATCACAGTTTGGATAACAGGAGATAAGAAAGAAACAAAGGAGACAAAAAAACTAAAATTGAGAACCTAGCAATGAGGGAATGGAAATACTCTATGTGGAAAACAGAGACAGCAGAGTAGGTTTTAGAGGAAAGATCAATAACCTGGGAGACATAAAAATGTCCTCGCCAAAGGAAATAAAGGAAAACCAGGGAGAGTAGTGTCACAAGTCAGAAAAAAAGTAGGGTGTTGAGGTAAAAGTAATGATGGGCCCAGAAATACTGGGAAGAGTAACGACAGAGGATTAGAAATTTGGCCAGAATCTACAGGTTGCTATGGATTTGAGAAAGAGGAAACATCTGAGAAGGCATATTTGAAATAATGCAGAAGCAAATCAGTAATGCAGCCTGTTCATGCATTATTATAGACTGAGGTTTTTCAACTGTTTTAATACCATGAACTAATCGCTTCTTACTAGAAGACTTCTTAGCAAAGCATATGAACTACTGTTGATGACTATACCTCTTGCCACCACACTGCTGATCACGTAGCAAAATTTCTGTTTGAGATGGAGCTAATTATGAAAGAGGTATCTTCAGGGACAGTAACATAAGCAGCAGTTCTCTGCACTGGAGGTGCAAGAAATGACATGCTCTGTAGATAGTAGGTAAGGAGTGGGCTGAAAGTGAAAGCCTTCAGAAAGACGCATAAAGCAGCTCAGAAGGGCTGAGGGACTGAAAAATAATAAAGTCTTTCTTTTTATGCGATTAATCACCCTTAAATTGCAAGGTCACTTTTCCACAAATTGGAACCTTGCTTTTAATGCTTTCAAACACAGTGCATGCAGCCTGTGTTCAGGGAAGATAATAAGGAGAGTCAAATGTTTGTGCTTGGAATTTGTCTTAGGGTGGTATCTTGAGGCATCGGTACAGAATAAATTTCGATGGCTCTAAGATCTCACTTATCTTTTTGTTGTTGGATATACATTGTCCTCTTCTACTTTTCCCCTCCCCTTCCTTGTTCTTTTGGTAACCATCTCTATTTTTGGTTCTTTAGCCAGAGGAGTAGTTTGGAACAGCATCAGAGCTTGTAACAGATTCTTCCTGACAACTGCATTAGTACTAAATGACCCAAGATCAGGCTGTCTAATGGGACTGCCAAATTCATCAGGAGTCTCTTTGGCAGAGGTCAGAAGATAATTTCAAAAGATTTAACAAAAATATATAAAAATAACTATCCTATCTAGAAAAGGAAAAAACAAACAAAACCAACACAATTTATTCTTTCAAACAAATTCTCTGTTCTGTATTACACAAAATTTTGAAGATCACCTTTTTTTCTATCAATTAGGCACTAATGATGTTTAATCTAACTTACATAACTGTCTTTGAGAAAATAAGGATATGACTCAACACATCCCATCTTGATGCCTTAAGTAACTGACAAATAAAATATAATTGCCTACAAAGCAGGGCAAGGGAGAAGACTTTAGCATCTCATGCATTAAAAGTCACCTTTTTCCTATTTCACAGAAGGGTTATTGGACATAAAAGTTAGAAAAAAAAGGACCGCTAGAAATCTTAATTCTTATTTTTGCAAGCTACATAGTGAAAATCATAAAGAAACACTGGTATGTTCAGGACACAATTCTGCCTAATGCCAGCAGACTCTCAGGGCCTTACTTTGACTCCTTAAGGAGTCTCTGCAGCACATGAATCACAATCCCTAGAATATTTCCATGCTACCTCTGACAACAGGCAATAAGTTATGACATCTAGTTCACTGTTTAGGACTGAAGCAGAGAAGTGGCACACATTACTTTGAATTTACATTGTAATGCATGAGCCTATATGTGTCTATATCCTATGTCCTGCCCCATGATCTCATTGAAATCTGGAATGAGTCAAGTTATTTTCCAGCCAGAGAAACCCAGGCACAGAAAGGAGAGATTCACACCCAATTTTTGCATTGACAATAGTTTTGGACATAACTTGTTTAATTTACTTGTGTCTAAGAAATTGATCCAAAACAGGGTAGTTCAGGTATCTAAATTTATAGGTGAATAATATAGCCAGGAATATCTCAGACTGTCACCTTAAAATCTTTCTATAGAGACATTTTTAGTGTTCAGTTCATCTGAGCTATTTTAGATTTCCAATTCATGATGAGATGAATCGTGTCCCACAAGTGGCTGTTTCTCTTCCTTGACTATAAAATGTCACCATGCTGCCTAGCAGAGACCAATACATCGATATTAAGGAAGGATGTTTCAAGATAGGTGAGATTAATCTCACACATGGAGGCTAAAGATTAGCTTTTAAAGCATCTAAGTGGTTTACAATGTAGACAGGGATCATAATGTGTTTTTCCAATATACTTAGATGCTTTGGAACCTTTAAAACCTTACTAGCTGCCTATCTGCAATCTTTGGTACTTACGTACTTCTACTGAGTTTCCCCATCCAAATTCCCCATGGAAATATTCTCACAGAAAAGTCAAATGAAGCTCATTATAATTAAAAACAAAACAAAGAAAACCAAACCCCACCGTCACGCATACACACACACAAAGACAAAGTAAGACCCTTAAGAGCTGGGCTTCCAATCCTATCGATATCACAAGATGCTCATCATGTTAGGATCAAACGGTTGTCCAAAAATCTAAAACCTGTAGATTTCTTTCTGATTAGAATCCTCTCTAAGGCAAATGGAGAAATGTGCTCTCTGAGCAAAATGTCTTCCCACAAATATTTTTTCTCTCCACAGTTTCCCAGTCCTAAGACTAACCAAAATCAGCCCTATAAAATCTCGGAGAAGTGGGACAAAGATAATATTCTGTATTTCATATGATAACATACTTAATATAGCACAGAAATGCAAATAAACAAAAAAATTATCTACTTTAATTGAAAAATAAATAGATTGTCTATTCCAAACAATATGTTTGATTAAAAAAAAAAAATCTTGCAAGCATATATCAGTACCTATTTGAATAGGAGTATACAAGTGCTGTTTAATCAGCCACAAACATGTTCTTCTAGTCAGTAAAATACTTTTTGGGGTTTTCATTTGTTTTGTTGTTTTTTTAAAGACCAGAACCTCTTGTTCTCTTACTAGGAAAATATCCAACACCACGAAAACCAGGAAAATATTTCGGCAGTATTCAGAAAGACTTTTTTTTTCATTAATACATCTAGCAAACAAGTGCACAGATGTGCCAAGTGGCTACTCTGCACATTTTCTAACACTGGATTTTCTGTAAGCTCCTTACATGCTGTAGACTTTCAGACTCCTTTACCAATGTTAAATGACCAATATGATGATTGGAAGACACAGTGAAGGGCTATTCTACATGTCTCTATTGACTATAATATACAATCATAATCATTTCACTTATAGTACAATGTCATTTTAAATAAATTTTTTACTACTTGAAGTTCAAAATAAATCTGTAAATGTGGCATGGTTCTACTCATTCTTTTAACTGCAGTCATACTAAATTAATCATACAGTATATAATGAAAAATATTAGCTAATATTCAGACACTGACTGCTTGACATTACTGTTAGTTGTGTGTCATTAATATTCTTATTAAGTACTATGAAAGGTTGGTTGAATGGGCATTAATGGCCTTTAAAGATGCAAATGAAAACAATGGCTGCTTGTACACAGTTCTTCCAATAGAAAACATGTATTTGTGCAGCTGAAAGACTGTAATTTATCTGCAAGGGAGAGTATAATTTATCAAAAGTAACATATCACTGTAACATTGGGGGATATGACATGACATGTCCAATATCTTTTAATGGGAATTACATCTATAAAGCTTGTGATAGGAAGAAATGGTTTTACTGCAATTAACATGTGCAGACATGCACACACACTTGGATCCTGTAAATTCTTAAGATCAGAGCTTCAGCATTTTACACTATTTTCTACGAAAACTTCGCTGTTTCTGGCAGATTCTCCCAACACTTGTGGGCTTTGCAGGTTATGACTCTTGCACAGTGTTAAAAAACTCCTCTGTTATAAAAAGAATAAAGGCTTTGATGATTAATTACTAGCAGTCACCTGCTGTATTACTATCTGGATGAGAACATTAACATGGCAATCATCGCTGCAGTCTTCTGAATAGAATAGCCATAAAATACATGAAATCAGACATGCACAGAGTGAATCACCGATGGAAACGTACGTCTATTGGCTCTGTAAGGCATATGATCAAAATGATGATCTAGACAGAGCCACCAACTCAGCAGAGCATGAAAGCTGGAAAAGTGAAAAAGCCAGATGTGTAGAGAACTAAGAATGACAAAGGAATTAAAACTGCAGAGACAGAAGGCCAAATTATAATATTCTCATAAAGGTGTAAACACCTGCCAGTTACAGTTTCATCCGCTGAGACATCTTCAAAGACTCTAAAACAATCAACTAGAAACAGTCAAAATGAGCTAATGTGTTAATTGCTGTGGAGATTGAAGCTAATGCTACAGAAAGTGCAGAGAAAGTTAAGAAACAACCTTTGTAGCTACAAGAAATCTGTGTAAACTTTTTGGGGTTTTTCCAAGATGCCTAATAACTGAATACTGAAATCTAGCCCTTAGGCTATTCAAATGGGTTCTCCTGGCTGATGCATTTCTTTCCAGCTGAGTTGTAAACTATTTAAACTTTGCCCTTTCTTGTGCATCGGTACATTTTCAGCTATATTTTGCACATGGGGCAAAAGTAGTAGAATCACAGCCATTCTTTTGAGAGATGAGTTCATATCACGAGCAAAGTCTTGTGCTGTGACTACCAGGAGCTGACAACACAGGCAGAGCAAGAGGAAGAACCCAGACATCTTCTGTCTGTAGGTCCTTCTTTTTATACATCTCTCCTTTTGACTGTGGTGGACAAAGTACTAACTTTCTTAAAGGGAATTTTCACCAATGGGATGGTGGAATAGTGTTTAAAATGCACAGAAAACATTTAGATTGCTACTTCACAGAACTAAGAGTCATCTAAGCAAACATTATTTGTTTATGTTGCAAAGGCAATTTTTTTAGAATGAACAAAGGATATTTTTCTCTCTGTTCAAAAACTTGTTGATGCAATCGTTGGGGTTGGTTTTCCCCCATTTTCCACAAGACCTTGCTTCATTCCACAGAAGGCATGGATTGAACATAAGGAATGACCAGATGTTCACTTTTTCTTTATATCTGCTTATGCTCATCATTCACCATATGACCTTTATCTAACATATCATACATCATCCAAACCATGCACTGATCTCTGAATAAATATTTGCTTCTGAAGTCTTATACTACAGTCATGTAACCTATGTCTGTCTCAAAAGGCTGGCAAGTTATCTTGTCTATCATTACGTCTCCCTTATGAAAAAAAACCACACCACAGTTTTTGATCATTGCTTTATGCTTGGGGAGCCAGAGACAAGGAAGTCTGGCAGGAGTCACAGGAGGAAACAATGTTGAGGCCAGAATTGCTAAGAAGGAACATGAAATATTTTTCCTATTTTATGAAATGTCAAAAATGTTTTCATTGCTTCACTGAATTTTTTTGGCACTTTTTCAAAGTTAAAATGAGGAGTAGGTTGGGAAAACATTTTGAGAGTGAGAGAAAGGGAGGAAAAATTAGAAATAATCAAAGCTTCATGACTAACCCCACTTTAGATACATTTTCTAAGCCTCCAAATGAGAAATAGTTAAATGTGATAAGTAACAATCTGATATTCGTTTGTGATATGGAAGAACAAGTTGAAGACACTGTATTCCCATGGTCTGCTGTTTCCTTTCATGTCTCTTGCAGACATTCATCTTGTACCTGAGAAAACTTCTCAAAAGCTGCATTGAAGCCTACTCATTCTTAGAACAACTTTCATCCTAAGAAAACAATTTCACAAAAGGTTCCCAGCAAATTATACTTGTGACAAGTACATCATGGAGTGAGCTGTTCATCCATTCACGCAGCCTGACAGAGGTGCTGAGCAGGAGAGGTTGTCTGGCAATAGAAATACCTTGAACAGACATTCTACTTACGATAGTAACATATAATATTCAATAATGATTCATGTCATAATTGTGACTGGTATGAATGGAGCAGGACACAACAAATCCAGATTAGATACAGGCAGAAGCACCGTGTGGAGGATGCCAAATATTGCTTCAGCCAACATGCCTGAAACCAGAATTGTTCCTTTTTCCCTTTATCCCAGCTACTTCAGTGCTCAGATAAGGATACAAGTAATTTTCTTCTGCCTTTGAGGAAAATAGGTGTACTTTGATATCCTTATATATTCCCACCTGGTTAATAGCCATTCTGAAATTTGCTTTCAGCTTTTGTATAGAGAGCATTTATAGTGTTGTTCCTGTTTAACAATAGTTTAAGAATAGAAAAAAAAAAAGGCACCTTTTAGATCTTGTGTGCAGGGTATAGGAAAAAAAATCTTACTGAACAGGGACCTAAATAGCAAGACTTGTATTCACCATTTTAACAGCAAATCTATGCTGAACTCTGAGGCAAACAGATTGTACAAGTCTTTTTCAACTCTTCTTCTTGTGTCCAGATCCCTAGCTCCTTACACAGGTTTGAGTTTTCAGCAAAGTTTAATTGACATTTAATTGAATTCTTGAGAGGTTTATGTCTCATATGATTACAGAATTAATCCATGAAGTACTAAGGCACATACTTAAATTTTAAATCTAGCCATCTTCAGCAGAATAGTCCATGGATAACTGGATTTGAGCTCATGTTTAAAATTAAGCATGTGCTGAAATGATCTGTATGAGAATTATACTACAAAACACTGTCTGAAAGAATCAAAAAAAAACAATTACAAATTAGTGGATAATTCCTGCACAACCATTTTCTTGGTTTCTAAGACACTTAGTGCGAGGTCCCTTTAAATCAGTGAAGACTTCCTGAAGAAAGTATTTAGTCAAAATTATTAATTCATCATGATAATCTATTTTTGCAAACTAGACATTTCTCATCAAACAGATGTCTGTATATTGATCCTACAATCAACCCCTTTTTCGCAGAAATCACCAAGTCTGTCAGTCCATAATACACATACATACACAGACATATAAAAACTTCCATTTTAGCACATTAAAATGATATAGCATAAACAGAAACTGCCCAAGTATCCATTCACAGGGGAGGCCCCATCATTTCTCTGTCTCCATAGCAAAGTATTAGTACCAGAAGCCAAGGTATGTCTCAGCCACCGAAAGACAACAGCTAGATCCTCACTTTAACAAAGGCAGCGGAGACACCAGAGCAGAAAGCGTGGTACTCTAGTCCCACACAAGTTAATCAAGCTATATACAAACAGAAGAATCTGAGATTGTTTCCTAGATATGAGGTTTACAACAGAGGAAGACACAGATTTGCAGAGTGTTTTTGTCATAGAAATTCAAAAAAGAGGTTTCGGACACTGAGGATGGAGACCCAAGTACAAAGAGGTATGCAGAACACATACTCACAACACATTTATTCATGATTACTTTAAAGGGACAAAGTATTTATTTTCAGAAAAGAGTTTGATTTTCTTTTGTTTTACTTTCCTTCCCCCCAGTATTTACGTTTTTGCCTCTGACACAGGTGGAATGAGCAGGAAGTTTGGGGATTTTTACATAGAAACTTGCCTATACAAAAGAAAACAACTTTTTCTGTCCAAACTAGTACATTCTAACAACCGTCTTCTTAGCCTCTCTGCTGACAGAGCCTGTGTCTCTGTGTCACAGAATCACAAAACGGTAGGGGCTGGAAGGGACCTCTGGAGATCATGTAGTTCAATCGCCCTGCCAGAGCAGGCACACCTAGCACAGGTTGCAAATAAACACGTCCAGGCAAGTTTTGAAAGTCTCTGGAGAAAGAGATGCCACCATCTTTTTGGGTAGCCTGTTCCAGGGCTTCAACATCCTCAAAGTATTAGAGACATAGGCGTGTTCTTTTTTTTATGTCAGTCTCTTGAAACAATGACTGGGATGCTATCACAATGACAACTCCAAATTCAGACAGTTATAATCAGAACTGAGACAGTATGTGGAAAATTTATTTTACAATGCATTTTGATTTTGCAAGGTTCATACCCTTTAGACTTTGTGTTCTATAGCTATTCGGGCATTTAAAGTTTATATGGACAGATGTTAACGGAAAGATAGTGTTAACAGAAAGATAGTGCACATCTCCAAATTTCATGTACTGCATGAAGAAAATTTCAACTTGCATAGTCAGTCATATGGTTGAAAGCTGACACTTTGTAATCTTCCATATGCTATTGATTTTGCTCTCTCATGGACTGTCTTCTAGGTAATTAATAGATTTATCTAACTGATGTACAGAGATCTTTGACTGCAAGTACTTATTTATATCCTTAGATAACAGCATATAAATAATTCTGTCATAAGTAGGACTTAATATAAACCTAGAATTAAACATAAAGTGTTCACAGAATCAAAACAGAATAGTTTTCATATGACACTTATTTATGAGATAAAAATAGCAGAAATTGTAAATTATGATTATTTTTATTAAAAACACTTGAAATAAAATAATGGTAGATAATTTTGTCTACAAACAACTCGAAGAGAACTTAAATTGTAATTCGGAATTATTTTAAAGACTTGCTTATCTGTTTGCAGCTAGTACAATACTAATAAAAATTCTAATTATAATGATAAATTATTGTACAGAACTTATTTTTCAGACTTACCAGAATACATCATGAAAATTTACACATACAAATAACTAGCATAAAATGTACTTAGTGCTTTGGAAAGCAATTATGAATATAAATTTTCTTATATGAGCTTTTAATAAAAACACCTTCATTTCTTCATAAATCTTTGGTGAAAAAAAAAAATAGTCATAAACTTTTATAGTCAGGATAGAACTCTCAGAGCAAGTTAAAAATTCAAATTCTGGAATTGTACCTTTTTTCTCAGCATGGAAAACTGTAATAGAGAGAATATTCTAAAAAAAAAGTATGAATTTTCAGAGCTGTGAAATTATGTGAGTTGATACAAACTGTAGCAGTTTTTTTCATTTCCCTAATCAAATCCTGCAGGTTGGTTATTGATTTATTAGTTTCACCATGTGCAGTGCTTCTTGAATCTTTGTGTTACAGAATAATAATGAAGATAGTTAATTTCAATCAAAAAAAACTACAGCTGTGGGTGAATATAGATTTTTCTTGCAATTTTTACTGTCAGTTTTAGCAAAGCAAAGAAAGGATGCAGCAAGCTCATGCTCTGCCAAATGCACAACTATTACAAAGAAAAGAGTACGTACAAGTATAAACGTGCATATTTGGGTAGATGCATCTCAGAGATCTTTGGTTTTTACATAGCAAGCATGAAGCACTTCAATTTAACATAACTTTCATTTCCTCAAGTTCAAGTGGCTTTAAAGATTTCTTAAATCAGGCAGCCAAAATCATTAATCTCCTTAGAAAATTTTGGCGAAACACTGAATTTATATTGACACAAGGCCTAGGAGGTAGCAGACTCAATTAATGAACCCATTTCTCTCCTCTGATGTCTTTGTTCTTTCTCTCTGAAATCACCAGGGTAATACCGACTTTATTGTAGGCATAGAGAAAGAGATAATGCTTTAGAATGGGAACAAACAAGTATTGATAAAACAAGTACTGAGTAAAGCCTGAATCTAAACAGTCTGCTTTCCAGGTTCAGGTAAGTTGCCTGAACTTAATGTTGATAGTCCAAAGCTTACTGCTCGAAGTAGAGGTTAGTCAGGATTGCAGCACTGGGTGTATCACTGTACACCTAGACCCAGCTGTGACAGTGGAAGAAGTTAATGTCCTCACCTGATCATAGCCGTCCCTTTGCTAAGGTAGGAGTGGTACACTAAAAGAAACAAGGTCTTACAAAGGAGTGTGACATTAATTAGCTGGGAGAAGATTGGATGACAGTGCTCTGACTTTCTGTGTCTTGAAGATACAGCACAGAGCTTGTTTATTAACGGTACTGTTAGCTTACGGAGAAGGAAACCAATGATTATAAAGTACATGTTATTCACCAGATATTGCCATGACTTGTGCTAAAAAGCCCACAAAAAAAAATAAGGGGTCCTTTTCAACATTTATTTTGTAGCCTTTAAGAAACAATTGGACAGGACATGTACAATTTGGTTTCCACACACACATTCAGGACATTTTTTCACTCACAATACAGCTGATTCTCACACCTATTTACTGAGAAACTGTGCTCTGCAAATAATCCCAGCAGGACAAGTAAGATCCTATTTACTCAGCAAAAGCAAGAACGGCTATATTTGACCATTTTCATTTCTTTATATCATCAGTTTTATGGTCTATAACCTTCATAGCATTTTGCTTTTAGACTATACTTTCACACTACTTCAAAGAGAAACTGAACAAATGCTTAAGCCATGAGATACAGCAAGGTTTCTATCCTGTTTGATGCACATCATTAAAACATTAAATCAGGTAAACCATTCCCTAATGGGTATATTCTCAAGACATATTTTCTTCACAAGTTCCTTATATTCAGCTTTTGAGCCCTCCTAATGATTGAAGCATTTTAAAAGTAAAGACACACAACAGGTACCTTGCCACTATGGGGTATATTTTGTATAGTGTACCTGGATGGGAGAATAAATAAATTTAATGGAAGAAGAAAAGTATTGAAAAATATTGAGAAGGAGAAAAAATATAGAAAAGGCAATCAAAGCCACTATTGCTAGAAAGTTGCCTCATCTGCATGATTATCCTCAACCATGCTTCCCCGGTTATTATTTTTCAATTTACCAAAGTAGCTCCCCAAATGCTGAGAACCAAAACCACACAACCATTTTAAAAGCTGATTAAAATGTACTGCCGATGAAGATCAGGTTAAGTTTGGTTCACTGCCTTTCTCCTGGTTATATCTATATAGACTAGGAGAGTGGCATTCAACGAGTAGCAACTCCGCTATGTTAAGCTTAACTATAAGTGATTATGTTTTTTAAACAGAAAGGCTTTCAAAAGGTTTAGCAATCAGGATAAGGAATGTTCATTATGGTATGTGGGTTTTCTCCCTCTCCCTAGCAAGTCCTGGAGAACACTGAGTGCTAGTGGGCAGCACAGCTATGAACACCACCTCTTCTTTGCCTTCCACTGGTTATGTAATGCATTGTTGTGTACCTGTATGAATTAACACATGTTAAATTAGCTACCAGAGAGTTTTCTTTAATGAAATAAAATATCTCATATTTTAATGAACTGAAATCAATTAAAACCACGATAAAGGTGACAGTTCAAAGACAGGCAGTGTCAAAATCTCTTTGCAATCTATGTATAATCAAAAAGTCCCTTAATCTACGTCTCTAACACACAGAAACTAATATAACTACAATATTCAGATAAAGAGGTCTAATATTTGATTCAGAGGTTCGTTACATTTTCTTGTGCTTTTTTTTTTTACATGATTTCTTATGCTTTTGAAAACAAACGAATTTCTGAATTTGCTCATATGCAATTTGTTTCTGATTTGTATTTAAGATTTATCTCCATGTTCATTGGATTATGACATAAAAGATTTTCAGCACCTCAGAAAATTAAGCTATACAATTAGGCATGGGTATAATATTAAAATTAATAATCAATTAGGAAAATATACGCCTTTCTTTTTGCATATAACTGTGTCTATACTGCTACGTATATAACGTACTTGTGAGCATGTGTAGCTATTTATGTGTGTATGTATTTAAGCAGCTTCTCCACCTGCAAAGCGGGGATAATTATTCTTTCTTTATAAGTATCATGAGGTTTAGCTTAATAATTTCTGGCAATTGGTGTGAGATATTCTTAATGAATAACTACATATGGTAAGTGGTAAGGTTAATTATTCCACTATGACAGAAATCAATCACTATTAAATCCTTTCTAGCCAGATAATGAGCCAATCTTAAATTTTTTTGATTTGGCTAAACTGACTTGACAGAGTCACATCGCTGCCATATGTTGGAAACCCAGGAGACTCTTGGGGAGATTACAGTGTAGCTCATAGAAAGTCCCTGTGCAGGCTCCAAAGGACTGAAAGAGACTATAAAATAAACTATGCCAATTTCTAATTCTTTTCTTTTGGTATGCTTCCACTTGAATCAGTAATGTTACTCTGGAAAATTATTTAATACCCTAGCCATGGCATAGAATAATCCCATGGTTTTCCTCATGAAGTGCTGTTGCAATGTTAAAAATAATTATTGAAGTGTTAGCTTGAAATAACATTAAAAAAAAAACCAAGTGATTTTACTACCTCAACCTCTATACTTGACTATAACAATACTTCTTTCATTGGAATGATTATGATTCAGAACTTGTTTTTTTGTTTTGTTTTTTAGCCCGTTATTTGTAACATTCATCTTTGATGTTTAAGTAGGCATGTAAGGAAGGATATTTAAGTTGATATGTGAGGAAGACTAGAAAATGGAGAGTCATTTGTGAAGCCAAGAAGTCTATATATATTCAAATTCCTTCATCTGTCCTGCACAGGCAATATCGTAGCAGTTGTCTCTTATTCAAAATTCAACTTACTGATTCTATCACACACTGTTAATGGCACAAAACATGCAACAGTACTGAGTAGTGTTCATGGACAGCTGGATAAGCAAGCCTCTTCCAAGGGAGGAACATAGACCTTCATAAAATGGGAAGTTCAAGCTTTCACATCGTTAGTGGATTTTTAGACCATATGCTGCCAAGCTCAAAGGTAGCCAGGCTGAGCTTTCTGTGTCAAACTCATTATCTCTCAAAACAAATGTCTTCTGCAAACAGGAGATGAAAGTCTCGGCTTTCAGTCAAGGTCTGGTTTGTTCATAATTAGGATCTATAACAGTATTGAACACTGTCTTTTTTTAAAAAACAGTATTTTTCCCTGTTGAATCAAGGATCTTTCAAGTTTCTCTCTCATTCATGACATTTTATTGCCAGCAGCTACATGTTTACAGCAATTCTAACAGTAAGGAGAAACCTCACTGGAAAGTGGTGGGGTTTTTTATCTGATTTGCCATTATGCAGTGTTTGAATTTATTCTCAGCATAAAATAGTTACAAATTCATGAAAAATATTTAGGTGTACACTGTTGGTTGAATATTTTTATATGAGAATGTGATGGCCTAGGAAATGGAAAAGGATATCCTGCTTCCAAATCTGGGCATTTCTTCCTCCTCATCTCTTCTGTTGCTTTCTACTCTATCATTAGTTTTTCTTGTTTATGGCCTCTGATCCTCCCTGCCTTTCCTTGCATTTTTTTTCTCTCTTATTAATCGCACTATATTAACTTCTCAACTAAGGTCAGTTCCATCTCAATAGGCCAGAGACAAATCTAACTGCAAACAACGCTCCCCATAGGAACCATAAGCACTTTTATGCTTATGCTTAAGGCTGTGAATATTTGTGTACAAAACTGAACAGCCAAATATTTCTTGTTGATAAACTCTGAGAGTTTTCTTTTTTGTTAGCATATTTGTCCTAATTCAGGCTGCCATCTTTAGCAGCGTAAGTCATCACTAATCAGCAGAAATAGGAAATTCCTCATACCATGACTAAGTGGACTAGTAAAATCTTCTCAGGAATTTATCAGATAATTCAACTGTTTTGATATTTAAGAAGTGGTATCTTTAGCGCCAAAATTTAATAAATCACTCTAAACCATACAAAAAAGAATTTAACAAGATTCTAATTATCTGAGCTATCAAAGAATATAAGTCTTAGGAGTCTAAATAGTTCAGTACTACAAGACTTGAATGATATGTAACTAACTTTATTTTATGAGTCTCACCATTCTTTCACAGGAAGCCTGAGACAGAGAACTGAACTTGACCTTCACAGTTCCAGTCAAGGACCTGATGTCACTTACGGACATCTCCTAACTAAACATTTCTTTTATCCAGTCCAGACCATGCCCATTATTTGCAAAGAACCTCAAGTTCACGCATAAGCAAATTCTGTGCTAACCTTGTATAGGCCAACTCTTTATGCTTAGCGGAGTCTGTGTAATTCAGTGTCACAAGAGGTTATAAAATGTGTTGCCATTTTTTTAAAAGAGATGTCTGTGAATAATTTAATTTGTGAATATAAATGGAGATGAGTGTTTGTAAAGGCTAAGTTTAGCCAAGGCTGGATAATCTGTTCAAGCTCTTACTGTAATCAGTGGAGAGAGAAGCTCCTCTGGAGGATGTCAGAATAGGCACTTTTCTCTCTGCTAACTCCAGAAGGTGCCAGGGAAAATTAGGTTTGCAAGGACAGAATAAATCTCATGAACAATTAAGACTAACTCTGTGGTGAACTCTAAAATGCCAAGGCAGAGTTCTTGTGCCTGTCTACTATTTAACTAGCACAGTATCAGAATGCCAAACAGGGCTGGGTAGATACAGTTACAGCTATATTGCAAAGCAAATTCCAGTGTCTAAAGCCAAATTTCAACTTGATCTGAAGACTTCCCGGACACAGGATGCCTTCACATTTTTTAGATGCAGTCTCTTTGGAAGTCAGAGAGTAGTTTCTATCTAAAAATTATGCATAATATACATAATGATGTTCTTATTTCAAGAAGTCTTGGTTTTGTTTTGTTTTTCTCGGAGAATTCAACATCCAAAAAAGTTAGTGTTATCTCAGGAAATTACTATTCTCACCATTTCGTGTGAAAACACATGGGCGTGTTTCCCACCTCTTTCTAGTCCTGAGCAATCAGACCTCCCGACAGAAACCCATGCTGAATAGTAAAAGGAACAAAAGATTTTGTTTTGATGATTGCTGGAGAAAGAATCCTTCCTTGTGAATGCCATATGTAAGGCAAAGTTAATGATACTAGGCTGTTAATACACAATTTTTGTAACTGAAGTAGAAAAACATGTTTTAGAAAACAACCAGAAAAACTTAGCAGAGAAGGAGAGAGGCTGCATGAACACGAATTCAGTGAAGAGATGGATTATCTGTGCAGAAAGAGAGGGAAAAGTGATCTTCAGCAACTTCTAGAACAGGACAATCACTGCTTACATCTGCAGTGCTCTTGAGTGAAGGTGGAGTTGTAATATGGTACTGGTGTAGTAAATAACAGTAGCACATACTGATTTCTACCGAGTTGCTCTCTAGCACCCCAGCTCATGGTCCCACAGCAAATAAGACATGGATAACAGAATACTCCCAGGGCTGATGTCAGGAGCTATGGTCAAAAGTGCCATAAGCATGGCTGGAAGTGCTGGTTTGACTGTGATGGCAGTGTCATCAATTCCTGGTTCACAGACAGATTCCATGGATGGAAAAAGCTGACCTAAGCAGATGTTGTCCTGGGTCCTAAGAACATGTAGTCCTACACACTGGATTGAGAGTGAGGAATCAGATGTGGTTTATTGGCTGGATCAGATAATGAGAGTAAATCTCAAGCTGTGAGAGGACTGGTAGTCTGTCTGATGAAAGTCCTCTCTGATACCCCAGACAAAATAATTTAAATTCATATAATAATTTTGGTTACAAGGGACCTTTGGAGATCACCTATTCCAACCCTTCCACTCCAAGAAGGACCAGCTTCAAAGTTTGATCAGGTTTCTCAGCGTTACAACCACTTGAGTGCCGAGGATCTCCAATGATAAGAGATACTACAAGCTTTCTAAGGAACCTCTTCCAATGCTCAACCACCTACATTACGAACAGTACTTTACATCTAATCAGAATTTCTCTTGTTGCAACATGCACTCATTGTCTCTTGTTTTTTTGCTGTCATCTCTGAGAACTTCTGTCATGTCTATAGCCAGCATTAGGAGGTTGAAGACAGCAACCTCATCATCTCTTCTTAGCCTTCTCTAAGCTGAAAAAAAACTATATTCTCTAATGTTTTCATCATATGCTGAATGTTAGTTTCACAATGAGGTGGAAAACTTTTATGTAGTCTTCCTAAACAAACTTAATCTATAATTTTTTGCATATATGGACTAGACCTAGAACAGATTTTTACAAAATTCGTTTCTTCAAGAGCGTCATTTCAGTTATTCATACTATGTATACAAGAAGTATATCTGTTTCAAGAACTAGCTTTTCATTCAAGCTATAAAACAAACAACTCTCTTGCTTCTTATCTGAAAGTAACCTGAGAAGTTGCAGACTATAGTACTTACAACGCTTCCACTGCATATATAAAGGTTTTGGAAATTTTCTTTTACACTGTAAAAAGCCCCAATGCGTGAATAATGAAACAAAGATAAAATTAGCAAGGTTTTACATAACATGTAGACATTCTTAATTTATTGCTTCCAAAAGTAGTTATTGTAGCTGTGTCCAAGTGTCTTGGTATATAGGATTTGGATATTTGTGGAGGACAAATAAGTAGTGAGGAAGTTGACTATTTTGTCAGCATACTTCATTCTCTTTGAATATTTTACATCAACTTTATAACTGCAGAAGCTGATTTAATCGAGATAAAGTTAATCAATTTTCTCAAAAAAATCTCAGCTTTCTAGGAAGCTGTACAGTGAGTGTCTTTAAATATAGAACATTAGGGAGAAAGATTGTTCTCTATCTGTCACAGTGTCTCTTAAAAGCTTTGATCCAAAAGGCCTATGCTTCTATGGTTAAGAAAAAAAAAAAAAAAAGAGTTTGCAATGAAATGGTACCATTTGATGATCTCTGACACATAAATGTCATTTCATAGAGTCTTTGTACAGAAAACAAAAATACTTTAAAATGCCACCTCTAACTGGTTTTGAAAGAGCGCATATTTCAGGTTTGAAGAACAAAATTGTTTTTCCACATATAAACATTCATTTAGGTCCTACTCCCACACAACACTGACTCCTCCAGTAAAGAGTATGACTCACAACATTGCTGGTGAAGGATATTGACTTTTCTTTCCTATATGAAACATCAGACAGGCATCAGAACTACAAAGATATTAACTATGATATATCACAAACTACTATCCACTGATCCCAGAATAGCTTCAGTTTAGCAGTTACTGAGCTCTCCATACCCTCTCTGGATGCAAGAGTATTTTTTGTCATGATAATAAATCCACTAATGTCATTTGCTACCTCAAAAGACTCATTTAAAATCACCTATATTGTCTCATGTAAAACCTTCATTTATCAGGTAAATGTAAATCAAGCAAAAAATACCAAATCTCTTAATTCTTAGCTAAGTTCCAGAAAGTTTTTCTTATTTCTCTTGTCCTTCACATTTTCTGACAAGAGTCTTTCTAGCGCTAATACTCTTCACTCCCTGAATCACAGATATGTCACACTATTCTGCTTACTGGCTTTTCAATTAGGTACCTAGTCTTTAGTCTACCCCAAAAAGACTAGGATGCTGAGACACCTCTTTCTATTCTCACAACAGCTTGACTCATATTCTCTGATTTATTCTACTATCACTCTGTCACAAACACTTCTGGAATGATCTGCCATGTAATCAATCAGGAAATAAAGCATATCAAAGTAATGGGTTTTTTCCTAAGATATCAAAACTGATGAATAAATATGCAGTTGTAAAGTTTCAGGGAATCTTCAGAGTGGGGAGATACGTAGTTACAGATAGTAGCTTCACCATATTTCCAAGAAAAAAACAATCCTAGAATGGTTCATTTGTCCTACAAACAAGTGAATTCATGCATGTGTCAGTGCTACTACTCTCATAGGCAGCCAAAGTTGTATTTATAGTGTTAAAAAGGAATAACATGTACAATCATTTCCGGGCATGTAAAAACTCAGTCACAGGTGCTTTGAGGACTAGGAGTGCCACAGCTGTTAGTTTGTCAAGAGTAAGATCTGTTAATGAAACTGAATTGCTGGCTTATGGCAAATGAGCGTTGCATGTGAATAAACTGACTGTGGTACATCAGTGGCTGAAAACCAAGAATATGACAGAAAAAATGTTAGATATAAAACACTGACCTGGGGGACTCAGATGGAGAGTTATGCCCAATTAAAGTAAGTAGAGTCAAACACACAATTCGAACAAAAACATCTGTTAGGAAGCAAAGCAACTGAAAAAGCATTTATTATTACATTGAGTTTTAGGAATAATTCACTTCAGGTAGGTTAACTGTGTTTGTCACGTAACTCCTAGGCATTTTTCCATGCTTTGATAATACAAGGCATCTATGGGATACTTAAGTACAGAATGACTTGAAACAAAGGCATTTAAACCCTTCCTGAAGAGCCAGCTGTGGTTATTCCATTGTTTTTAGCATAGAAGCTCAGATAAGAACAGGAAAAAGTAGTATTTTCCCTCAATCCTCCAGCCTCTTTTCTTTCACCAAATGTTGTTTCATCTAAAATGGGAAAAGGACTGCAGTATCATAGCATATCCAACTGAGAGAATGATAACATTCAAGTCATGCTTTGAAAGTCCCCCATTGGAGGTAGGAAATTGACTGTTCAGGTTTTCATTCTCCTTTCTTTTATAATCATTTTTGCTTCCTCATAGCAACATTGATGCAAACTCCTGCACATCAAACATCAGTCTCATAGCTTGTAAGTATCTGATTCACTGAAGCACAGTGAAGTCTCTCCATTGACTTCAACAAGCTTCCAAACAAGTAAGAAACTTGCTCTTTCTAACAGTTTCCTCTTTTTAGGTATGCAAAAACAATATAGAAGAGGGAGGGAAGAGGCAGGGAAGACATGATGATTTCCATCTTGAACCTTCTCATGGCATGATTTATATTTGTTCTTAAAAATTAAAATGTGTAATATACCCCTTCCTTCTCTATCTGTAATTGATGTTCAAAAACATTGCACAAGCATGTTTAATGGCATTGTGTTACTAGATTTGTTTATACAAATCTCAGTGATGGTAAGTGCTTATATCATAATTAACTCTCCAACCCTGGTTATGTAACTAGAAAGTACCAGACTTCATTTGACTGCTTTTGCTGTGTTACAGGAAAACTCAGTAAAAATAATGTAGAGTTCATACAGCAAAGCATTTTTAGATTAGTCTGAATAGAGGAACAACTGAGCAAAATCACAAAATGTGAAGAAAGCTCAGGTATTCTTAATATATGTTAATGGGACACTAATATGTTATACACATGTAAAGCTGTTTGTGTGATTATGTAGCAGTTGATTTGCTTCCGAAGAGACTAGAACATTTCTGTTCTTATTTATATTAATCAGGGTATTTTTTATTTTTTTCCCCCTTGTGTTATCCATGGAGTTAGTCACATATCTGTTCGATATTAAATGCACAAAACAAAAAAAGAAAACACTAGAGAGAAGATCTTAAAAGTGAAATTGTTTAGAGCTATCACTTACTGAACAAAGGAGAACAAAGGACTCAATTACTTATGAGATTTTGCTTTATGACATGGGATTTTTTCCTTTTTTTTCTATTTATTCACTTTGAGGAGGTTTTGGTCACATTTCTTTATCTTTGTTTTTTACAAAATTACAAAGTCTTTTTGATTGCCCAACAATAGTCTCATACGGCATTATTAAGAGTGTTTCACACCATATTTTTTTCTAGTTTGAAAAGATATCCGGAAATAAAGTTTGAATCCTTTTGTACAATTCACTTTATAAATATCCTAAGTCTCAGTACTGTAAGAAAACCTAGACTCTAGTGATGCTACTACTTGAGGAATGTTTTTTGCTTGTCATTTCCCTTTTTTGATTTAACGGACAAAAACATGTGGTGTGTGCCTTAATATCGAATATCCGAAGACAACTGGCTGAAACTTGACTGAAATCTCTGCCAAAAAGTGAAATGAACTGGTTCATTATTGCAACAATACATTATCACCAAATATACATACAGGACTTTTCAACTCTTTTATCTTAAAATTAATTGCTAATTCTCTGAAGTTTGAAAACAGGAGCTAAGAGTTTGATTCAAAGCCTTGAATTTTTCATTTGTTTCATAGTCTTTGGACTACAGATCAGTTGTATTAATGAGTACACATAAATACCATGTTAGCTTAAAGCAGATCTAGACAATATACACACATTTTGGTCTAGATCACTCTTGTAATGCTCTCAGAGATGATAACACGTACAATACACAGGATGAGGTGGTACAGAGCGCTAGGCAAAATTCCTGACCTCATGCAATGCACATCAAAATCTCTGCCTGACTTGGAGCCACAAGACACAGCCAGCACACTGCACAAAATCAAAAGCACAAGAAGCTGTGAGAGAAGTTTCTACATGCAAGTAACACGGAGTACGAGGAATTTGTGATTCAGTTATTCTACATTACTTAAATAATTAACTTAATTAACTCAAATGTAACCAAATAAATAGAAACCATGAGATAAGATAATACTTGAATATATCTAGAGTTGCACAAAATAGGAACCATGTTTCTACACATCAATTAACCCATGGCATGATTTCTTTTGGTCATGACATCTCTTTTCTGCACTAGAAGATTTGGAAAATATTCAGGGCAGGAGATTTAGTTCTCTTGACTTTTCTTCTGACTGAAAAATAACTTGAAGAGGGCTACAAACTCCTTCTAAGTTCTCCCTTTAGTTACAAGTTACACATGATGAGAGATTTATAGAGGGTGAAAGAAATCTGCTAAATCAGACTGCCCTAGAAAGAATGCATTGAAAATCAGAGACTCCAAAACTTCAAGGTTAGTTTTCTTCCCAATTCTCTGTAGAATTATAGTGTGGGGTTTTTTTTCCAGAAATTATAATTCTGAATAATTTTGCTTCAAAAGCTGTAAGATACCTTTATTTATTTCACAGTTTTCTGAATCAAAATAAATAAACTGTCCTGCTAGGTTTAATTTAAAACCAGTTCTAATATTAAGATACATTTTGAGCATCACACTGGTTACAGAAATGTCTTTACTGATGTTTCTGATATCCCTACTTTTCATCTTCTCTAATACATCCACAGTAATACATCTTATGAAATGGTATTGAAGTTGTATTTCTATCAGAGGGAGATCTACAGCATGCTCTTGAGAGATACAGAAATTCTGCTAGCTACATTGGATAAAAGAAAACAGTGAAAGCAAATCTGAAAACAGCCCAAACCTGCAAGTTACTCACAGTTTTCATAAGGCAGAGCATTGATAAGAAAATATAGTCTCAAAACTTATGATGTTCCAAAATTAAATATTTTGCACCAATTGAAAAACAGGAAATGTGCTTGGGTTTAAGTGATCGGTATATGAAATTTGGATTTTTCTCAGACTTTTGTCCTCATTAACAGTTTGATTTTGAGAAAACTGCAGCTTCCTTTGTGTAAACAAAAAAGCAAAAGAAAATAAATCTGTTTGTGATGTTCGATTCTTATCTATTTACGTTGGTAGCATTTTACATCTATTTTGTCTTAACTAGCACAGGATGGCAGAGGATTCTATGTAAGTGTATAACAATCTAGCTCTATTAATAAGAACATAAATGTTAGCAGGAATGCCAAGGAGCAAGCTTCATTTCTACAACAGTCTATTATGGAAATGTGTTTTCTAGCTGTTGTGCCAGTCTAGACTGCTATCAGCAGCTTGCATTCGTTTTGAAAGCCTGAAGCTGGTCCATACAAAGTTTGCTGTTTTGCAGCCCATCTGCTCCAAAGAAGAGATCTGTAACACGGCCCAGCTTGGAGTAACGCTCACTTATCATTGTAGTTGCAGTTCCTAAATCGAACTCTGAAATAATGACAGTTACTTTCCACTTTTAGATTCCCATAAATTAACTCCTGTCTGGGCAGATGGCTATCCAGCTGGCAAAACCAAAGACAACTGAGAATCAAGAAAACCAGGCTAGGGTGTAGCATCCTTTACTTTCTGTGGCTTGCTCAATCCATGCAGTCCCACTAAAACTGTGATGCTGTATGTTTTCAAGAGATGAGAAGATGGCAATGAAGCTAACAAATGTAGGTGTTAAATGCAGAAGACAAAAAAATACAGGTCTGTGCTTGGACGTATGTGCATTAGAATTATAGAATCATAGAATCGCTTTCATTGGAAGAGACCTGCACATCTTCTAAATACCTCCGGGGATGGTGACTCCACCACTTTCTGCTGGAAGGCAGGCAGTCTGTTCCAGTGTCCTACAACCCTTTCAATGAAGAAATTTCCCGTAATACTCATTTTAAACTTCCCCTGACACAGCCTGATCCCATTTCCTCTTGTCCTACTGCTTGTTACATGGGAGAACAAACCAAGCCCCACCTTGTTAAAACCTCCTTTCATATAGTTGTAGAGAGCGATAAGGTCTCTCCTAAGCCTCCTTTTCTCCAGGCTACATAACCCCAGCTCCCTCAGACTCTCCTCATAAGGCTTTTTCTCTAGACCCTGTAACAACTTTGTTAGCCTTCTTTGGACGTACTCCAGGACCTCAATGTCCTTGTTGTGAGGGGCTCAAAACTGAACACTGTATTTGAGGTGTGGCCTCACCAGTGTCAAGTACAGGGGAGGCAATCACTGCCCTAGTCCTGCTGGCCACACTATTTCTGATGCATGCCAGGATGCTGTTGGCCTTCTTGGCCACCTGGGCACACTGCTGGCTCATTCAGCCAGCTGTTGACCGACATCCCTAGGTCCTTTTTTTGCCAGGCAGCTTTCCAGCCACTCTTCCCCAATCCTGTAGGATCCATGGGGCTGTTGTGGCTGAAGGGTGGGACCCGGCACTTGGCCTTGTTGGACCTCATACCATTGGTCTTGAACCATCGACCCAGCCTGTCCAGATCCCTCTGGAGAGCCTCCCTATCATCAAGCAGATGAACACCTGCCTAACTTTGTCTTATCTGTAAAGTTACTGAGGGTGCTCTTTATCTCCTTGTCCAGATCATTGACAAAGATATTAAAGAGAACTGGTCTCAGTACTGAGCCTTGGGGAACAGCGCTTGTGTCTTTTCTACAAACTGGATTTAACATCATTCACCACCAGCCTTTGGGCCTGGTCATCTTGACAGTTTTACCCAGTGAAGTGTAGGCCCAGCCAAGCCATGAGCAGCCAGTTTCTCCAGGACAATGCTGTGGGAAACAGTGTCAAAGGCTTTACTAAAGTCCAAATAGAAAACATCTACAGCCTTTTCCTCATCCACCAAGCAAGTCACCTTGCCATAGAAGGAGATCAGGTCATTCAAGCAGGATCTGCCTTTCATGAATCCATGCTGGCTGGGCCTGATCACCTGCTTGTCCTGGATGTACTGGGTGATGACACTCAAGATGATCTGCTCCATAACCTTCCCTGGCACCATGTCAGACTGGCAGGCCTGTAGTTCCCCAAATCCTCCTTCTGGCCCTTGTTGTAGACGGGTGTCACATTTGCTAACCTCCAGTCTACTGGAAGCTCTCCAGTTAGCCAGAACTACTGATAAGTGATGGAAAGTGGCCTGGTGAGCGCTTCTGCCAGCTCTCTCAGTACTCTTCAGTGGATCCCATCTGGCCCCATAGACTCATGTGTGTCTAAGTGGTGTAGTACGTCACTGACCGTTTCCTCTTGGATTATTGAAGCTTCATTGTCCTCATTGTCCTCATCATCCCTGTCTTCCAGCTCAGGGGGCTGGGCACTTAGAGAACAACTAATCTTAGCATAAAAGACTGAGGCAAAGAAGGCATTCAGTACCTGAACCTTTTCCTCATTCTTGGTCACTATGTTTCCTCTTGCATCCAATAAAGGATGGAGATTGTCCTTAGTCCTCGCTTTGCTGTTGGTGTATTTATAGAAACATCTTTTATTGTCTTTTATGGCAGTAGCCAGATTAAGTTCTAGCTGAGCTTGATCTTTCTAATTTTCTCCCTGCATAGATTCATTATATCTCTGTAGTGTTTCTGAGTTGCCTGTCCCTTCTTCCACATGCTATAGACTTCCTTTTCTTCCTGACTTCCAGCCAAAGCTCTCTTTTCAGCAAGCCTGGTCTTCTTCCCTGCCAACTCATCTTACGGCACACTGGAATGGCTCCTGCACCTTAAAAAATTTCCTCTTGTGGAATGCCCAGCCTTCCTAGACTCCTTTGCCCTTCAAGACTGTCTCCCAAGGGACTCTGTCAACTAGTTTCCTAAACACATCAAAGTCTGCCTTCCATAGGTCCAGAGTGGAAGTATACTATACACAGCTAATGTGCTATGACTTTTCCAGATTTTCCTGAAGAAGATCAGAACTCGATCTTAACATTAAGGAAAGTTTTAATAAACCAGTTCAACACATTTTTTAGCAGTAGTCAATAGCCCTGTCATTAGTAAAAGTTCAAGAAAACCCACATCTACACCATCAGTATCTTTAGAATTATAATAGAAACATAATAGAATTATTTTCTATTATCTACTTATCATTTAACATTCTGAAGGGAAAAAAATGACTATAGCTCATTTAGATTAATTCTTTTCTGATATAAAATGGTTAAGGAGCCACTTTCTGGACTACCAAAATCATCAAACTAATTTATATTGTTTTAGGTTTAGCTTGTTACCTTGGGATCCCCACTTATCCTTATTGAGATCATGACTACTGACTTAAAAAGGAACTGGAAAAGATTATTGAATTTGTATAATAGATGTTAGTAATGAAAAGATTGTCCTTTTTAGATACAGGTTCAGTAATGGAGCTCTGCAGTGGACTTGTTCTTACTCAAATTCCTGTTGACCTGTGATACTAAGATGCTTATAGAGGCAGCAGAAATAGTACAATATTGATCAGTGAGGCTGATCAGTGTCCCTTAACAGCATATGTGAGCCCTTTGCAGGGATCGTTCTTGGCTACTTTATGTACTACTGTGGCTTTTTCCTTTTTCCTGTCTCTTGTCTGCTTTCTGCTTTGTTTTCTTCTATAAATGTCTCACTTCTGATCATATTATTTACACAGTTTCTAAAAATCTGTTTAGAGAGAGCTCTTAAACATCTTTGTCTCATGATTTGTAAATCCATTATCTCCATCTCTGGTTCTAGCCTCAGTATAACCATCAGGATCAATTGGTCTAGTTGATGAACCTGATACAACCAGGTTATGGTGAGCAATGATAGATCAGGAGAAGAAACTAGATAGAGCAAGAGATTACAAATCCAGAAATATACTATATACTAGTAATTTTTTTTTTTTTAAAATGCTTTTACACTAAAAATTCCTGAAATTTTAAAATGGAAAAAAACTCATGAAGTATTACTATATCGTGGTTAATATAGAGCTTAAAGAAGGTATCATTAGATTGTCTCTTAGATTAATCCAGTTTGTATGGAAAATATGCACTTTATTCTCTTAAAGACTGTGTCACTGGAACAGATGGTCCCATCTACATGGCACAGAACTTCACTTGGGTAAACTCTGCTACCACATATGGTATTCCTGGGGCCTACTGATGTAACTGGGTTTTTTTTGCATGTGAATGTTTTCAAAGCATCTGAGAAACATCAAAGGCTGAGTTGTGACCCACAAAAACATTGGTTCTATAGCATGATGATGATTATATGTTTCAGGGTAGGATAGGAGGTTATGCAAAAATACATAAAAATACAAGGGCAGTGTGAGTAGTTCTGAATCATGTCAGAAGATCAGCGCATGGAACATGGCTAAGACCAGAAACATATGGAATAGTTTCTTAGAAAAGAATATAGTACTAGACAGAAAACCGTAGTAAGATCAAAACAGGGAACACAATTGGCCTTCTTTCTACCCCTTTGAATAATATGCATTGCAGGAAATGAGAAAAAAAAGGCAAACTTTTCTTTATTGTATCAAAGGAACTTATGATCTTTCTGGTCTTTTCTGTTCTGTGGAAAAGGAGCAAAGGAAGAGAAGGCATTTCAAAGACTTTCTCATGATTTACATGCCCTAGACAGGCAGGATCTGACCTTTAATTTGGCTAGATGTGCATTGATTAGGACCGAATCTCATTAAGACGCAATCTACCAGGGGTGGTGCAACAGAAAATATAATATTGATTAAAAAATAAAATAAACCTCTTCTCTCTCTCCCTCCTGACTGCCTTAGTTCATAATTAGCCTTCCTATCTAGCTCTCCTCCTACATGTTATGTAGTTGTTAGTCTGACAGGAAGCAAGATCATAATAATGTGTTTAGAAATTTCAAATTAGCAGTCAAGAACAGATAAGGGCTGGGGAAACCTGCATCATGCCCAGTATGTGGTTTGACCGAAGCATAACTGCAGTAATGTGAGTTAAAGATCCTTAATTCAGCATAAAAATATCACTGCTATTATGATTATAGTACAGTTTGGGAATAGTATCTCATATTTCTTATGCAAGGTGACCATGAGAACCAGCTGATCTGTAAAAGCACAAATAGGGTCATTTTTCCCCTAAAATATAAGATTGGAAGGGCTACTTCTGCACACTATGGGAATACTTTAGACAAAGCCTTAAAAGGCAAACTTGGCCAACATTGTCTCTCTGTTAGAGATGTAGAAAGGAATTGAATCAGAAGGGGTAAAATTCTCATCTCCCTCTTCACAATCTTTTAGAAAAGGTCTCCAGTTCCATGATAAAGGATCAGACTGTAATGAGACAATACCGGGGTCTTCACAAGTAAAGCCAGGTTGTTTTAAAAAGTAAATGCAGCACTGACATAGTGTTTGAATCAAAAGAATTATTTTTTAATTTTTTTTTTAAATTATTCAAACAGCACAGGAGGAGTTCAAATTCTACTTTATCAGAAAGTATTTGAAGTAGTATTGAGGAACAGGATGCAAGATGTTTATGTGAGTCCAGGGAAAGACTGGTTTTATGAGTCTGGATTAGCTTTGCTCAAATTTTATTTGAAACTATCAGTATCTGGTTTAGGATTTACAACACTGTAAAGTTCTAATTTAACAATTATAATCATTTTTATTCTGGTCATTACTTAATTGGAGGTAAATTTCATGGGAAATGCTCTTTACAGAAAAAGAAAGTAGCAAATTTGGTGTACTGGCAAGGTAAATTCTTATGTAAGACAAAAATGTAGTCTAGCTGACTTATTAAAAACATGACTGATTTACTGTTTGGCCACCTCACAATGACCACTCACGGAGTAATGAGCTCAAAATGTCACAGTAAGCATCTTCAGATGGCATGTATTACCATAGTACCACTGAGACCACTGAAGTGATACTCTTCTGCTCTTTCCAAGATTTGGGTCAAGCTGACAGCTCAATGAGCTTTATTTGCAATGACCATTTAACGGATTGCTGTTTCCATGTTCATAGCCCAGGATTTTAAAGGAGCTGTTCAGTGAGTGTTATGTTCCTAAAAGACTTAAATCAAAGCCAATAGCTCACCTTAAGCTCAGTAAAAGAGAAGGAGCAACTTTCTGTTGTCTAAGAGGAAATGGTGCTGGAGGCAAATCAGGTAGGAGTTAAAATGATGGAGTCTGAAAGAGGAAGTATGAATTTCTGCTGTGGCTTACACATTGCTACAGACCATGTTTGGCCTTGTGAAAACACAAAATCTCCATCCTTATAAAGAGCTTTCAGACATATTTTTTTTTACTTATAGCAGAAGGAAAAATAATTCATATAGAGTAGTTATAGAAACCCCTTTTTTTTTTTT
>VWZK01019816.1:131066-146147 GCA_013396935.1 Baryphthengus martii | reverse complement strand
GTTAAACACATCAAGTTCTCAAATCCCAAATCCTGAATAGCAAAAAATAAAACTTTCAAATACTCATTAGCATTTCAGATGTACTTCTTTTCCAAACATCTTTTGTAAAATTAGCTTATCTATGAAATAAATCAACAAAATCTTTTCACATTTCTCTTTTCATTTACCAATGACATCATTCTGCTGAATGAACACTAGTCGTTCTTTTACACGAGATTAATGATTGCTCAAAGAGAAGTCTTATTTTCATTTGAAAGAGATTCATACAACCTTGTTGCACAAGATTTCCTACAGAATATATTTTTGGGAAAAATGACTATTGCATTTTGCTGTGTACACGGTCAAGAAAATCACATCACATGCTTAATATATGCTAGCAAACAAATGTATTTATTTATTTACTTACTTATTTTAGGACTACTTCAAGGTTGGTTTTGGTTTTTTTTCATGGTATTGCATCATTCACTTCTGTTGAACATGAGGCTAAACAAGACCTTGGAATATATTTCCTTCTAGACATACATAATTAGGAGTCTAAATTCCATTTTCAAGACTGAAAAGACACTTTTACTGATTACTGTAAGGTAATAAATAACTTCATTTCAGCTATTCAGTGTTACTTTCCACATGTCCTTCCTTATCGTACAGCATCCCACAGAATACATGCCATAATACGACACAGCTTACCTTCATAACAGAGCAATGACACTGAGTTTTAATGGGCACTCCCAGTCATATTTTCATGGAAACTTACTGCAGAACATGATGTATAATGACTACTGACTGCCTTGTACCTACTGATCTGTCAAAACTCTTAGATTCCTAAATGGCCATATCCTATGGCCTTTCTAAAGCAGCTACAGTAAAATTTGTAAAGGCAAGGCTAGATTTATTTATTTATAAAACAGATCAGAAAGTTAAAAGCCCGATTCCTCCTTACTTCAATGGAAGTATGACAAAGTGATTGCAACAAAGTGAAATCAATGCAACAGACTCCAATGAATCATTAATGTACTAAGGGACTATTGGGAGTGGTCTTAAATCCATAAGAAACAACCAATTTGTTATGGTATAGTAGGTGTGAATGTAGCATTGCTTCTAAAGAGTTTGGGTTGTTGCTATGGTTAACAGATGTGGAGGAGGATGGAAAGAAATGCATTCTGGAGATGGTTAAGTATACACTAGAGCTTGTCTCTAGTGGAAGGCTACCACTGGAGTTTAAAAAACTTAGGAGAAATAGTTCAAAAGGCCTTATTTGTTTTACACACAATATAGATGTATCCATTTTGAATAATGAAGACCTATGCTCTACACCATCTTTTGCATCCTGATTCTTCTGTCAAGACCCCATACAGTCCTTCCAGCTACTGAACTTCAGCTTGAAGAAACAAACTTATACAAGCGGTAAGTGAGTATTACTACAAATCAATATAGGATCCTATTAACATCTTTACTGACTTGGTAAATCTGGTCCTCAGAAACCTTCTTAGAACTGGAGTTGATATTTATGTCATATAGGGCCTGACTTAAATTGCCTCTGATAATACATACCTGCATTCAAGGATCTAAATAGCAACTCTTTTTCTTTTTTGAGGGGAACAAAGACAGGTATCTTCACATTTTGAATTTCAAGCATTCAGACATATAAATTGCTTCCAAAGGAAAACAAACAAGCAAACAAAAAAACCCTCCTTCTTGAAAGGTTATATATGTCCATTTTCACTCTTACAGTAGTTTATCTCTGAGATAGTCTTTTGATCTGGTTTAATATTGAGCTTGCACTTCTCTAGCAAGAAAAGGCTTTAGCAGTGTATTCTTTGTACTCTGCATGTTGCAAGGGAACATAACAGATGAAATAGACTGAAATATCTGTGTTTTGAACATAAAGAAAATATGCTATAAAGCCCAGTGAAAGGATGAGAAGCAATGGTCACAAATTGAAATTCAACAAACTCCATTTAAACCTACAAAAAAACCTACTTTTTTTTTACTGTGATGGTGGTCAAACACTGAAATGGATTCCCCAGAGGGACTGTGGAGTTTTCATCCTTGGAGATATTGAAAACTGAACTGGACACAGCCTGGACAACCTGCTGTAGATGACCCTGCTCCGAGCAGGGAGGTGGAATAGGCGATCTGCAGAGAGGCCTTCTCCACTCATCTGTTCTGTGATTCTGTGGTTATGTGAAGTAGTCACACATACATAAATCTTACCTTCCTGCTCCAGTGAAGCAACACATAGTTTGGCCACCATAACATTTTGAAGGACCTGGAGCTGGTAGAAGAAATTAACTGTTTTTCTGGAAAATATCTAGGGTTAAACCTGCCAAGCACACTGAAAGCAATATACGAGAGAAGTGAGCAGTGCTGTGTGGAAGTATATGTAACTAATAAACGCAATACCTCAAACGTTTGCACACATGCTATCAAAGTTTGGCAAATCAGGGGTACCTTTATACGTAATACTGTCATGAAAAGTTCAGTCACGAAGACCCGTCTTTTGGAACTGAAGACTCCGTTAAACAATAGAAATGTCATTGCACAAAAAGATGGGAGAAATCTAATGAAGTTTGATGTGTTATTCTTGTCCTGGATTCAGCTGGGATAGGCTAATTTTCACAAGAAGATGGGACAAGTCACAACCAGGATAGACAACTGAACTAGTCAATGGTATATTTGCTACTATATTAAAATCACACTTGCTATATAAGGGGAGGGTTGTAAAGGAGCAGGCACCTGGGATTCTTTGTGGGGTGACTCACTTCAGGTGGTTCAGAGCAGTGAGCACTGTGGTTTATATCACTCACTTTATATATTGTTTCATTAGCAGTTTTACTTTTGTTTCTCATCTCTTTGTGTTGCTCTATTAAACTCTCCTTATCTTAGCCCACAGGGTTTTGCCTTTTTCTCTGGATTCTCCTTCCCATCCCACAGGGAAAAGGGCAGTGAGTGAGCACCTGAATGGTACTCAGTTGCCAGCTGGGCCTAAATCACAATTACAGAATGTTTAAAGAAGCACTTGAACTTCTTCATAAAAGGGAAAGCGTACTCTGTACCCATTAGAATTCTCATGTTCAAACACAAGAACAGTTTGCAAGTGATTCCAAGAAATTTCCAAATACATAATCAGTGAAGATTCTTACCACATTGCAACACAGAATGAGTGTAACAGTGGAAACAATAAAAAAGATCCTGAGCAAACCAACTCAGTCAATAACGAGAAATGCAAAAAGGGAGAGACTAATGCAACTGCATCTAACTGAAGCATAACACAAGAAAATACTAAAATGGAAAGTTTTTTTAGCCAGTGGGTCTTTAAACTGTAATACTGAATCTGAAAGTTGAAAGTCCATGGGCAGCAAGAGCTCCAGCTCTGAAATTGAAACTGAAAAGAGAGAACCCAGAGGCAACATTCATTCAAAACATGACGATCAGTCTGAAAGAATAGAGCCCGAGGGTAAAAATATTCAGGCCCTGGCAGTACATTTGAAAGGAGAGAGCTTTAGGGCAGGAATTGCTTAGGCCTTAATAATTAGCCGGGATGGATAGATCCTCAGGACAGTCAGCACTCAGGACCTGAGACTGGTAAGGTAAGGAGCTAGCAAGGGACTGTGTGCATCCTACAGCCTCTGATAATGAGCCTCACTGAACCTCTGTTATATTCTAGCCATTACAAAATACTGAATTTAAATGAATACATTGAACTGCATACTAAAAAATGTAGAATTAGAATGAAGTAAGGGGAAAAATCAGGAGAGGAAACACAGTAAGTCCAAGAATGATACTGTAGCCTTCAGTGTGCAATTTTAAGCTATCACTTTATATTAACAAAGCTGACTGGTCCAAGAGTTTGCCTAATGTGAGTAATGTCTAATCAAATGGCATTATCTTTTCTGGGGAAATGCAAAATCTGCATTAAAACTTAACAGAAGCGACTTTCTCTACACATTACCTAGGCTATATAACTGCATTTGCTTTGTTTTGTCTTAACAGTATTGCAATCGTATCCAGGCTGCCTAAGTTAGACATCCTGGTATCTAAACCAAGAGATGTTTCCTCCTCATTGCACAAACCTGACTTCCTAATCAGGATCCTAAAATTCGTACATAAGGCAGTTGAGTGAGAAAAGCATCCCAGAGGTCTCCAGAGGGCAGCTCAGAGCCCCAGTAGTGGTCAACGGATCTGAGGACTCAGTTTAAGAATGGATTTGTGCCTCGTGGAACTCCTCCGTGTTCAGTCAATTACATGTTATAAACACCCAGTAACAGCTACTGATAAGGCCTGGAATAAACCTAAAGAACAGCAAAATTAAATGATATCTCTTTAAAGGCGTAATTGCTTTCACTGCATGTTATGTTCTGCTACATACTGAATGAGGTTTCTTTTTTTGTGGGTTTGTTTTTTTTTTCCTTTCTTAAAAAATACCTTCAATTGAAAGCATGTCCACTTTTCAGAGGCCAACTGAAACCATTTTTTAAGCTCTCCAGTTTTGCCATAATATTTCAACCATTTCAAACATACGCTGAGTGTGTTATTTCTTTCTAAGAAGCAATAAGCTTTCAAACCTTTATTCTCACTATCCTCAAACTATTTTAGGCTTTAATTTAGAAATGGGATGACTTGTAGATTCTTCCCATGTCCACAGATTCTCTTTTTTCCTTTAATGAGGTAGCAGTTGATGCCTCTTATTGGCAATGTCTGACTGTTCTGCTTCAGAGAAATTCTCATATATTCAAGAATTATAGAAGTAATCATGCTCTGTAGGAATACGTCCCACTACAACTAGTGATACGGTTCTCAGATTTCCAATTTAAATGTTGTAAATTAATGACTGTTTACTATGCTGTATAATAAAAAGAGTAGTTATCACTGGAGCTAATTCATTACATAGTACTTTGTTTCCAAGATTCTCAGTCTTTCCATGTATGGGACACAAAGTAAACAATTACAATAAGCTTGTATCTAGAGTACCTAAACCAGACTTCGAAAAGACACTTATCACCATGTCACTTAAAAGATTTTGAAAGAATACATGTGCCATCTGAGAGTGATTATAACAAAAAAGTAAATTGAGAGAAACTGAGGGAAGGAGCTTTAAGCACCAATAGTCTGGTTTTTAATACACAAATAGTTTTGTTTATACCATTTGTTCAGCTCTGTCTTCAGCATTAAGATCCACTTGAATGATGTTGCCTGCTCTCCAACATAGCACTCAATAAATATCATTGAATATACACTTTATCACTTTTACTTCTTAGTATATGAAAAATTTGAGTATCTTTATCCTTCAGAAGAATTAAGATCTAGTCGTTGGTCTTCGGACCAAACCTAACTTACCAGGTTGTAACAGAACAGCCAATGCAAATAACTTACCAGAGGAATAAAATACATCTAGAAAGGCAATTAACATCTGCAGCTTGCAGTGCTGTCTCAGATTTAAGGGATGAGAGATAGCAGGAATTGTTTAGAAACATTGATCTAAGCATTTGAAATAGAAGAGTATTCCCAGTTGAAGAAGGATATAATTGTCTGGTAGATACACAGAAACTACTTTAAATGACAAAACTTAAGTATGGGAGATGTCCCTCAAACATTACTTGCTTTATTGTTTTATTATTATCATCATTTGCAATGATTAAAAATATGTAAATACTATAGCTAAGGTAAGGGATGAAATATTAGGGCTTTTAAAGGGAAACTGCTACTACTACTGAACAATTGGTAGTATTTATTTAATTCATGTGCATATGGCTGCAATGCTGGAAGAACAACATAAGTGGAGAGCATTGTGAAGAGATGAAGAACTGTGAATCACAAAACCGGTAGTCTTTTTCAAAATTGTCCATAGTGTTCACCTTTGAAGTATTTAGGTCCTTAATTCAAGTCCATGGAGCTGGGCTTTGCTGCACAGTTTGAAATGGAAGATAAAGAAGGGGTTTAATATTGTTAGAAGGCTTTTTGCAGAGTGTACATGTATTTTCATACGGATTTCCTTAATTGCTTCTCTTAATTACCATTATCAATTTAAATTAGACTCTAGAACTCACAGTGTTTTGTAAGAAAAAAAAATTAATTCCTAAATGTATGTGTATTTCTCTATTATAGGACACTGCACTGCTGAACTTTCAGAAATATTTATTGTTTTCTTAAATACAAAGTTTTCTTAATTACAAAAATTAATAACTATGATCATTTTTATATTTTTGGTGTAAGTTACATGATTATCTCTTGTTCTCTTCTTAAAGACAAATAATGAATGTACTATATAAAGCGAACATTTTGCAAGGCAGATTATACTGAAATCTTAAAACTCTCAGTAACTAAAAAGTCACTGGTACATTATGGAAGTACTGAAAATAGCTGATTACTGTATCACAAAGGAAAGTAGGTTTCTGAGCATGAGCAACTTCATGCTCTCTTTTATAAAAGAAGTTGATCTAATAAAAGACTTCAAAGCTTTAGCATTACTGTTTGAGAAATGTTATGCTTACTTCTTTAGTGAACAAAGCAAAATAAGAAAAGAATGCTCAAATCCTTCAGTGTGACATAAAATATTTTCACAATACAATAACTTATTTTTCAGTTCAAAACCTGCGAAAATACAGTTGAAATTGTAATTTATTAAGGTCTTTGAAGATATAAGAGGTATTCTAAAGTTGAACAAATAATGTCCAGTGGCCAACAGTATGCTAGATTAAATATTGATATGAAATTCTGAATCAAGGAATCGCATTAGTGGAAGCCTTACTGAGGATGATGTCTCAGATATTTAATTAGTATTTCAGCCAAATATCAGACCCATAGTCATAATTCTGAAATTTAGCTTGTCTAGCTAAATATATTTGATTTCAATAGAAATTATATATGTGTAACTCATTTCAGCATCTGGTTCTTCTTGTAGTTTAGGTCATCTTCCACTCAATTTGTGAACCAATATGAACAGCCTGACATCTTAGGAAGCACAGGCTGTAGCTGTGCATTGACTGTAAAATCCTGTGGGCAAAATGAAAGACTTGAAGAGAGTTATTCTGAAAATGACTTTACATGCATGATTTTTTTCTGCTTCTGAATTACAGATATGGCAGCTTATTCCTGTCATTCATGAGCCTGCCATTGTAAGCAAATATAAAGAGTATGTTTTCGCATGTGTATGTGTATTAAAACACTATGTGCACATATATGTATACACAGATAATTATGCAAAGCCATACAGAACTTCTTCATAAATACACCTTTTTAAAATTTAAATCTAAAATTTTAAATACAATGCTGATTTAGTTCTGCTGCATATGACAAGTGAATTGGGAACCAAGAGGTTTTATTTGAAGACTTAAAAGGTGATATTTTCTTTCCTTAACTTTTTATTTCCATTTAAGTAATTAATCCCTGGGTAGTTATTAATGAAATATAAAGATTTTCTTTTTTTAAGTAAGAAAAAATTTTTCACTTCTTTTAGTAACACATGAAATCTTTCATTTGCCTTTTGTTTGCTATGAGGGTAATTTCTCTGCAAACATCCCTGAACACATGTGATTTCAGTTCAGAAGATTTACAGTGTTTAAGTATTCACTTGAAAATGTAAAATACAAAATCAAATACTATAGTAAAGGAAAAAAATCCTTAAAAGCAATATTTTTTTTTGAATGGTTCATTTTTCAAATACTGAATTCAACCCTTTAGAGTCAACACAGAAATCCACATCATAAAATTTCAAAAGAAGTATAGTGCACAACATATTGAAAAAGGTTTACCGCCTTTAACAAGAATATTCTCTTCTTTTGTCATATTCCCGTGCTTCTTTTGAGAAAATAGATCTGTACACAAAACACTGCACTGCCTCGACAAACAAAGCAACACTTGACATGAATTCATGAATAGAAAATGGTGTTAGTCCCAACACTCACAATGTAGCACATGTTAACATTCAGTATTAATATCTTGAATTAAAGCCAAAAAAAGTTGAATTAATGAACTCATCGGGAATGTTTCCACCACTGAGTTCAGTGGTGTCCATCTTTGTGTGCTTCTCACTAGCCTTTACATCAGGCATGACTGAGAGAGCAGATGATGTTACTCTACCTGCATTTGAACATCAGCACACTGGGCTCAGTAACATAAACACGAGTATAACTTTCCACTAGCTGTAGTCACTGAAGATTTTAAAGATGGATAACTATCATATCTGCTTAACAGGCTGTGAGGCTATAGATCACAGGCTCTCCAAACTCCCACAGCAGTTGCCTTATAGATCCCATCTCTCCTTGGTCTGCATGTTCCATCTTCCCATTTCCACTGTAACATTGAAAAATTAACAAATTAATCTGCAATTAAGAAAATTCTCTGTTTGAGAATGTAAGGAATGGCCACAGAGCTACTGAAAAGAGTCTAATTTATGTGATCTTAGAGCAAGGCACCTCATATATTTTTCTCTGTCAGCAAAACCCCCTTGGAAATCAGGATAAAGAGTCTGAAGAGATCTGTGCAATGATTTTTCACATATCTGCTGCACAGGTATAAATTCCACTCTAGATTAGTAATTTAATAATTAACATAAAGTATGAGGTCTTTCTGAAGGTGAGATCAAACAAGTGGGCTGATGGAGATGGCTATGAAGTACATACAGATGCTGGGGTTTACCGTGTGTATGTGAAATGTTAAAGGGAAGTACCAATAGAAAAAAATCCGATGAACATAAGACATCTAGAATGTACTGCATTCCTTTGAAATATCAAAAGTGACATAGTAATTGCCTACATTTGGTTATGTATTTCTCAGATCCTTGCCAGCTTAACTAATCATTAGCTTTCCTTCAGTATCTTCCTGCCTGTAGTTTTAGAAATAAAATTTAGACAAAGGACACATGCTGGCACACATCACCCTCTCTCAAGTTGTAAGTTAAGTTAAACACTTTAATAAAGTTATAATAAATTAAGATTTTCAGGAATGCCTTGTTTTATGCTGTATGAACTAATCCGGTTACAACATAAAGCAGAAAGATTTCATCTGCCGCTGAAGGAAGACAAATGGAGCAGTAGGTAGCTTATCCTTTCTGAAAGCCAGAAAGGACTACCCAGAAATTTGGGTGATGGATCTCAGTGCTGAAGCTACAGCTCAGAAACCACCTACCTAACACCAGGGCACATGCAAAGAAGTCTTCTGTCACTCCTCAATCTTCCTGCCTTTCCCACAGCTCCATGACAGTATCTTCATTAATGAGAGAATCACCACCACTTTCCTTCCCTATCCAAGTTCCTCCTTCCCCCCCAGCCCAATATACCACTATGTACATGCCTAATCTAAAGAAAAAGGCCTTTAGCCTTAATTCTTGGGTCTAGCTGTTATAATTTTTCCTTCTTCTTCCATGAAAGATAATGTCAGTCATTACTGAGCAAAAGACCAAAGGGAACGTTCTCACACCACTGCAAGAAAGACTAGAGCACCCAAATCAAGTAGTATTACTTAATGAATAGCACAGTGAGAGTATCTCACCTTTAAAGAGTCATTTATTGCTGTTATTCCTGTTAAGCAACTTTCTCCTTAATTCAAAATTAGTTGTCTGTTTGTTTTTTTTTTATTTACAGTCCAATTCAGTTACTGTGGAATCGTGCACAGTGAATGTACCTACCATCTCACAAAAATAATGTGGTGCTTTTTGCTGGTCAAACTTCTGGTAGTGTTTCCTTTGACTTACAGGATTTATGGCTTTTTTTTAGCATTCAGCAATGGCACAGAGAGTGCTAAAGTAAAATGTTTGCAAATTAAATGGAAAAACTTAAGGAACACTCATCATCTCTTGAAACATTCTTGTGTGTGTGGAAATGAAGATTTGCATTCATTCATATTCGATGGAAATAACTGGGCAGAGGATAATATCTCTACATGAATTTTAAAGCTTTCAGACACCCACATTTTTAACTCTTTTAGTACAATTGCTTTGCAGATAATGCACTATGTTTAACTCTTACTAGGACATCTCTTTCATAACGCTCAATCTTGACATTATAAAATTAATTAAAATATATTAAATTCATAATACTTCATCATTCTGTGTAATGTAACAGTACTACAGAGCAGTTATTGAATGACAGTTCTGGTGAATGGAGCCAGAATATCTGGTCATTAGATGATAGCAGCAATATTTTAGGTAGTAAACAGATGACAAATGAATTCATCAATACAAATAAAAATCTGCTTAGCAGGATCTAAACTCAATCTTTTAAAGCATCAGTAATTTAATTATGCTTTCCATACACAAAGATTTTTTTTTCTTGGAATGACCTTTGTTTTAGAGTACTACAACAGCAAAGCAAGGAAGGGAGGAAAACAAACATTCCAGGAAAGTCTCCAAAACCAGCATTATTCCGCCTTCCCTTTTGACGGGCTGCAGGACCTTCCCATAACACATCAGCCATCATCTCCTGGACCAGCAGCACACAGAAAGCAGTATTACTATGATGACATCCAATACAAACACACACAACCCTGTTGCCTGTCGATAGAGCTCATAAATGAGAAGATTGGATGGAACGAGCTAGTAAATAACTGAAGGAATGTAATGTAACGCCGCCGCTATGTTGCCTTCTCCATGTTGTTGCTTTTTTTCACTATCATCCTTCCTATTTAAATAATGTCCTTCCAGAAACGAAAATAAAATGAAAGCTCATGGGCTTGTTTGAATCCCCATAGTACCATTACAGATGCTTTGCTTTATCCTTGGCACCCACTAATAACTAGGGAAAACAGAACCTTGAATTAGGAAGCCAAATTTCCCACAAAGAATAGAATCCTGGACTATATAGAAGAGAATTCGGACTGTGTAGTCTGAAATACCATATACAATTCCCTTGTACTTCTGCTGTAAAAAAAAGTCTAATCTTTTTTATCTTTTCACAGTGATTCTCCTAACATATTTTCCAGTCTTTTTGGGTTTTTGAGTATGATGATCACTTCTCTCAACATCCTTTCACATGCAGAACCCTACAAAAAGAATAAATTGAACTTCTCTGTATAAATTAAATCTTCTATAAATGCTGGGAAAGACCCACTACTCATGTACTTTTCTCTGGATTATCTTTCAGATGATAGTCTTCTTTTCCACAGAGTACATATTTAAGAAAGCTCTGAGGTTCTTTGTTAAATACACATCCTCTTCATTCATCTCCCATTACTCAGTTCTTGACTATTTTATATGACAAATCAAAAGAAATAGTGACTGGAAAATATTTGTTGGTAGCAAATACTGGTTCAGAAAAAAAAAATGAGGGCTTTTTCAGGAAAAGTTGTAATTTGATTAATTTATAACCTAAAAAAGAATTTTGATTTTTTTTTTTTTTTAAAAGTGTATTTAATAAATGTAATCAAAACCCAAACTGGTCTGTCTTGACTTGAGACATATGAATTTTTAGTTTTAGGTCACTAACAACTATTCAAAGTGCAGCCTTTTATATATAAAGCATAAGAATGATCAAGGTTAAGAATGTAGTTTTGATATTTCAGATTTGTGGAGAAATAGAGGAAGACTTCCCTTTGAACTCTACTAATTGTTTTCTGTTAGTCTTTTCCTATCTACCCAGAGGTGGCAACTTGAGAACAGATAAACCACTTCATCCCAATGAAGGGGGGACAAGCACAACCTCGCCATCTTGGACACCTATGTCAAAAAGCTAGTATTCAGGTAGCATGGAGCTCTGGATAATTTTTCTTCTCCCTGTATTCTTTGAGGTGATTTGTGCTCTTCAAGGAAAAACATCTACACAGTGACCAATTTTGCCTTATCCTTTCACAGAGCAAATGAGGACTTTTCCCTTGATCCTCCAGTTCTCTCAATGACTAGTCAGAATCTTGCCCAGAGAAAATTATACAGATCTATGTATTCTCTCATTATGTAATAGGCTGACCTCCTTCTTTCCATTTAACATACTTTTAATAGTTTCATCATGTATAGTCAAACAAATCTTGATGTCAAGTCTATCGGCATTGCTTTTCATCAATGTAATATTTTCTTCTATAATTACACTTTTTCTGCCTTCTTGTCTACAACTCTTCAGGCTATTGAAATATCACATGCATGATCCAGACAGTAATTTATATTTGCTTTAATATTGTTAAGCAAAATAACGCATACTTTGTTTGAACTTACTGGTGTAGCTGATGTTTATTATGTCATCGTGAACAAACTGCCCGCTGCGCAGGGGGTGCAGACTATCACTAAAAGGGGATGCTTCTAGCTGTCATTTTCCAGTTATGATTGTGCTACCTATTTGCAAGCGAGTGTAGGCTGGCTGGCTAGGGATGAGGTGATCTGCAAGACAGTAATTTGTTAAGAGGACAGAACTGCAGTTTTTCACATCTCTCCTTATTAGTTCTAAAGTGAACAGAGCACGAATTTCGGGTAAACTGAATCAGAGTGAGACCATAGAGACTTAAGGTTCAGGATAGTGTGCTTGGATCCATTGCTGGCTGTTTCATTATCTTCTATTTAGCAGATGCAGTCCTGGCAGCAGAACTGAGGACTCCTTCTTGGCGATTCAATTATTAGCAGCAATAAAGCTTCCTCTAGCATGTACTCTGTCTCCACCCAGCAGTAAGCATCTAATTCCTTTCTGGACAATCGGGCAGCAGTAACTACGCTACGGCAGTATACCTGTGTGTTTGCATCCTTCCTGGCTCCTCATGAAACTGAAGCCATGACTCAGATTTGGGGAATGGCTCTAACCACAGAGATGGTCCAGTAATGAATTCTTCCTCTTGCATTTCAACAGAGTGTATGTTATACTTTAATTTTAATACCCTAACTCTCTAAAGAAGTGGTTCAGTGATATGCATTGTAAATGACCGGATCAAATTCTGGTGCCCCTGGTGGAATATAGGGCTTGTGTCTGTCATTATTGTTTTCCTTTGGCATGTTCTAGGCATCTGCATGCTGAACATACAGTTTTCATTTGTCTTCTTCCTGGTGCTTAACACTCTTCTTATTCTATACAGAGAATCTCCATTCTAGAAAAGTTTTCTAGATCCTACTCTGGTAGCTGAAAGTGATGACAGCAATAAATGATACCTTTAATAAGCATTAATTGGTCTCTTCTTCCATAGGTTCATGTTCCAGTGTAGATAACACACAGAATGCTAGAAAAAACAGTAATAAAAAAAAAAGAGGTCTGCTGTGCTACTTCATAAAATTCATAGCCTGGACTTTCTTTGCAAGGATAATCCTCTGAATTTTCAACCCAATTTTTAATTTTCACATATGTTTTCACTAAAAGCAAATACTTTAAAAGTAGCAACCATGCTACAGTCTCCTATTTTTTTATTCCTGTTGATTTATGAAATGATCATGATGAGAGAGTGAAGATGTATTAACTAAACTAGCAATCACATTTTAGTGATTGTGTCTGTAGACAACTACTGACATTCTAGTACTGACTGAGGCTTGCATAGATTTTCATATTCCCAGAAGTATTTTGAATATTAAGAGCTCGTGTTTTGGCATCCTCTGGCAGCTGGGTCCAGACGTGCTGACTTTTGCAAAATGGACAAAGTGCCCACAGTTTTCACATGCTCCACATGCTTTGCAATTACTGCAGTTACTCTGCACGGTTCCTGTTGACATGTAGATGTTGGCCTTAGCTATTCAGAACCAGTAGCTTATGCACAATGATTCAAAAATTTCCCTAGTACACATCACCAAAATTCACTGCTGCATGCAGGAGGGATGTGCGTGGGTGTGAGCATGGGCACATGTGTGTAATGAAATCCCTTCCTGGTCCCTGCAGTGATGAAGTGGCCCTGTAGCTGATGCTGTGAAGCAGGAAATCTAATTATACCTCACTTAGCATGCATAACTAAAAATGTTATTATTGGTCATAAAATTATCCAGCCCTTTTAAAAAGCAAATCTATGAACTGTGTGACTGTATTCCTCAGGCTGACTTCATGCTGTGCGAGGAAGTGCTCCCTTCAATTTGTTTTAACTTTGCCTGCATTATGTAGGCCTCATTTCAGTGTGAGAGAAGGTTGAGGGAAAGTGGTTAATTTTCATTATGAAGCGTCTGGGAATTTGAGCTCAGGCAAACTTCTGCCATTCCTGTGACTATGCAGAGCTTTCACATACACTATATGGCATTTCCCAAGTTAAAGTGATGCAACAACAGCAATAAGCTGTTTTCCAAATGTGTCCTAAAAAGAAATGTTGCCACTTTGACAAACAGCTTCTGTATCAAAACAGCTTGTGTGTGACCAAATGGCAACAGACCACTGTTTACACAGAAAATGAGCATGCTAAAATAAAATGACACTGAACGGCAAAATTCCATATTATTAAAAAAAATAAATAAAAAAATCCCCATTAGAGCCAATAGCAAACCACATTATCTTTTAAAACCTTGAACATACACAGATTCATCATCTTGACAAACGAGGCAGATGAGTTAACAAAGATCATCACTATTTATTGTGCTGTGAATTCCCCTCATAAAACTTCTGTTCCAAGTGGAAAACTCACTCACAGCCCCACAGTGGACAGGCTGGAAACCATGGCAAGGCATGTGGATTCAGCCCAAAGCTCTAGGGTATCATCTTTCTGTGACCTGAGGGATATTTTGTGTCCACTAAAACAAATTCTTTCCCCCTAAATTCAACACCTTGGCAACATGAGTCCTGACATGACTTCAATTTTCCCAGAAATATCCCCTGAACATTAACTTCCATAAATGTATTTCAGGATGTAAGTCCTTGAGGATGCAACTACAAACCAATATATTCGTTTTTTGAGAGTGGGAAAAATGTTGTTACTTGTGAATTTCCCCATGCTGCTAGTAAACCAGACAAGCTTAATGGGCAGTAAAAAAACATATTAATCAAAAGTTAAAGTCAGATTTTTATATGCTGGTACCAGAGATTCCAAATAACACAAACAAAATCCCAATTGAGATTAAACGCTAGCAATCCAACCACTTCCTAACTGGTCAGCCTCTCTTACCGAGAACAATAAGACTGTTTCAGAAATCACAGGTAACAGTCATAGTTTAAAGTCTCCTGAATTTTACTTACAATTCAGGAAAAAAAAAAAAAATAAGTTTCCCCT
>VWZK01019816.1:117162-131013 GCA_013396935.1 Baryphthengus martii | reverse complement strand
TTTTCTTTCAAATTAGGGAAAAAAAAAAAAATCAGCTTTCCCTGTGCACTCATACGTATATTTGAAATTACTGTTTGGGATACAAATGCAGTGAGCTTGGCCATCTTGAGTACTTAAAGATCGTTTTCTCCCCTCCTTGGTTCACACCTCATCTCCTACAGTCTCTGCAAATTGCCCAAATGTTGCCAATTGTTATTCCAAAAGATGGGCACGTTATCTGTTACGAAAAGATGTTATCTTTTTTCTAAGTCAGTCACGAACATTAACTATCATACAAGAAATCTGCTTATTCTGAAAGCTTATGGATTTTATTACCTTGGCAACAAAGTGATCTGTTCAAACTGCTTTTTTGCTGCAAGTTTTAGAGATTTCTGTGTCACAGAAAAAGCCATGAAGAGCAGATACATAGGTAACTGACCCCTTTCCTTATACTTGCATCAATTTCTACAGATGAGAGAATGGAAGTACTGTGAAAATGAGAGGTCCCTGTTTGCTCAGAACCAGTGATAGTTAATAGATGAACTAGATTAAAAATAGATTTTTAGTTTGTGGCAATTGATAATAAAATCCCCATTGAGGATGGAATTTTATTTTCAATATATCAAGATAATATTTTGAATCTGGAGAACAAAGACAATAGAAAAGAAGGAAAACATTTGAACAAAACAAAATATTTTTTCACATCAATCTTTGGATTCTCATGAGCAAATAAGCATCCAAATGTTGTCATCAAATCTTGTTATAAATAATAAAAAAAACCCTCAAATCACTACACACGAAAGATTCTGTAACTCTGCATAGTAAAATGTGACTCTTCATAGAAAATAGTGACACATACATCTAATGTTTCTGTGCTCTTGCACTGGTGGGTGTCACTGACAAGTAAAAAGCCTCCCACCCAGCACAAGGATGAGATAGAGCCAGTTTCCTACATGCCAGAGCCCGTAATCCTGCCCAGACAAAGCCTTCCATCATTCAAGAGAACGCTTCCAGGAAACTTCTCTTACTCAAGTGGCAAGGGACTTGCAGCATGGTCTTTGAAATTTTGAAGGTAGCAGGCTCTGCTGAAAAATATGGCTGAAGCTTGGTCTTTCTCTGGAAAACACCCACACAAATGGCACAGCGGAGATCCGCATTAATCATTGTATGGTGGCTTTGGTACCAAACACAACAGGTTAGCAGATATTTTGCTGAGTTTTCTATCAATTCTATAAATTCAGTATGAAATGTGAAAATCAGGCAAGGCTCTTTCCTAAGTATGACCACAAGTAATAAAAGAGTTGGAGGGGAAAACTGCCCTGGTTTACAGCTCAGGAGCCTCATTGTGAGCTGCAATAACAGAAGTAATCCATTGAAGTGGGCACAATGAGTGAACCCTGAGGACATTGTTTTGAGTGTTGTACCAGCCAGAAAATAATATTGTTCACCAGCCTCACAGGGCATCTTCATCTAGCCTCCTGAATAAAAAAAAATGTAAACAGGAACATAATTTTCTGACTGTTTTATCCTGTTGAAAGTGAACTACGTTTGACTGATTCAAAGAACTTGCTTAAAATTAGTTTATGTTATATTTATCAGATATTCGATATTTTTGTGATTTTGAAAATAAGAAAGAAAAAATGGCTAGGAAGCAGTATTTTGATTTACAAGACATTAATCACAACAATTAACAGATTTCAACATTAAGGAGTATGTTTTTTTGAATGGTTTGATTGAAATACAAAATAGTTATAATTCCAGAAGTACCATGCCATGAAATACAGATTAGGTGTAATTATCGTTTCTTTCTTAAAGGTATTTGTCCAGTACTTCACTTAGGATTAACTAAATTGCAGTCAAGGTTGTTTAAATGTGTGTTCAGTTTAAGACTGCATATGAAGTTGCTCAGAACACACATCGCATTTTCTTAAGTCAAAACTGCAACCACTGCTGAGTTTCAGCATGGTCAACACATACGCTTTATCCGCTCTGTGGGCAGGGTCTAGGCTTTCTCTTCCCCACACTATCAATACTTAGGAGAAAAAGGTGTATCTTTTAGATTTTTTTGCCCTGAGCGTAGAAAGAAATGAGAATAAGTTACCACCTGAGATCTAAATGTGTACAAGACACTTGTCTCCTATGGGCTCTCATACAGAGATCTAACTAATGAGTTAGTCATTGAGCTGCATTAAACTGCTCTCTACTGCTCCCACTCCTACTCTCTTTTTTTCTTCTCCAGTATCTTCTACACTTTCATGCTCTCTTTTTTTAACATTATTTTTAGAATTTCTTCCATCTCCCACCACCTTTACTAGTCAGAAGCAGTTACGGGAGCCTACCTTTGCTCACAGCTCAGCTTTCTTGATTAGATTGTAACTGTAACCTGGCACTCTGCAAGAATTGATTGGTCACTCAGATCAAAGCATTAACTATTTAAAGTGGCACCACACCATTCATAAAGTGAAGCGTAAAGTGTTTATTTACTCTCTGCTAATTATTTTAGTCCAAGCAGGCAGACTCAACTGTCTACATTATTAATTAAACCTCTAAAATTGAGCTAAGGACAGGAAATGTTCTTCTCTGCTGGTAAGAGTGCTAAAGAATAAGCCATAACTTCAATTAGCTGTATAATAATGTGAAAACCTTTTTCCCCAAATAATGCCAATACAAAGCTAAACAAATCATATCAGTCCATATTTCCAAATAGAAGGTTTCCCCACAGGTCATGCAATAGCAATATATAGTAATCCACATACAACTTCTTCCAGTGATCTATTTCTTGACAACTGTATTTATATTTGCTATAGGAACATTATATAAACACTTATCTCCGGGCTTTGTGATCCAGAACACTGTACAGTGATGGAAAACGTGACAAAAATTCACATTCACTCTGTGCAAAAAGCCCCAGGAGTTACATGTTTTGATACAAAGCTCGATAATTTCATTGCACAACCTGACGCAACGCAAGATTACTGAGCTGGGATTTTTAGTGATGACCTGAAACTCTGTTCCATTCAGTCACAAGTTTCACACAGTGGTCGAGCACTGATTTGCAGTTTAGGACCAGAAATACTCAAAATCCCCATTTTTGTTAGACACAGGGGGATTGATCCAAAGGGAATGGAAAAAGACTTGTTATAGCATGCAAAGAACTAGGATAGATGTAAGCGCACAAGTCTGTGAACTGCAACTTTTGAGTGTTGCAGAATATAAAGCCTACCACTCTGCTGTGTGTCTCCACAGGACTCTGGAGCCTAATTACAGAGCTGCATGAAAAAGTTCTGCTTGTCAGCAGAACCGGCAGGGGAAAAAAAAAAAATAATCCACATTTTTGCACATTCACAGAAGAATAAAATATTTAGGCTACAAATCGTCATTGCTGCAGATGGACACTTACAGAACAAAGATGGGTGATTTTTGTGCAGCTCTGCTTGTCACTAGTATAGCCAGAATACACTTGGTAGCAGATTTAAAATCCAGCCTTGCATTCCTCAGTCATTGTTAGTGGCAAAATATGCTTCATAGGGTAGTAGGGGTTAAGGTTTGCAGGTAAATTCAAGTTGGAGGAGCCATTCTAAAATGATCAGGCAGGGCTCCACCAAATTTAGTGTTGCTGCACTTGCTTATGTCAGGACAGAATTTGACTCTAGATGATTTTGAATTGTTCTGAGTAAAGATTAGCCACAAAAGCCTGATCACAACTACAAAGCGAAAAGTGAGGGTATGTCCATGTCATGGCAATGAGGAAACTAGAAGTGTAAGATATTGTCTCCGTTTAAGGCTCAGGGCAAACCCCACAGAGTAGGATTCCTATTGGCCCTCTCTCCCGCTCCCACTTCCCTCCCAAGGAAGGATACAAAGAGGAATGAGGAAGGAAGTGCCTCACACGAAATTGGAAGTTAAGACTAGGAACAAAATTTAATAAGTAACAGAGATAAACAGGGAAAAGGAAATATGAAGAGAAGAGAGATATACAAGCATATATAAAACCAGCTCTTGGATGGCAGTGGATTGTGCAGAGCACGTGGAGCCAGGCCCAGCTGTGCTGAGATGTGGTCCCCTCAGCAGCACAGCCCGAGTGAGAATGAAAATCAGCGCGAAGCCCAAACTTCCTGTCCTTTTTATAGAGTGTGGCAGGGAAGGGGTAGGAATATCTGCTGCCCTCTGACCCCTCAGGGCCCTAGAGTTATCAGTGTCCATCCCCTGTCAATTTGTTAACTCTTAAACCACAACAGAGATGTGCACAAACAGCATGCTAAAGAAATAAGCAATCAGCAGTTGCTAGCAGCCAATGGACTTCAACTGCTTGCTTTCATTACATTTAAAGACACGCTCCTTAAATGCATGCTTTGGATGAGAAGAAATATGTCTTTAAAAAAGCTACTCTATACCCAAAGCTAGCTACTCTATGCTACTCTAGACATGTAGTAAGGATCACTAAGGTATTTTTAGAACTATAACCTGATAGAACAGTAGGCACAATACTTCTGATTCCCAGTGCTGTTCAGGTGACAGGCTCTACCCAGTACATCAGAAAACCTCAGCAACCCAGGTCAGCATTCTCTGTGTGTGTTGTGTGACTCTCCATATCCCCAACAGAGGAACTGTCCATTTGCAGTTGCAGGTCTGTGACACAAAAGAGGAATAATTTCTGTGGGCTTTACCCTACTTCCCCTCCACTTAGAATTGAGCAGAAAAAGGGGGATTCATCACTGCATGGCACCACCATCTCTGTACTACCCAACCTGCGTTTACAGCCTCTCAGTGGAAAGCCTGGCTTTTCAACTCAAGCTGTAGCGACCTGTGCTTTCAGCTTTGGATAAGTGTTTTTCTCTTCAGCTTGTTAAATGCAGTGTGAATTCTATGTGAAAGTGCTTTTTTCTTATTTCTTTTTTTTTTTTTTTTACCCTCAGTATCGTCTTATTTGGCAGTCCTTGGAGTGCTAAAGAGTCTCTTTAATGTATCTCAAGCCACAAGGACTCTGACTTTACTGCATTAACAAAATACACTTATTTGCTGCCTTTATGTGTGGCAATGGGAGTGATGAAGGGTTGTGTTCTAAATACTTTCCTCATCTCCTTCTTTGTCTGACATTGGCAACAAAATCCAAATTACAGAGAAGGCAAATCAAGCATACAAATTAAGAAAACCAATTTCATGCCAGGCAACATGTGGGAAAATCTCAGGTGACGAGGAAATCAAAGGAAAATGGCAATAAAATAGACAACATTAAAGAAAAAAAAACCTGAAGTCACAACATCAAATATTTTTTTTATACACTAATAACGAATAAATTCCAAATAAAAATTAGCAGATAGCAACAAAAATCTCCTGCCAAAGTTTCTACTGACTGAACTGTTGGACTGTTTTCTTAAATAAGGAAAAATTATTTCTTCCTGTGTTACAGAGGTGTCTTAGAATCTATCATATCATATAAAGAAGTGTGATAACTCTATGTCCAGTAGTGGTTAATCCTGGAAGTTAGTTTTGTTCAGTTTAATTTTTATTTTCAAATTAATGGATGGACTTTTCTCAGTCACTTCAAGGAAGAAGATTAGGTTCAATAAAAGGTAAACCTATGTATTTGCTTTGCTCTGTTACCTCATTCACAATACTATAATAAAACCAGAAATATTAACAAAAAGTCCAAAATCACTGTCTTGCATATAGCTGTTTACAGTCTGTTTCTTCCATTGTCAAAATATTCCAGATCTTATTATACCACCTACAGGTAGGTTTTAGAGAAATACTTGGGATCCCCTAAGCTGCTTAGTTACATTCCTGTAGGTTGCAAAAAGCAAGCGTGTCCATTATGGTTTTTTTTGGGGGGGCGGTTTCCTTAAATCATATTCTTTTGACTTTAAACCAGCCCCCATAAAACCAGTCCCCTGCTGTCTTTTCTGAAATCCTAGATAATACAGGAAACTAGCATGCAGTTGTTGAAATAGACAATGTTTTTAGTAAATACCAAGACTGTTTAACGGTCATACTGTCTTCTATGCCAGCTTTTATTTGATACAGAATGTCATGTATGAAGTCATGTAATCATTTTCTGTCAAAGAAAAAATAACCAAAAACTGATGGGTCTTTTTTTCTCTCATACTTGAGTCTTGTTTACAAATCCTATAATACTATATAATCGTGCACACACTGTTTATCATTTCAACATATTTTTGTAAGCTTTGAAGTAAATCCTTAGCGAATTCCTTTACACTCCTTTATTAATTGCCTTTACAACTAAAGTCACGCTGTTTCAAAAGAACTATTTTGCAAAGCTTGACAGAGAAGGAGTTTTGATAGTAACTTATTTAATAAAAACTTATAGACATAACAGAAATCTTGAACAAGTAATTTCTGGTGGTCAATGACCTTTCAAGGGTATAATCTTTACTAGTGCCATATACTTAATGCTTCTCAGCTTTCTCAATCTCCCTTATCTATTTTCTAGAAAAAGGGGTTCTGCTTTTTGCAGGGCTTGATCAGTCAGTCTGTCTTGCTTCTACTTTGTAGAAAATATGAAAGAATTTAATCCAAATTCAGCTGAATTATACTACTTTGCATATTTTCTCCTGTTGTTGATTAATATGCCCTTTGTGCAAACATTCTCCTCCTACCTGCTGCCTTCAGTAATGTCTCAATTCATTGCTGATGACACTCAAATTTCCTCCCGAGATGCCTTGTGAAGTCACAAAGAGAGGATTATGCCCATCAGTGAATGACTCAGGCACAAAGTGATTGATAAGGCAAATAAATACCTAGGTGTTAGCAATCAGTCAGTTGTGATATGCAAGGGAAGAAACAAGACTGCAGGCATTTCAGCTATATATCATGTTTTCTAAATTGCCTCTTTGTGTGCTGATGGTCCTCTTAATAAATTATCCTCCCTCGTTATCTGATGTGATTTACATTTTCAGTTATGTATCTTCTCAAAACTATGGAGCAGTCAGTCTTTCTCAGCCTGAAGGTATTTCAATGTCCAGCCTGCATCCTCAAAGTCCAGACAGAGGAAATACTAAGTAACTGGTTTTGAGTTGAGAAGCTGTGCACAGACACATCAAAGAGATGTTACGGCATCAGAGAAGTCAGAGTTTTATTCCCAGATTCCCTGAACTGAGTTTTCTGTAAGCAATAATACATGACACTGCATATGTTACAGTGGAGTAAGAACATTTTGAGCATCTTGCATAGCATGAGACTAAGAAATGAAGAGCTTGTATCACCTCAGACATGCAGAAGTCAAAAACCAAACAAAGAATAAGGCCCTGGAACAGGAATGAGTATATTATTTGGTTTTTGTAACTCATGATTTTCAGACTGACAAAAACGAATCATAAGTGTTAGTGAGGAGAATGTCTAGAGGGTAAATGTTAAAGTCCATATACTTGTTTTTAAGAAGATTTGATCTGCATGATCTGGAAAGCCAAAGAATTAATTAATTTATAAAAAAGGTCTGAAAAGTACACATTTCAGAAGTAATTGTGGCCTGCTGGTACAGTCTTCAGACAAATCTACAAGACATTTTATAGCATTTATGTGTGATCATTACACATGTCATAGCATTGCAGACCGTATCTTGGATTTTTTTTCGTGGTATGGGAGGTGATCTTGAAGAAATCCGTACATGATTGTGGTAGCATGACTGTGAAACACAGATGTCTTCCCTTAGATATATGCTTTCCAAAGGTCTCAAATAACAGCAGAAAGGGAAAAGCTCTTGAGTTAAGCCATACGTTTCTTGATTCAGGGACTATTTTGTGTTTACAGCTCCTAGTACAATGCAATCTTGATTTATGATTATAGTGCCTTGTTGTTATGATGACGATAATAATAAGATTTATAACAGTCAGAGGACCTTGCTAAGAAAACAAGAAATCTTCTATGACAATGAGAGGTCTAACATAAATGCTATTTAATATGGACTTGTGATATGAATTAGACAGTTGGGGCAACTGTATTTTAAAGTGGCATCTTCATTTTTGTAAACATATGTAAATAGATGTACCTACAAGTTATGCCATAGTAGAAAAATCTACAGTCATATATGCAATAGGTGAACTGTACAACCAAGTAACTTAAATAGGGGGTACAGAACTGTATCTGATTGTTTTTTTCAGCTTTGAAAGTGTGTACGTGCAATCTTAGATACAAAGTTTAGTATCATTAATTTGGTCCAGAAAGTGGGCAGTTATAGCTATAATATTCCAGGCAGTGAATGCTTGTGGAAAAGAAATTAGCAAACATAAAAAAGCAAAGTGAATGGAATTTTAATTTGTCTCTATGTCCAGAGCTTCAAATGCTTGTTTGGAATACAAGCATATTTTTGTTTGCAAGACATAGAATCATAGAACATTAGGGGTTGGAAGGGACCTCAAGAGATCAACTAGTCCAACCCCCCTGCCACAGCAGGATCTAGAGCAGGTCACACAGGAATGCATCCAGGCAGGTTTTGAAAGTCTCAGAGAAGGAGACTCCAAAACCTCTCTGGGCAGCCTGTTCCTAAACTCTGTCACCCTCACAGTAAAGCAGTTTCTCCTCATGTTGAGGTGGAACCTCCTGTGTTCTATGTTGTACTCGTTACTTCACGTCCTATTGCTGGGCACCACAGAAAAGAGACTGGAAATTCCTAAACAGGAACACAGCAGCTCATGAAATTTTCAGTATTTTCTATTCCACCCATTTCAGAATCTATCTTCTTCCCTATCCAAAGCCATCACAAGAATAAATATAAAGATAAATGATTAATACTAATGACATCACAATAAGATGGTCATGACAAAGCTGATTTCCAGGCCAACAGTGTTGAACATTATAAAAGTGTCCCAGTATGTCCAGAATCTATTTTTTTTTAATTTTTTTTTTCTGAGCGACTATAATACTTAACTTTTGGAAAATGTTCTCTGTGAGACCCATCTCAGAAGAAGAGGTAAGATATACGCTGTGACTTTGTTGACTCATGCGATGTTGTTCATTATGCTCCAGATCTATATAGATGCCTGCAAATAACTGAGAGTAGATGGCATAGGAAAGCCTGTGGAGTAAGCTAATGTGGATAACTGGTCATCTTTCAAAAAAGATAAAGCCTGTGTAGTTAAACAAAAGTAAATTTCTGTTAAGCATCTTGTCAATTACTACTTAGTTTGAGCACATTTTGGGGGAGATTATTGCAACAAACACATCTCCTGACTACATCTTTTTAAGGCTAAACAAGAATTAAAACTTTTCTAGTTCAGAGTCTGAATGTCTTCTCAAAATAATATTATGAGAAGGTTGCATTGTTATACTAGCTTCTTCTGATACTATGACCACAGTCTTTTTCATTTACCTGCCCAGATGTGTAGATACCTCTCTTGCTTGAATGCGTTGCTAAAGCATGTTGGTTACAACCTGTATCAGGAATGCCCCTCATGTACTTAATGAAAACTGTAAAACCAATAAAATAAAATGAGATTCATGAATTCTTGCAAAGTGATGCTATTTGGTAAGGGAAGACACTCAAAAAACTGAGGTGATACTATGTCTACATCAATTACAAAGCTGTATATTTAGTCTCGATCAAAATGATTTGCAGGCTGAGTCCCATTGGATATATAGTAAACCTTAAAACTTCTGACCATTAAAATCTATTAAAACCTAAGCATTTCTCATTCACAAGGAGACTGAAGCCACACTCCCTGTATGTTGAATGGAAAGTTGTCATCCTTTACCCTTCTCAGTAACAGTAATGAACTACCTTCAATGTTTGTCTGCTTTTAGTTCCAGCAGCAGAAAATTCTCCAAAGATACCATCATGTTTTAACACCGTTTACGATAAAAACTTTAAGAGCATACTGAAAAAGGAAACTCCCAAAAGAGATTTCTGATGGATGGAAAGAGTCTGATGTATTTTCTATTTCTAGGTATGGCAACGGGGAAGAGTTACCAATTTTTCGTGAGACTGACATGTAAGTTTGGTCCTGAAGGAGATCTCAAGAGTTGAACCATGATGTTGGTAACTAGTACATGACAGCATGAATTACTCTGTCATTCTAACATAACCTCATGGCTCTGTAACCTTAGGAGCTAGTCTGAGTGGATGACTACACAGAATAACTATGGGCATGTGTGATCAAGAACACTAGCTGTCAACATGGATGGTAATTCTAATGTTTTACTATATTCACAGCATACAGAATTTGAAATCATATTCCCTTGCTATACATCCACTTGCAACACCTAAAACTTGATTTGTGACCTTTACGAAGTACAGTGAAAAATCACCCTGAATACCCTGTTAAAGCAAAGATCGCATTTTCTTATGAGTCATACATTTTGGGATATTTTCATAGATCAGCCAAGAAATTAATTAGAAAAACAAATAGATTTCGTTTCCTTCCACTAACCAGAAAAAATGTTATTGTTGCTTCTATTCCAGCTTGTAAAGACACAGAATAATTACTCTCATATATGGTGTATATGTGTGTATAAACACAGATATACATAAACACAGCATGAGGCTTTGAAATCTTAAATTTAAGTAAAATCAGAATGCATTTACCTTACCAAGTTTTAACAACTTAGTATCTAAAAAGGCACTGGTCCTAATGTAGTATTATTGATCAGAATTGCTCAGAAGATAAAACTCTGCGGGGACTCCATTGCTTCCAGACAGAGCATTTTCCCTTGTAAAGTGTTAAGAAGTTGGTAATACAGGGTGTAACAGACCCTGAAAAAAAAACAGCAGAGAAGCTATTCACAGAAGGAAGAAAACAAATTCTGTGAAACACCTACCAATATAATATTTGCAAGAAAATGTCTATTCGGCATTGATTCTCAGAAATTAACAATGCATTATAAGCTGTGGCAGATTTTAGTTTAGTGTTTTGGAGTATGAGAAAATATTCAAATGATTTGAGGTAGTTCTGAAACTGAGAGAAAGTGCAATGCAGAAAGCAGCTAGCAGGAGCATATGGAGGGAGCAGACCAACAGTGGCAAATTATGCAGTGAATTCAGAGGAACTAAAATCTGTGTTGCAAGCTACATGCAGAAAGACAAAAACCATTCAGAACAACCATTTTTTCCAGTGTCACTAAACCAATCAACCAATCAACCAGCCTCTTGGTACATATATTCTTAATATATAGTTTCCAATGCCTTTAGTAAAGACTTGCATTCATTACTTAAAATAAATATTCCTATCATTAACCTAATCAGAAAACTCTCAGTGTGTCGAATCTATTCAGTGGAACAGATTTTTCTGTATTGCTAGCAAATCAGATTTTTTTTTTTTTTTTTTTTTTTGGAACATGCCAGTTTTATAACAAGCAAGAAAGAAAACTGGATTTCAGACTGTCACTTAAAGCATCATACTTTTAACCTCCTCCTTTCATCCAGAGCTCTTTACCTTTACTGACACCCTCTGGTCCCTATCTCTAAGTCAGGTTTGAATTCATTCCAGCATTCCTACACAAATTTACTTTCCAAATCAATATTTTGTGGAGCACAGAACTGGACATTTTCTGAAACCCCCATAAATCATATCACTAATTCCCCAATAGTTTACCATGTCAGCAACTTATTCAGGGGACTCAAGCAAATTTGCCAGTCATGACCTTCCTGTATTGACTCTGTGCTGATAGTCCTCTAAGTTATGTATTTCTTAAAGTTGCTTTTTATTATTTCCTAATAGCAGAGTTTTTAACCATAGCTTTTATCTTAGCTGCCAGGATATTTTTCCTGAAGTTCTGTTGCCAAAGCTGTTTTCTTCCAAATTCTCAGCTATAATTCAGCTAGTCAGATTTTTTGTATCTTCTGTTTTCATTCTTAGTACATCTGCCCTCATTGTAAAATGAAATTAAGATCCCTTCCCCTGACATTTTAACCTAGAATTCAAAGTATGACCTTCAGTTTCATACTGAATTAAGGTACACTCTCTACACTCTCAGTCTCCAGACCATTTTTAACTATCTTCACACTTTTTTGTCACACTCTGCTAGTTCTGACTTTTTGCATGGGTATTTGTTTTGTATGAAACAGAACTGCGTGTTGAATAGTTCACTTCTAAAACTATTTAGCTGTTCTCACCTGCAAAAATGCTTAACAACTTCATACTTCCTTTATGTATTTGTTTTCTTCCAAGACTTCATTTTCTTAACCACATCTCTTAATCATTCACACGGTTAAAAGCATATTGGCACAGAGGGCCACTGTACATGAAATATTCCTCAGTTACTATGGTTTACATCTCAGTTTTCGGTCTTCCTTTTAGTATACCTCACACTAGTAAACAAGCATCTTCCCTCCTGATGAGATAGATACTGAACAGGTTTGGATTTTTGTTTGCCTTTTTTCGCTCGAAACTTTACAGATAAATGCTACAGTAATGAAAGACAATTTATGAAAAATTTTTTTTTACAAATTCTGATAGATATTTTCGTAGTACTTTAAAGTGATGGCCCAATTTTTGCTAATTCCTTTGATATCCACTGTAATAATACTAATCACAATTAACTGATGTTGTGGTAATATTGATTGCAATAAAGTACTTCTGAAGGAGTTCTACAATAACTCAGCAAGAATGAATTGCACTATTATTATTTGGAAAGTGTCATCCAAATTTTAATTATCAAGAATCCTCCCCCACCCCCCTAGCTCTTGGCTAACTGGTGAGCATGGCATCTATTTGCAGTTTCAAACTTTAGAGTCTCATCCAAAGCTGACTGAAGAATAAGGGAATACTATAAGTCCTTAGAAAAATTTTGCATCAAGCTCTTCATCAAAAACATTACTGAAAATGTATCATTGAAAGAAAGTATTACCTTTTCAATTAAAAAAAAAAAGAAAATAACAAAAATTATGGTAAATTTCTGAAATATTGCAACACATAGAAAACTTCAGTCTTAACTAGTTACATTACACTATCTTGTGTAACTTCCGTTTTATGAAGTTTCTGTGCTCAACAGCAGTGAGACTGAGTATCTTAAGTATAGATACAGCAACGGATGCTGTTTTTTTTCTCTGATATAAAAATCTTAAAACCAGTTTCATTCCCTGGGTTACATAAATAGCTCAGTTCATCTTCTAGCCAGCTCATCGATATACTTATTCACTGTTCTCGCATCAGAGAGGAAAAAATCAGTGCATCTTTATGTAATTCCATCTCTTCTGCCTGTTAGCAAAGGAGAACAGTCCAGGCACCGTACTTTTCTAATTCAGGAGGTAATTGTTTATCCCAAAGCCAAGTACCATTCTGAACTTCACATCAACACAACTTTTAGTGGATCCCTAGAAACTCAATAGGCTGGTTATTTGCTGTTTCACCCTCATGCATTAGCACATAGCTCTCCCAATCATAAAATAAAATAGCACATTAAAAGAGGCATTCTTTCTCTGGAGTATGCATTTGTTCTAAAAGCCTCACATCTCTCATCACAACTCATCCACTGCAGTAGTTTGCTAGCTGGTTAAATGACGCGAAGCATATAGTAGATCACAGTAATTTCTGCTTCAACTTTTCTGCTCAATTCTGACAACAATTGCAACCAAAGATTGAAAACAAAAAGCAAAACACATAAACCTGCAGTAGGAGCCCAAAACCAGGATCTCTCACCATTGCCGGCTTCACAGCAGACTGCTTGTTCACAGAGATGCCGCGATGGATATTACGACAAATAATCTGCACACACTCCAAACTCTAACCAAGGAAATCAGTGTCTGGCTGAGGGAATGGCAAAGACACTTACCGCTGCTGTGGCACCGTCTCTCTCTCTCACCCTGACTCTCAGTGTCTCTCTCCCATTCTCCTGACAGACTCAAATATAGCAGTCCCTTATGGTGCTGAGCCTGTGGGGAGCAGAAGATTGCAGAGTTGGTTTTTTCTCCCTTTTTTTTTT